>CCYA01000272.1:246002-260711 GCA_900000165.1 Ceraceosorus bombacis
CAAGAGAGACTTTGGGTGCGATTGCGTTCGAAAGGAATAGGCGACCTGCTCTCCATCCATCCGGTCTCTTTCTTTGCACGTCACGTCACTTTGCCAGCAAGACGCGCAAGGCAAAAGTGCTCTTTGGAAAACTCGCAGCGAAAAGCGACCCTCTGCGACCAACGACTGGCAGTGGACAACATGCAGAGCAGGCAGCTCGTTGCTGACGCGATCAAGCTAGCGCAGGGACTCCATGCGCAAAGACTGGGAAGGCAAGCCGCCGACATCCTGATGTCGGAGACAATAGGAGTCGCGTTCAGGTCAGCGGGTCTACTTGAGGGGTGGAAACACAGCGATCTGCGATCTCTTCACGCACCTATTGATCCTCTTCGCTCCTGACCGGAGCGTACTGCTGTTCACCTGTTGACGAGTTCCAAATCTTTCGAACCCAATTTGGTAAAGGCGCACCATTCGTCCCTCTTGCGCTCTCTTCATTCTTGTTCGTCGTCCTCATCGATTGGACACGCTGAGCTGCAGCTCTTGCGACAGACTCTTCATCATCTCCACTAGTGAAGCGTCTGTGAGAGCTGATACTCCTGCGGACTTGTCTCTCTGGCAGATGCCCAGAGCCTCTTCGAGCTTCTTCGCCTGCCACGGAAGTACGAGCAGGTTCGTCCTCAGCATCATCATCGTCGTCTTGAGGCACGCCGCTCGGCTCGTCATTGAAGAGCGCGTCCATCTCTTCCAAAGGCACGCCCATCGTCTCCGGATAAGTGAAGAAGACAAGGAAAAAGCTAGCGAAACATAGGAAACCATGCATGGGATACAATTTCCACTTGATCGTTTCTTGAAGAATAGGTGTAGCTTCTCCTACGACGTAGTTGAAAGCCCAATTAGTCGCCGTTGACAAGGAGGCTGCTTTGGCTCTGAAGGCCAAAGGCATGATCTCGGAGCTGAGCATCCAAGGGATGGGTCCCCAGCCAGATCCGAAGACGCCATTGAAGATGATGATGCAAGCAACCACTGCCGTCGGCGTGTAGTTCGCATCCTGCCATAGGAAGTAGCCGCAGGCGCAAAGCGCCAGACCGCAAATGATGGATCCGAACATGAGAATGGGACGCCTGCCGACCCGGTCGATCAAAAACCATGTTGGAATGGTACAGCAGACATAGATGATTCCGTTGATGCCTGTCATCAGGATCGCATCCCTGCCTACCCATCCTGCGGATTCAAATACGAGAGGGGCGTAGTATGAGACTACGTTGATGCCGTTGAGCTGAGCGCAGGCCTGAGCCGAGCAGCCAATAAGGGTCCGGCGCCTGAGCAATGCCCCAGACAGTGAGTGCAAGTCAGCGGTTTGTTGTGAGGCAAATCAGCTGAACGACAGTGTAAGCCTTCGAAGTTCCAGGACTCACTTATACCGCCTCCACATTGCCTTATAGCTGCGATCCCCTTGCTCACGCAGGAACAGGCTATCACACGGCGTGTTTCAGGTCATCAGCAGTGTCAAAGTGACTCAGAAACGCTTCGGTTCGTAGCGGCGTACACCGATACGCACACATTCTCTTTGATCTCTCGGTACTCTAGTCTGGCTCTGCTAGCTTTGGGATTGCCATTGCCGTGCAGATCAGCCAGCACTCTCATTCCTTGCACGTCTCTGTCCCGATCCAACAGCCATCGAGGGCTTTCGGGCAGGGTCAATGATCCAAAGGCTAGGATGAGACCGACTGCGACTTGAAAGAAGAGTGGTGCCCGCCAGGAAATGTCCCCAGTCAAGAAGGAGCAAAAGTAGTCGATCCAGACGGAGAGACAGTAGCCTATGATGTTGCAAGTAAATTCTATGCAAGCCTGTGTCGTTGCGAAAAAACAAAGATTGACATGAGTCAAGAAATGCCAAGCAGTGCCGAGATGAGCATACACATGAAGCTAGATGGCGCACCAATTTGCCTCTGTTCTCCGCTGGGGACACTTCGGATTGATAAGTCGGCACGACCATGCTGTAGGGGAAAGCATACACTCATGCAAGTGTCAGCATAAATGCGGGTCTTGTGCGATGAATGGTCAAGTGCTTTTCCAGAGCCCTCGCTGGAAAGGGCAAGCCAACTTCGGCACTCACGTCAGCGCGCCTACGCCGAACCCAGCAATGATCCTTCCTAGCACCATGCTCTTGAACCCGACGGTGAATGTCTGAATTGCGCCCCCAATAGAGAAGATCAGCGCGCCCCAAAAGATCAGCTTTTTCCTTCCCAGCACGTCCGCTAAAGTTCCACAAGCCAAAGAGGTGATGAAAGCACCGATTTCCAAAATGGCCACCATCGTTCCAATTTCGTAAGAGGTTGGGTGGTTGAAATAAGTCTTGAAGTAGGGTCCAGTTATGATGCCGGACATGACGCCTTGATCGTAGCCCATCAGAAGGACTCCCATGGCGCTGAAACACGTCACGAACATCATCAGTGCGTCGCCTTGTATGCCTAATTTGGACAATGGACTGGCGCCTGCTGCATCTGTGGACAGATCGGGTACTTTGATACGCCGTCTGGAACCTGATCCATCGCCTCCCGGACCGACCAAGCTCGTATCTGATCGGTATGATTCATGCGAGTAGCGTTGGGTCGAAATACCTCGCTGCGCCTGATCATAGTCACCTGACGATTGCTCAGGGTACCAAGGTCGATGCCCATCATCCGCCTGCGCAACCCCGTTCAGTGTCATGGTAGTGGAGATGTTGGACTGCCTTTTGGATTCAATGACGATGGCAGCGATCAGATGAGCATATTCCAGCTCAAGACTCTCTGTCGAGAGCTTCGCAAGTATGAGGATGAGGCCGTCTGGTGGTAGACGGAAGGGGGAGTTGAACACTTGAGCTGGACAGACAGGTGTGTTGCGGTCGACGGTGGGCCTGCGCTCGCAAGATGTTCCCTTTTTGTTTCAGCCAGTGGAGGCTTGTTGGGTGTTACGATGCAGGTATGGTAGCAGGACCGGCTGCTTGAATGTCGCTCGCGCTCGCAATCACTTTCACAGCATGATGTTTGGTCTCTGGGTGGCTGTGAGTCTTCTGGGTCGTGAGTGTGTGTCACTGTATCGCTAACTGCGAGTTGCACCCTCACGTTCCTAGCTGAGATACGCGGGTACGGCAGCATGCGCGCGGGCGAGTATTCAGTGGTGACTATGCATGGTAGTGTGGCTGCATGCGCGCCAATGCGGCCCAGCAGCGTTGCATGGCTCCGATCGAGTCAAAGTCGTGAGTCACGAGTGGCGCCTCCCTCGCCGCATTCGGTCACGCTCCCGCGGCTGTAGGTGGTGCTCTCTCGCGCGAGAAATTTCAACCAAAAAAGACATCGTCCATAAGCTTCCCATCAGCGTGACGAGCACTCCTTTGCTCGACCGCCATCCCCACCGCCTTGGTCCCCACACTCAGCGTCAACTCTCGGGAAGGAGTCCAAGGAGAGCGCGTGCCCGATACCATCTCAATGAATTTCGGGTACCGAGTGCCGACACGACAATAGCCTGCTTCCTCGACGACTCGTGATGTCCCCCTCACTCTCCCAAAGTGAATCTTCAAATACTGCAATCGCAACACAGCCTCGATGGACAAGAATCTGCACTAGTGTTGGGCTCAATCACTCGAACCTGTCAAATGCGCCACCGCTGGACAGCTTACCCACTTGCACCTCAACCGTGGATATTCAGGGTTGCAAAACCGAAATTCTGGCCCAAGCATTCGAAGACCGGACACTGGTCGTCGTCACCCAAAGACCTGGCACAGTGGGCTATTTTGTAAGTTCTCCGCCATTGTCGGGTCTTTAGTAGCTATATGCGTGCTGCATTCTGACCACACGTTCCTCGCGTTTGCGCAATCCTCGCAATACAGGTGCAAGCAACGACGTCTTCTCCAGAAAGCGCACTGCCGTTAGGTCAGGGCACGTCCTACGAGCTCGGCTTTGAGCGGAAAGAAGACCTCGCTACTTCTGCCTCCACACACTCACTCGAGGAGTTCCCTACCCCGTTGAGCGGCACAACTCAGAAGATCCTCTTCGGTAGCACTAGGGACGAAGAAGAGGAAGCTCTGTACGGTCTTTACCTCTCCACTTTGGCTGCTGCGCTCTACAAGCAAGGAGACGCTCGTCCGCTGGTGCTAGGTCTGGCTTTGAGTGATCTACGCTCTGCAACCGAGCAGGAGGACTCGACCTCTGAAGCTGAGCTCGAGAGAAGAGAGGGAGAGAGGCTGAAGGCTGTTGTTGAAGCTGTCAAGGCTTGCCGAGTCTGGTGAGAGACTCTTCGCCTCGCACAGGGCGCTTGCCAAAACACCCAAAACGTGCGGCACAATTTGGCACAATTGTGATGCCGTCGGCTTTCAAGAGGCGTGCGCCTGCCCAGCGTGTGGTCAACACACTATTGGCAGATGCAAGCAACGATGAAAGTGCCAAGTATGAGGATGTTGGATCTACTAAGTCCCACCAATCACCGCCACAGTGCAATGGCACGACAGCTGCATCCGTGCTCATAGCGAGTAGCAAGTTTATAGGCCCCACCAACTCGGGCCACGCGATTCTTGATCGATACATTCAGCAGACCGGCTCTCTGACACAATGGATTCCAGGAATAGATCTCGGCCACGTGCGTCCTCTTCACAACCTGCCGGCTGAGGAAATGGCGCAGCAGCAGGCAAATGCCGACGAGGCTTATGTGTACGCTGAAAGCTTTGCTCGGCTGTCTGCTGCGCAAGGAGTGAAAGAGGGAACGGTTCTCATTCTCGGTCCTGGCGCGAGACAATGGGCGGAACGAATACCGGTAGACCTGACCGAAACAGCCTCGCCAAGTGCTTCTGCTCCTAGACTCCAATCTCAAAATGCAGCGCCTTCACCTACACAGCCGCAGAGAGACCTGGGCAGCGCTTCCAGATATGCTGGGATTGCACCAAAGCCTACCACGGAAGGTGTGCCAGGAATGTCATTCGCTACCTCTTCTGGAGACGCAGCTTTTGATCTGACGAAGACGTTGGGCCACGCTAGAGTTGAGCAGCTCGAGCGTGCTGAAGAGCGCAAGCTGATGCTGTTCGATCAGCTGGACTGCCCAGCTGCAGGTGACGAAAGTGGAGCAAGGCCACACGCAGAGACTGTCGAGTCGCGAGCCTTAGCTTGGATGCGCGCAGCAATCGAAGCGTAAGTAACCTGGACTTCTCATCCATCGTCCCGACGGTGCGCGCGGCTGAATGACCTCCACAACAGTGATCCAGGGCGGCGTTTCCGAGTCATTTTGCTCAACTTGGGCAGCTCAGCCTGGAGTCCATCTCCTCATGCCATCCTCCAACTGATGCTCTCCGTGCGAAGACTTGCGGCATCTTTCAAATCCGCGCTCATCCATGCTACTGCTCTGCTGAGCGTCGCTTCCCTGCTGTCGCGCGAGATGACTCCAGGGTGGCTCTCACGGCTTACCTCTCTGGGCAATATCTCTCTCTGCATCTCTTCATTCGGCACCTCTTCCCAGCTCTCAGATGCATTTCCTGCCCATACTGGAGCTTTACGGATATGCAACGCTTCTCCTAGCAATGCCTTTGTCAGCCCCTATGAGCAACCGGATGAGCTGGGATACAGAGCTAGGAAGCGTGGGCTGGGAATAGGGCTGTTGCATCTGGATGTTGGAGGTGGAGTTGGGGAGAGGAGGACAAAGGCTCCAGTAGGTGCGACCGGCGGCAATGATCAGAAAGCGACGAGCCATTCAATCGGCGGTCCGAACCAGAACGCGTCGAGTGCTCTACGTCCGCCAGCTGGAACGGCAGATATCGAAGATGCACACCAAGGCTTGCATCGGCACGTAGCACGAGTATCGCTTTCTGAATCAGAAGGACGCGATGCTAGCATCGGCACTCCAGACTTGCTAGTGGCAGCAGAGACGGGAGTACAACCTTTGGAGCCTGGGGTTGCTAGAAGTGGCGGCATCGTACGACCGTCCGGCGCATCTAAGCTCGCGAGCACCGACGATGCAAAGCTCGCGCTTGACGAGCCAAGGAAGTTTGGGGGACTTGCGGCGCTTAGAGCCAGAGGACTGGCCTCTCAGGCAAAAAAGTCGGCCACCAACATGACCAGTCTAAGCCAGCAGGATACGCGGAAAGAGGGCAGTGGTAGTGACAAACCCGCACTTCGAGGCCACGACTGGCCAAGGAGAGCAAACGAATAGATGAATGGTGAGACCCTTTCGATGGTCATTGAAGCCGTGAGTCGTGCACACTTGTCCATAGCGTGTATCTGAGCGAAGACGTATTTGCAACTCGGGCCCGATGACGGCCTGTTCCGTTGCGCACCGTCTCATATTTGGAGGTGCCAGATGCCAGCGGACGATGTGATTGCAGAATGTCCGCATTCCGGGGTCAAAGAACAGAGCTCTCCGTTCAAAGCACAACAACGGTCGCGCCTGGTCGTCTGCCCTCTTTGCCCCTCCCACACGATTGCTTGCCCTAGAGCAGTGCTCCGGGGTTCGAGCGCAAGAGGGCACGACGAGAACGGTAGCAAATCTGAGCCTACGAAGATCCCCGAACATTGTACTTCTCACATGATCAAAGCGACTGGTCGCGAGATGATTTGTGCTGGAGGCTGTGAGGCTTTTCGGCGCTCTTCATCTCTCTCTCTACGGCCTGTTGCTCCGAACGTGAGAGACATGCTGTGCTACCCAATCCGCATCTGTCCGGAGCCTCGATAGCCATGCACTCCCACTCGCGCAAACGCGCATTTGTGAAGATGTATTGTATTGTTGGTGGAGAGTGATTGTACAACACGGAATCCAATTGCAAGGTCATGAGCTTTGCAAGAATAGTGACGAGGGCGCTCTTCGAGGTCCCTTTGCCACGATTTGAGAATCTGGACCGTAAGTCGTGACTTTGAAGCTCAAGACTTGGCCATCTCGTCGAGAAGCATGGCAAGGTCTCCACCTGCCCGTCTGCGCTCGCCGTGATCTCCGACAGACCTAGCAAGCTCCATTTTGTGCTTCTGGACCGCAAGCATGCGCTCTTCTATGCTCTTCGCTACCACATATTTTGTGGTGATGACGGGTCTCACTTGACCCATTCTATGAACTCTATCCAATCCTTGATTCTCAGCTGCTGGATTCCAATACGGTTCGAGAATGTATGCTCGGCATGCCTGGACCAGGTTCAGTCCAGTCCCTCCGACTTTGAGACTGACCAGGAAGACCTCCACACTAGGATCCTCCTTGAAGCGCGTGATTTCTTCGGCTCGTCGGTCTCGCGGCATCGATCCGTCCAGTCGCGCTGCGCGTATGCCAGCGCGCTCCAGCGCATTGGCAACGCGATCAAGCATCTTGGTCCACTGACTGAAGACGACACTCTTGATGGGTAGGATGTTGGCCGGGCCACCAGCCTTGAGAGGAGGATGCTGAACCACCACGACAGGCTCTTTGCTCGTCTTTGTTTCCTCTTTACGTTCTTTGTCTGCAGACGGCGTCGCCTGATGATCTAGCAGAAACGCATCTTCGTCATAAAGGAACGACGCGGGGTTGCATTTCGAAAAGGGGATCAGGTCGCTAAGAAGAGCCTGTATCTTGGTGCTCAGATCAGGACGTTCCAGAACAGGCTTGCCTGCATCGGCTCCAAAAACGGGCTTGCGCCTAGTAGAGCTTCTGCCGGTGGATGAACCGTCGTAGAAGCCTCCAGTAGAGGAGACGGAATCCATTTCGTCCTCTTGAATTGGTTCATCTGGATCTTCTTGGATCTCAGCAGGTGCGAGCTGCAAGCATTCGGTAAGTGGCGCCAGAACAACATCGCACGCGGGGCACGCGACCTTCTGGTCCGCCTTTGCTCCCTTTGGCCAACTCGAACCAGCCTTGTGGCGGAAACAAGGCGTGCAGAGAAGATGTTGGCACTTCGTCACAACTGGAGATGAGGAAATTTTGCCAGTCTCGGTGTCTATGTGTGTGAGATCGATTGCGCATGTGCTGCACAACGCATGTTCCTCGTCGGCGAAGAGCTTGAACAGCTCCAAGGCGCGCTGGCGGGTCAAGCCATCCTTTTTGATGGCATCGACTACGCCGTATCGGCCTGAACCGTCCTTCTTGCGCTTGCTGTCCTTGCTGTCATCGACGAGAGCAAAATGATCGCAAGACATGCGCAAATTGGAGATCTAAGCGGATGTGAAGCGGTCAGCTCAACCATTCTGAGAGTGTCACGTGCAGCAGCACTCAACCAAACTCACTTCGTGCAAGATCGTAGCATAATTGTGCTTGACGGAGTCCGTCTTCTTCAACGCTTCTATCTCTTCCTTGAAGCTTTGATGCATATCCGTGTAGACGGCACGCTCGTGTTCCGTGAATTGCAGCAGCATGGTCCGGTTGTACTTCGGCGGCAGGTTGAGCAAGCGCGAGCCGTCCTTGCGCTTGCCATCCTTGGAACGTCTCAGGGTCAAAAACTTCATGATGGTCTGGACTCGTCGCAGCGCTGTGCTGTCCAGCGGACCATTGTTTTGGTCCTTGCCTGCAGCGCGCAAGCTGCCTTTGTTCTCCTTGGATCCACAGAACTCATTCCAGATCGCCCGATCATTCAAAGGCTCGAGTCGAAGAAACTTGATGAGCGAGTAGAGATCGTCCATTCGGTTTTGAACCGGCGTTCCAGTCAAGCAAAGTCGCCTTTGTGCGGAAAGATTGCAAACCGCCTTGCTCTGCCAAGTGCGGGCTTCTTTGATCGTACTTTGAATGAATTGGCAAATGATTAGCTCTCGCAACTGCCTAGACGCAGCAGCGCCGGACTGCACTCACTGAGCCTCGTCGAGGACGATTCGGAACCACTCAATCCGCTGCAACGGGTTCTTGGACTCAACCATTGGTCCGGACTTGCGCCTCTTCGCACCTTTCTTGGAACTCTTTGAGCGGTACTGAGGCACACCATTGCTGTCCAATGGCACGATATCATCATCGCTGCCTTCCGCATCATCTTGCGTATCCTCCCCGCCGTCGACATCAGACACCCACACCTTTTGCCGCGAGAACTCGTTGGCTAGGGTGGGATAGGTGGTGAAAACAATGTCGTGATTCGCAATCCAGATCGGATCTTGACTCCTCTTTTGCCCATGATAGATCAATCGCTTTGGCAGGTACTTGTTATGCCAGTGCTCTTTGATCTGCTCTTCCTACACGCAGGAGAAGGCTCAGCAGCGTAAGCCTTCGCACAACATCTCGGTCCACAGCACGCTTATGCTCACCCAGCTAGACACCAAGGTCAGCGGCAACACAATCAAGGTGGCTCTGCTGCGAGTGCGCAAGTTGCTCTGGCGGGCAAGCTCAGCTTCATCCTTCTTGGCTTGTGATTTGCTGTTTGCAGGGTCTTTGCCTTTGCGGCTCGAGGCAGTCTTGGCAGCGGGCGCGCCTGGCAAACCACTGGCAAATCCTTCTTCTCCATCATCAGTTGCCTGGTTATGGCCATTCTTGGCAGCAACCGCAGAGTCGCCACCTTTGCCGTTGAGCTCGACCAATTTGGATTTGCCAAAGGCCTTAGCTTCGTTCCAGCTGTTGGCAATCAAGGCAATTGTGGTGATTGTTTTGCCCAGGCCCATGTCGTCCGCAAGGATAGCTCCGCGACATATTTCCGGCGGCCTACTCGTTTCACCGTTCGTGACCACATTAGTGTACGAGACAATCTTGCCGCTTCCCGGCCGCCTTTTGGGTCTCCATAGCGAGATCGGCTCTTCTTCTTGATTGGGCGCGCCGTCAGATTTGCCGTTCCGTTCTGATACATCGAATGAGCGTTCCTTCTCACGATCGAGTAAGAAAGCCAAAGCTTGCTTTTGATGGGGAAAAAGGTCGGTAGTGACCACACTATTCGCTTCGACCTCCTCCAAGTCTTCTCCACTTCTCAAGCTCGCATACACAGTCTCTACCTGCTGTTTGCGCTCCTCTTCTGTCTGCTCCTTGGTTTGCACAACCTGCCCGCCCCAGCCGCCAGTGAATACGGATGGGTGCATGTCAGGCCGATAGAAATTGGAGCCTTGGCCCACTGCAGCAGGGGCAGGCAAAGCGTGCTGCTGAACAATCAAACGCGGAGAGTCAGGATAGTCCAAAGCTTCGTAGATGACCGGATGCTCCAAGCTGCAGCCCTCGCGCAGTAGGCCGCTCGTCACTGTACCCATGCGGCTGTGCTCAGTGAAGATCAAAATCTCGATGGGGTGAAGGAAGAGCTGCGCAGAAGGCACGGCACAGTCAGTTGTGAAAGCCAGGGAGTCTCGATACTTCACAAGACGTTACAGACACTCACAGCTCCACGAGCACTGTTGACAAGTTTACAACGAGCTTCACACCTAACGTCGCCTCGGTTGAGCAATGGAAGTAGCGCTCTTCGATATTTCTCGGCCAAAGCGCCAAATGCGGGTTGCATCTGGGAGGAATTTCCTGGAGGCGGAGGTGGCTTGCCCTCCTTCTCAGCTCGCTGACGAGCGATTGCATTGACCATCAAGGGCGGAAGGATGGTGCTCACTGCAAGATCCACCTGAGTCGAGCCCGCTTCAGGACCTCGCCGATTGCTGAATGAGAGCAGAATGGGTCTGTAGCCAGGTTGAGACCAGAAGTGGGAGATGCTGGGCCAATGTTCTCTTCGGAATGCAGGATGTTGCGGAACGCTCTCTGGAGGTGCGTCACCTTCGTACTGCAGCGATTCTGGCAGACCGTACATGCACATGATCACCCCATTAAGGACACCAAGGCATACTGGCGAGTTGGTCTTCCGTCGGTCTAATTCTACCTCCTGCTCCGCTTTCTTGCTGCCCGTGACCTGCACCTCGTCATCGCTTCCATCACCTGTGAGATCTATTGCTGGTCTGCTTGTGCCTTTTGCAGCTTTGGGATTGCCGTTCATGATTGGCAGGCGCAGGCCATTGGATCCAGCAAAGGGTGAGGAGGATGTCCGCCCACTTTTCGACACGAGCTGCGTCGGCACACGAGCTCCGCTGCCAGTCACCGTAGAAGTGGTGCGCGCAGCCGGATTCATAGACGTAAATCCTGGTCTGGGCTCGTTCGAAGACGTATCTGAAGGGCCGTCTGACAGTCTCGGTCTCTTGCTCGGCTGGGCAGGCTGAAGAACACTTGGTGGAAATCGATGCTTCGGCGAGGTCAAGGATTGGGTATTTGATGTGGCGGAGTCGGGATGACTGGGAGATGGCTTCAAGCTTGCGGATGGAGAAAGGCTGGTGCTGCCGGATGAGGTGAAGTCAGGCGCAGCCGGCATGGTGGACGGTGCAGCTCTCTTCATTAGACGGGCCCTCCGCTCAGCTTGCCTACGCTGCTCTTCCGTCATCTCGCGGGGCTTAGGGGACAAGTCGGCTTCTTCTGCGAGCGTCAATGGCTGTTTCATGGCGTCTTGCGCATCCACTTCCTCAAGTCCGCCGCTGAGTGTCGGACCCTTCGAATTGCTACGACCAGTGCCAGCGCCCACAGACCCTTCGGTGCTTTGAAGCACCTCGTGCTCCACCTCCATGATGTTTCGCACGAGCTGACACCGCACTACGGAGGTTCAAAGATCGTCGTGAGAGGTGAGCGACGTGGTCGTATCCTTGCAAACGCCACCTGATAGCAAGTCGCCGCTAGTGGCGCAGACGTCACCTGCTAGCGCAGGGTAAGGCCAACAAAGCTGCCGTCTATACAACAGTCTTGAGAGAAGAAGCAGCGCTGATGGGCTATGTATGATCCTAACACATGCCTATGGCACTTGCCTTCTGGCCAGTGCCTGCCTCGGCTGGATGTCGACGTGGTGCTGGGGCTCTAGACGGGACAGGATGAGATGCTGCTGCACCGAGAGGCAAGCTGTGCTTCTACAGGCCTCGGACACGCGCAGAAGGAAGATGTGGATGGTGCTTGCACGAGCAAGTAGTGCTATATGGATGGGTATATATGGATGGACGAGAATTCGATGAAGTATACGCAGAGGCGAGGGATGATGCGCTGCCAAGTCTTAAAGGCTAATTTTGAGCGACCTTCTCGATCGATTTTGTGATGAGGGCCCTTCTTGTGCTGCGCGCGGCAGCGTCGCGTACAGTCACGAGTAGCACGTCGGTCGGCCTTAAGATTCGAGATATTCACGATTCGTGATTACTCATGCGGGCGGGCGCCGTGCGCCCATTTCCGCATCACGCTGTAGTGAGACTCGCGATTTTGAAGAGGCATCGCATGCAGCATATATTCAGCGCGTAAATTGTGGATCAAAAATCAAAGTGATCATCATCATCAATCACAAGTCTCACCAGGCTTTTCGTTCATCATCATAGTCACAATTAAGTGGCTGCTAGCTGGAGCTTGCAATGAGTGAATGTGCGACCTTGACTCGAGGTGAGCGCGAACTTCTCTGCTCCAGACACACACGTGTGAATCAAATCAGGAATCAAGAATTGAAATCAACAATGTGAGAATGTGTGATGTGGGAGCTGTGCAGCGCGAGACGTCGTCACACGTGACCCCCACTTTCCAAAGACGAGTCGCGGCGCCGATGATGAGTCAGCAAAACCCTCCTATTCTTGAGTTTGGTTGTGATTGACGAGCCTCATCAATCGTGAATCTCTACTGAGACTGCGACTCGAACTTTGGACACCGCAGCGGTAATCCTTCTATCACGGAGATACACCGCCCAGCTCTTGGCTCACTCGGGTGCTGTTGCGCTCTTCACTCGACTGTTACATCCGGTCTGAGTCCTCAAATTACATCAAAGGAGGCGCAGCATTTCCAGATCTTGATGATCGCATCCATCTGCATTATGAATTTCCATCGCCATGACTTCTCTACAACTAGACACCAGTCGAGGAGGCTTCTGCTGGTGCCGGAAGCAGCTTGAGGGAGAAGTCGACGTGCTTCGTGCTTTGATGAATCGAAGACGTGCTGATGATGTCGATAGCTAAGGGTGCAAAATGCAGACAACGAGAGTGACCGAGTCAGGCGACCGCCGACACGGAGACCGTAGAGCTGCGCTCACGACTCACAATCGTCCACGTGCTGTCCGCTTCCAATGTTTCGCACATCGATACCTCCGCTGCTCTCAATCAAAAATCTGTGCTTCTGAGCGAATTGTTCCTTCAAAGACTTTGCGTTGTTGACTAGTTCCTGGCCAACCATGTTGTCTAGCATGACCACATCAGCACCAGCTTCGATAGCCTGCTGCGCTTCTTTCAAAGACTGCACTTCTACATCTATACGCATCGAAAAGCCACATGCCGATCGAGCAGCGCTTACTGCGGCAGGGATCGAGCCTGGTTGCGCCAAACAATTGGACAGGCGTCAGTGGAGCGCAAAACTTGGGAGGAATACTCCATCCATCGCCGCGTGGTATCGAACTGACCTGTGCTCCAGATATGATTGTCCTTCAGCATGACCATCGAGCTCAAATCGTATCGATGAGCGTCGACGCCTCCAACAAGCATCCCATACTTTTCCACAATCCGGAAGCCTGCGTCGTGAAGAGGGTCAGTCTTGATGAGCGGCTCGGCTCCGCGTGGCGTCGTGCGCCGGTACCCACCTGGTGTTGTCTTCCTAGTACCGGCTACAATGCCCTTGTAGCCGGCTGCCCGAGCTGTGGACAAGAAGTCTTGAGAGCTAAGCGAGACGTGGACAGTCAGACTTACGTGCACACTCCACCTTGGCTCGGGCGCACCTGACGCATTCACTCACGCAGTGGCCACACCGCTACATCTCGCCAACGTATTCAGCGCGACCCTCTCTCCCAAGAGAATCTTCCGTGCTGGGCCCTTGACTGTGGCCACGTGAACCTTTGGGCTCCCTCCTTCGGCCAGTAATTGCCCCTCCTCAAAGTTCCACTCGACTCTGAGGTGGGAAGATCAAGCATGCAACACTCTGATGAGAACCATCGGCAAGTACGGCACCGAGCCTCGAGATCGGGACTTTGTATACGCACTGACAATCCAGCCTCTTGAATACCTCATCGAAGAAGGGCACTCCAGCCAGCACGCCTCGGCTTTTGCACCACAATTTCGCCTGCTTGACATCTTCCCCGACCACATAGCCGCCCCAATCAAAGCTCGGACAATCCTCCTCGAGCCAATCTTGCACCCTTTTCTCCCACGCCGGTGGCAGAAGGTGAGCCCACGAAAGCTTGAGCTTCGAAGGAGCTCCACTTTGTCCGGAGAGACTAGTCATGATACGCAGCGTGGGAGGGCGGTTTCGAAGCTGGCGCGTTGATCACATGCAAGGTGGGCCAGAACAGCGTCCCGAAACGCTTGGTTCGACCTTATCGCTGATGTGCGGATATGATGGGGTTCTTCTTGTGCCCTGCGGCGAGCTCACTCCTTCCAAAGATATTTTGATTGATGACGACCAAATGGATGCTCGCACGACCTCCAAAGATGAATCTCAAAGTCTCGACACTCACGACTCTTCATGCAGATCTGAGGATAACCTTATATAGAGCTTGTCTATATCACAACTTGACTGTATCATCTGAATCCGCGATTTGCTTAGAAGTTCAGTCTTCCGAGTTGAAGCTTTGTTGAAAGCTCTTCTTGCAAACTGGAGTTCCTTATTCTGATCGAATTTAAGGATGTGTGTCCCAAACACAATTCTTGATTAATACTTGGCGACCCTCAGGACGCGTTTCCAAAGCTGCGTTTGAAATGAAGTTCTCTCGCACGCACGCGCCCGCCGGCTGTCGGAGCGCGCCATACATTTGTTGCTGTGCACGCGCGCGTGAGCGCGCTGCGAGATGAGACTCGTCAGACCGAACGAGCTGCTGGTCGC
>CCYA01000272.1:395450-412323 GCA_900000165.1 Ceraceosorus bombacis
CCCAGCCCAAGTCACCATGCGAATCCTTGACATGCATCACCAAAGCGGTGCTGCGTAGGAGAGTATTCACGACTGGTGACTGAAACGCAAGCCTGAAATGAGCGTTGTGCGTCAATCTTTGTCACGAGTGATTTGAACCGTGAGCTTAGAAGCTGTCGACCTGCCGAGCATGCATGCCATGCATGGCTGTTCCCTGGCATGTTATATACACACCACCTACCTGACTTGTCTCGATGCACCCACCTTCTGATGAGTCTCGCGCGAGCGCGCACGATGCTGCATGCCATGGTGTTTCCCGCGGCGCAGGCCGAACAAGGATGAGAGCATTTCGACGAGCGTGCACCGCTCCTGTGTCTACGTCGTGCAGCAGAGCCCTCTTGCAGGACCCTTACGAGCTCTCTTCTCGTGCCGAACGCTCCTTCCTGCGCGTCGCGTCGGCATCAGCCTCTGCTGCTTCTGACACTCAGACGCACGCTTGCGCCCTATCGGCGGGTCAGCCGTGTTGAATTCAAATTCTTGATTAATCGCGATTCCTTGAATTAAAGGAGCGACATCGATTGTAACAAGTCGTGAATGACCCTTCTGGTTGCCTGGCTGCCGTGATGCCGCTCGACTCCTGCATTTCTCCTCTCTTTGCCTTGCGACAGCCGCTGCTGCATGAAAATCTTGCGCGACAGCGCCTACCGCGAATAGAAACCAATGGAGGCAGACAAGCAGGTCACCATGCACAACAATGAACGGTCGTGCAGTGAGAAATGAATTCAAGATTCCATGATTGAATCAAGAATGGCCGGCCGTTGCAGCTTGGTCCTGATGGTCTGAGAAACAGGTTGATGCTGCAATTCGCACACGTTCGTGTTTCATGACTCCGTCCATCTTCCACTGCTTCGCTGTCCGCTTTCACCATCTCTTCGTTGTGTCTTACCTCCTCTCTCAGCTCCACACGTCGCAAAAGAGCGTCGCGACCAGCGACATCATCAAACTCCCAGGGCAACTCTTCGTCGCGCGAGGCCCCTTCGCCATTTTGGTCTTTTTGACCCGGCCCATCCCTTCGCTCTTCTGCCACAGCAACTCGACTGCCTCGCATTCAGAACATCATGTCGTACGCCAGGCCACCTGAGCAGCCTTATGCTCACTCCAATGCGTCCCAGTACGAGCAAGCCAGCGCCTACTATCAGCAGCAGCAACAAGGCTCTGATGGCTACGGCCACGGCTCTCAGGGAACGTACGGTCACTCGCAAGGCGGCTACGGTGAAGGCGTATCTGGAGGCAGCTATGGAGGAGGCTACAAGTACGATGATCAGCAATCCAGCATGTTTGCTCCTTCCGAGGCGCATCACCACGGCCAGTCCAGCGCTGCGCTCAACACTCCTTACAGCGACTTTCCCCCCACCCCCGGTCAACCTCGCGCAAATGCAGGTGAGTACGAGTTGACTGCAGCGTAGACGACTGGGGTTGTGCACGTGGACAAGACGAGAGCCAGCTTCAATGGAAAGTGGTGGTGTCATCTCTTGGGCAAGGCTTGAAGTTGGCCCGGACTTCGACGCAGCCTATCGGCTTCGGAAATTGAACCACAGCGCTTCGAGGTCATTCTGGCTGCTACTCTGGCTTCAAAGATGAGTTACATCTTGTTCACAGACGACCAAAGCGGATCATCTACAGCGCCCTATGCTTGACAGCTTGAGCAGCGTGGCCATGTGCTGTCGACTCCATCAACGGAAGCATTTCAGGCTTGGCCCGCCGACTTCATGTGCAGAGCCAAGCTTTTCAGCGGCCGCGCAAGTCCGCCAATTTAGAGGCAAGATGGTGCCGCGATTGGCCTCTTTGCTGGTCAGATAAGCACATCGTTCGCTAGTCAGATGTGGTTGGACGGGCCTCCCTCATAGGTGCGAGTCCCTTCAACCTTGCGGTACTCGCTCGGCGGGACTGGGTGGCCAAGTTTGCCACATGTCGCCTGATTTCATTCAGATTCGGTTTCAAATCGCCAACTTTGGCGGCCGGCCGGCGTGACAGGGCAGCCCCTGTTGGCCGCACGCACGCTGTGCCGAGCCATGCAGGCGCAGCGACGAGTGATGTATCATGCGCTATGGAGACCGCGCGGCTGGGCGCGACATTCACGCCGCGGTGCTTGTAGCAGCTGCATCTGCATGCATACCCGTTATCCGAGCGGGTTTTAGACTTCCGCTCGTCTCATGCAGGACTTGGTCATGCAAAGCCACGGAGCTGCAGGGACCGGCACCTGTCAAGGCATTGCGACAGTCTGCTCGAATAGGGCAAAGTTACTTGCGGCGGAGTTCTCCTCCGTTCGCGGCCTCCCAGTTCAACGGGCTGGCGCCAGCGGCACGGCTTTTGCACGTCATCGCATCGCATGACCTCGAACCCTTCTGCGTAGGCGAGCGACCACAGCACCTCATCAGGGGTGCCGGCAACCCTGAGCGTCGGCGGGAAACGTCTCCAGAGCGTTGCTTGGAGGTGGCCCAATTCGAGGTTCGCTGAGGATTGGCTGCCTCATTGTGCCTGCCGTTGCGCCGTTGGACATCTTCGGCTCGTCGAGAATGTGCGGAGTCTGGTTGCTGGTCCCAAATGATTGCGCGCGTGTCCTTTGGCAGCTCTTGTGGGATGTACAGCCTCGCGAATTCCTTTTCATTCGGCCTGCCCACAGCGACCTTCTTCACCGTAGCTCCATTGTCGCCCGCTTTGACGTATTGAGATCACAATGGCTCACGAAGATGATTCCCTCCTCCCGCAATCGCACGGCGCTCCAGCCTCTGCTGCAGCCCAAAAATACTCGTACGCACCTCAGAAGAAGGGTGTGAGCAAGTGGATCAAGATCGGTATTCCGCTCCTGCTCCTCATCATTGCTGGTGCTGTTCTTGGCGGCATCTTCGGTTCGCGCGCTGCCAACAAGGATAGCTCAGCGAGCTCTACCAAGTCTGGATGGACTGATACCACTAGCGGCGACAAGCCCTCCTTCGTCGGCAGCGATGTTCTGCAAAGAGCCAGTGCTGCTGCCGCCAGTGGCAACGTGGACGACCTTCAATATCACGGTACCGATGCGTATGGTAATCCCTCCTTTAAGAGCAGCGCCACTCAGGGCTCTCCCTCTGCGTCGAACGGCTACCAGGTCGACTCCTTCAGCGGCTCCCTTCAAAATCTGCGCTCTCATCCTCGTATCATGACCACCCAGCAACAATGGCAAGACTTGCCCGGCAAGATCAGCAAGGATGCTTACCTGACCGTCTGGAACGATACGATCTTCAAGAACGCCACCGCGTGGTTCCCTATACCTCCTACCAACTACAGCATTGACGGTGGTTTCACAGGAAGTGGTATCCTTGACCCTGCTCGTGAGCTTCAGCAGCGCGTCAAGACTTTTGCCTACGCATACCATCTGAGTGGCGGCGACACCAAGTGGCGTGACCGCGCTTGGTCCGAGCTGAACACGGCTGCAGGCAACAATCCTCAATATCCTTGGGGTGAAGGCGCCCCCGATGGCTCGATTTGGAATGCCAACCACTTCTTGGATCTTGCCGAGGCTACTGCTGCATTTGCCATCGGTTACGACTGGCTCTACGATGCTTGGACGGACGACCAAAGAACCACTCTCCGCAACGCGATTGCAACGAATGGCCTCGTCTTCGGTAACAATGCTTACACTGGCCAGAACGATGGCGGTAATTACGGTTGGTGGCATTTGCCCGCGAATGGATTCGGCAATTGGAATTGCGTCTCTAACTCAGGCTTGCTGCTTGGAGCCCTTGCCATTGCTGGCGACGATGGCGGCAACACTACGATTTCGACCTTGGTGTCCCAGACTTTCAACAACGTGCTCGACAACATGAAGCAGAATTGCATGCAGGGTGTATACTCGGATGGAACCTGGAGCGAGACACCCAACTACTGGTATTTCGGTACCAATGCTCAGGCTCGTGCAGTCTCAGCACTGACCACTGCTACAGGAAGCGATCAGGGCTTGATGGCTGCCAACAACAACTGGCCCAAGACGGGTTACTTCCACATGTACGTCTCGGGCATGGCTTCCATGTTCTTCTACGGTGACAATGGACCCAACAAGTTCTCGACCAATGCCAACGGCATGTTCCTATGGGGCGCCCTATCAAACAATCCGGTCTACGCCCTCTTCCAACGCGACCGGGCAGATGCCGCTGATCCGCTCAGCATGTTCTGGTATGATCCGTCTACCAAGGGAGCATTCTGGAGCGGCCTGGACCTTGACAGGTACTTTGACGACAGACGCGGTTCGTGGGCTTCGATGCGCTCTTCGTGGACTGACTTTACTGGCATGTATGCGGCCATCAAGTCGTCCAACTTGACTGGACATCAGACTCATGGAGATCTCGATGCCGGGACTTTTGTCATCGACGCGCTTGGCACCAGATGGGCCGGTGAGCTTGGCAACGGCAACTACCTCTCCACCGACTACTTCAAAGAGGAGGTGCCTACCGCACTGCGTTGGGGGTACTACAAGAAGGCCACTCAGGGTCAGAATACGCTGGTGATCAATGACCAGAACCAGATGCCAGACTGCCAACCCATCAACAAGTTTGAGACTACTGGTGCCAAGCAGTCCAGCAGCGTCAGCTACACGCCGGGCACCAACGATGTCGCATACTTTTCCACGGACATGAGCTCTGCATACAACAACTCCGGCTCAGCATTCCCCGCCAACACCGTCAAACGAGGAATCCGGATGCTCAACGGCAGACGGCAAGTCCTGGTTCAGGATGACATTGGCGCGAACGGCGGCATCCAAAAGATTCAGTGGCGCGTTCAGACGAATGCGACGATTACGTTGTCCGCTGATCGGCGAACCGCGACTCTCACCTTGGATAATGCTACTGATCCCAACGCATGGGGAGGCAACACTGTTGCTGGACCTGCGCCGCTCATCGCTCGTTTCGCGAAGCAAACGATGATCGTCAAAATTCTTTCGCCTGCCACCGCCACTTTCGGCGTCACTTCGTTCAGTGGCAACCCGGAGCAGAAGCCCACGCGTATCTACGGCACAGATCCAAACACCACACCCGGAGAGCAAGGCGACCAGCCCATGCCCGGGAGATCCGTCCTGACAATCACCTTGGATGGCGGTGACGCTCAGTCGATCCAGGTCTTGTGGCAGCCTCAGTGGTCGAACTTGAACGATGCTGACAACAAGGAGCCACCCAATGTCCCCATTGACAACTGGAGCCTGACAAGTCACAACTAGATCATTAGAAAGTGTTGTGGCCGAACAATTAAGTCCCTTACCCAAGTAAGCCCCTGGCGCTGGCCGCATTTCAATCATCTCACAGATCCGCATTCGCAATGAGCGACGAGCCTTCTCCAGGGCGCAACGTCGATCTGATCGCATCCATTCACTCATCCAACTACTCGCTGTGGTCTACTTCAATCACTACGGACATTTTTCCTCCCACTCCTACACTGTCTTGCCAATGTGTCGCGCGGGTCAACCCTTGCGATTCCAAATTTTCCCCATCACCGTTGCCACATCTCCATTTCGGGCCCATCCTCGTATTCGAGAAAGTAATTCTAGCTTCCACCTCGCCTGTTTCTTGCGTGCTCTCTTTGTCTCCACGAGTCGATTGAGAATGTCATTATTTTCGCTGCGGCGTGAGGATAGCGTTGCACGATTCTTGATTTTGCGTTAGCTGCTGTGGTCATCGAGTTAGGAGTGTGCGCCGCATGTCTGAGCCGGTCACGTGCCCCTCCACCTGCACCCTCATCCTGGTTGAGTCAGCTCAACAAGCAGCCGAGTTGGATCGTGGATTAACATCAGCAGCTAGCATGTGACAGGGCGCTCGCTACCTTCATCAATCACAATCACCGCTTGACATTCAATTTGCCCACTCGACATCTCGATTCTCAAAAGAATTCAAGAAAGTGTGAGGAGCGCTCACACAGCATCACTGCAAAGCGCCTATAGTCCGGCAAGAGGACGCCCGAGATCGGCTACCCACGTCCCTCCTGCTTGTCCGGCCAGGAGCGACCTTCGCAATCGCCGGTGTTGCACGCCCGATTACGTTATCTTCATTCGTGATTTGCGAGTCAGCAAACGCAATCGAAGGGGCGCGCCACATCTACAAAGCGCGCATTCCTCATTCCCTCGGACCCTTCCGCGCATTCGCTCCCTTCTGTGCGCGAACCATGTCGTTTCAACAAAGGGTGACGCCCATCTTGTTGGCAACGCTGGTAGGCATAGTGTCGGGCGCGTACCTCTTCGGACCACCCCTGCAACAATTCAAAGTCGACTCTAGAGGTACCTTTGATCCTGATATCGCTAATGCTGCTGCTCACGGCGGTGCGGGCGGTGCGGTAGCGGATGCGAAAGAGATGGACAAGGGTGGGGCTAATAAAGGTGAGAAGAGTTTAGCGGCGAGTTGAAGGAGGCGATCGGGCCAGGCAAGATGGAGCGCGCCATTGGAAAGGAAAGGGTGCGGGATGAATGGAATGGAGCGCGAGAGAGATCACCAAGACTGCGTCGTCATGCTCGGTCATTGCATAGCCACGCCGATGATGAGCTCGGCGCGCTATAAAGTCACGAATTCCTTGTGCAACAGGCGCGCACCGACACGCACTCATCATCTTTGCATCCGCCGTTGCTAGCACCCAAACTCACGCTCACGCTGCCCTTGCATTCACATTTGCGTCGATTCAGATTCAAGACCGACAATTGCAGACCAAGGCAGGGCCGCACTATTGGACGCCAAAGATCAGGCAAAGGATCTCAAGGAGCAGGTCCAAGCCAAAGCCAAAGCGACGTGATCAATGCATCGCAATGCGATCAAATCATTTCACCCCATGTCTCGAACGTCCATCTGAATGTGATTGTATGAGCTCGAGTTTGATGAGTGGACGGCCTGCAGTGCGCAATCCGTCCCAATCTCTCGCATGTCTGCCACCAAAGCTTGGTCAGCCCATTCGAAAGAGCCCATGACGTGAGAAAGAATGGGCTGCTGCGGAAATCATGTCATTTGCGGCTTGGAATCGAACAGAGCTCATGGGAGATGACGGCAGTCGAGTGGGCACGAGTATGAGCAGAAAGACGAGCTTCACAGCGTGGTGCTGCAAGATGATGAAGACATCACATTGCTAGGGCAGATTGATCACCAATTTACTCCTCCTCGTCGGCGTCGACACCGGCCACGTTGAAGAACTGCGGAACGCGAGAAGGAGAGAGTAGTGATCAGCACGCAAGGCCCAAAAATGCGAGCCATCATTTCTCGGGCCATTTGCGAGTGCTCTAGAGCTGGTCCAAGGCCAGCGATGTCAGCTTTGCCGGTTGACTTACCTTGATCTCAAAGCCCTGCTTGGAGGTAGCAACAACGCGAAGCCAGTCACGGAGCTGGTTGCGCTTCAGGTATCTTTTGGTGAGGTACTTGAGGTAACGCTTGGAGAAGGGAATGGTGGTGGTGACCCAAATCTTGCCTTCGCCCTCACGAGCCACCTTGACCACATCTCCGAGCTGTCCGGCCTTGCCCTCTACCTTGATGCGATCGTGAAGGTACTTCTCGAAAGTAGCAGCGTCCAGAATACCGTCGGCAGCGGGGCCGGAGAAGTCCTGTGAGGTCAGGATGGAGGTACACGTGTGAGTCCTGCCCTGGTCAACGTGCGAACATCCTGCGGCCTACCGCAATGCGCGCATGTACGCACAACAAAGTACTTCTCGCCCACGCTCTTCTTAGCGACCTTGGGTGCAGCAGGCTAGAGGTGAACAGATAGAGAGGGGGGAGGCAGTGGATCAGTTGCGTGTCGCGGGCGAGATAAAAAGCCTCGACTCGCCCCGATTGCTCACCATTTTTTTTGCAAGTTTCTGTCGGTGACGTTAGAATGGATGGATTCGGTGTGGAGAAGAGCCTACACGGTTGAAACCTCTGGTCCCGTTGTGCAAAGCAGAGCAGAACTTGATGCTAGGTGGTTGATTTATGGTGTTGAACGTCGAGGCAAGACCCGCCATCTGACCGAAGTCGCGACTGATTTCTAGCTCTGCAGCATGGCATGTATGCACGGCCAAGAAGCACGAGAAATCCGCAGGCTGTCGAGCCGCGGGAGTGCCAACCACGTGGCTTTGCCCTCCCAGAGCGTCCAAATCCGCGCGGCAAGCTCGGATTCAAATTTTAGCTTACGCTGTCGTTTGCTCAGCCGCGAACGCGGCGCGTGATGGTCATGCAGCGCGCTGCAGGGTTCGTGCTGCGCGCGTGCGCCCAATCAACATCGAAAGTCCTCGACAGAGCCGTCGAATTCTTGATTCAAGATTCAAGATTCATTTTGTTTGCACGCGACAGTCGATCGCAATTCAAGATTTGGAGTTCCGCTGAGTAATCGCATGAGACAAATGAAGTGTTCAAGATGCAATTTTGAGAGAATCACATATCAAACATAACATTATTTGTTGTACTTCATTCAAGATTCAAATCCAATGAGTATCCAACATCATTCAAGATCAGCACGCGCGCCGCGTGCACGCATCCACGCGCCGGGAGAGCACTTTTGAGTCTTGAGCTGTTGTCGCCTCCACAACGACAGTCGCCAAAGGTGATTGAATCTGTGAATGTGCAACCAACCCATCCATCACAATCACCGATGTTGACCCGGCTCTCGAGCTGATAGGCGACTCGCTGCTTTGATCTACCACCTGCTCCCAGGTGGCAAGCATCGATCCCGCTTGCCCTCCCTCGCAAGCCCGTTGGAAGCTTAAGAGATCGTCACGACAAACTTGCATAGCCACTGTCACTCCACCTTACAGACGCGACACCAGACTGCAGCTGGATTGCTATCGATTTATTTGAGCGTCTAAAGCGGCCAGGCATGATGCAACCGAGGCGTGGAGAGCGCCATCCTCCGTCAGCGGGGACTTATGAGCCCAAACATCGTCGCAATTACAGAGGTGAGTGGATGTAGGCCAGCGGAATGGGTCGCCATGCAGGCGCGTATTCCCAAGTCCTGCCCTTCTACTGCTCTTGGTTGCTTGACTCATCCAGCGTAGTACCGCTCTGTCGGCCATCATACAGGCTACGTCCCGAATCCCGGAGACGAGGTGGCGCACGTGCCCGCTGGCATCTCACCAGATCAGCTATGGGAAGGCTTCATTTCGCAGAGGAGACCATGCGTCATCGATGGGCCTATCCAGGATGCCGAATTCAAAGCTGTCGATTGGGTGAGTAGGCGCCCGACCGCACCAAGCCGCACAGCATGAAGGTCAACGGGCGATGCTGACATCGCAAGGCCTGTCCATCACAGACTGACTTGGACAGACTCAAGCAGAGAGCTGGGTCCAGCAGAGTCAAGATTGAGCCAATCCATCCTTCCGGCAGGTTCGGCACCGCGATGGAGAGACAAAAGGTGCCGTTTGGATTGTACCTGGACATGATGCAGGATTCAGAACTAGCAGGCAGCTACTATCTCACCACCCAATACGAGAGCGAAGATGGCGAGGATAGCCAGGACGAGGAGGATGAGGCAAGCCGAGAGGCAGTAGAGGATGCAACGCGATTGCTACGAGCAAAGTCTAGCAATGATGAGCGAGCCGGCAGGCTCAAACGCCCCAGGTCGGCCAGTGCTGAGTCAGAGCGTGATAGTGATGTCGACCATCGGCCGACCAAAGTGCGCAATCGCACAGATTCTGTCCCTGCCAGGCGGACATCGCACACCTCAGCTTCGTCAGCACTTCAAACCTTGTCACCTGACTCAGAGACCTCGTCGAGCTCAAGCTCGTCTGCTCCGACCTCTTACACTGCGGATGAATCCGTCGAAGACTTGGACCCGCCCTTGCCACCTCCAATGTCCGCACTGGCCGGTGGCTTACCACTGCCTGTACCCAAGATCTTGGGAGGGCTGGTTCTGCAGCAGTGCAACATGTGGATGGGCGCTTGTACTGAGCCAAAAAGCTCTGGGCTGCATCATGACCATCACGATAACCTCTACATGCTAGTGAGTCGAACCACGCGCAACACGACCGCTATGATGCTGCATGCTTGATGCAGGCTTGCTAATTTGAGTCTTGGCCGCCGGCAGCTCTCGGGTAGGAAGCGCTTCTTGCTCTGGCCACCTATTGCACACTTTTGGCTGCAACCAAGGGGTCGCCTAGAGGGCATGCACCAGAACGGTCTTTTGACATACGTGCCTCGCGGCGAGTTGCCAAGCTGGCACGCTGCCTCCAACAGACAACAGCTTCGCGCTGATGGCTTGCCAGAAGCTGAATCTGCTCACTGGAGGATCAAAGCGCGTGAGAGAGCGCTCGAGGAGGCGAATGAGAGAGCAGCGCAATTGTCTGGCGAAGCGCACAGACCGGCGAGCAGACGCAAGGGAAAGGGCAAACAGACCCCTGAGCAGGTGTTGGCGATGGAACGACTTGCTGCTGCGAGGTTGCATCAGGAGTACATTCGTCGTCTAGAAAGCGGCGACAGCTTTGTGAGCAGAGAGGATGAAAGGGACGTGGAAAGCGATCTGGAGGAAGACGAGGTGTCGTCGCAGAGTGTATCGCCGACGGTCGCTAGGCGGGCCTTGGCAGCGCGTGCTGACGCGGAACTGGATGATGCAAGTGATGACGATGGAGGAGAGCACCTACTTGCGCAAGCTGCGCGTCTCGGAGCGCGAGAGAATATCGAGAAGATGCACTACGACGCAATAGCCGTCCCTTTCATTGCGCATGCTTTGGCACCAGCGGAGGAGCGCATTGGTCTGCCTCCTCTCATCCCACACGAGGTCAGAAAATCGGACGGGACACGAGACGACTCTTCCGATATATCAGACGCATCGATAGATCAACGAGAGCTCAACGCAGCCTTCTTGGAACCGTTGCTCGAAGCGGTTCGTCGTGCTGGCAACACTGCTTTGGATCTTGACACTGCAATGATAGCCATTAGACAAGGCTATCAAGCAGTGGGACTCAGTGCCGAGGGGCTTGCGCTAGAGGACGACAGCGACGAGTCAGGATCGGATGACGGCGCCTCCCAGATGTCTGAACCTAGGCCCTGCCGCTCCTCCCCACTCCGCATTCCGCCGGGCATGCTTCCAGGCGGGCTGTTAGGGCGACCTGATGGGACTGGTGGCGATGAAGAACACGAGTTTGAAGAGTATGACGACTATCTCGCTGAGGCACAAGAAACCGTCCATCCACGAGACATTGAAGCCATGCTTGGAAGGGAGCTAGGCTCGGGAGCCGAGCAGGGTCTCCTCGATGCGGACGACTTAGATGATACAGCGCTCGAGCAAGCGATGTTTGCGGAAGCGCAAGCTCACCCTGAACAACGCGAAGCTCTCGTAGCCAGACTACACGAGATAGCCACCGAGCAATCGGCGAGTGTCGCTCAGTCCCGTTCAGATTTAGCAAGTTCGGGAGGGGAAAGTGAGGAGTCCGAGATAGGCTCTGATATCGCCGAGGAAGGGGATGACGAAGGTGCTGTGTTGGGCATGGCGTCAGAGCAGCAAGACGCGATCAGGGAGCAGCACCTTGTCCAGCAGCTCAAGTATGGGCTTGCAAAATCCGACTTTGCTTTCCTGGACGAGGTCATGGACGATGCGCAAGCTTTCTGCATTGCACGAAGTTCTGCGCAGCTGCCTATTACGGACGATCTGCGTATCTTGGTTGCTGCGGTGCTGCAGATAGGCGCGATGGAGGATGCCACTGATGAAGACGAAAGGGGGGCAGAGACTACATCCGAAGCGTCTGCCGAGTCAGACGACGACTTGCAAAATGGACCCAACAGCTTCAGCTCGATAGATCCGGGCGCTCTTCACGCATACTTTGGAATTCCCGATGACCCAAAGGGAGTAGTCTCACCTGCAAACGTACCTCCTGAGGCGCTGGGTCCAAGAGCTGGCTGCCCGGCCCCCCTCGTTGTCGACTTGAAGCCGGGTCAGATGCTATATTTGCCCGTCAGCTGGTGGCATGAAGTGACAAGCTGGTCCGACGAGGTATCAAACGGTTCGACAGGCGCGCCGAGTGGAGATGGCCAGGATGACGAACGACGCATCGTGCCGCATCAAGCCATCTCATGGTGGGTTCATCCCCCTACTGCACTGAAAGAAGGGATCGCCATGCCACCTCTTTGGACCGACGAGACGCAAGATGCAGGCGCTACAGGTCACAAGAAGGCAGACGGCAAGCCCAACGGTGGCGCGGGATCTGCAGGAGCGGCACAAGCTAGCAATGCGCCATCACCTGCAAGCAGGACGGTCGGGACTTCAGCACAACCTTATGTGGACTTTGAAGTGTGGGATGAGATCAGACGAGCCGTAAACGCCTTCATCAAGAAATCTCGCGCAGACGCCGAAAGAGAGGCGATCAGGGCGAAAGCAGAAGACGAAGAAGACGTTGTCTTCTAGCTTTGTTGACATGTTTCGCCATCCTTTGCTGCCCGAAGCGATGTTACTTTCCATTCCATGCACAATGTCTACGACGAGGCAGTCCGCATCAAATTGCAAGCCCGACGTATCACCAATGTTGTTACAGATGAGAGACGTGGGCGACTAAGATGCAGTAGGAGGAACTACGTCTCGATGCCATCGATCCACGACCTGAGCTGCGAGGGACGTTTGCAAGTGTTCACAACGTTAGAGAGCCAGATCGGGCAAGATCTTACAGGGGCATTGCCGCTTCGCACTTACAATGACTTCGCGTAATGCCTCGCCAAGCGAGCTTACCGAACGGCTCCTCTTCGCCACCCCATAAATCTCCTCGTGGGACGTCGCTCTTTACATCGTCGCCGCCTCTAGCTGCTTTGGCAGCTTCGAAAGCGGCTCTGAACTGAGGAGAGAGCGAGTCTAGAGGTAGCGGTCGTACTACCTTGGATAGCGCGGGCATGCTGAAGAAGGGAGCCTTTAGAACGTGTATCAAAAGGGCCTGTCAGTCATCGCTTGAATTCAAGTATGTATGCGTCTCGAAGAGCGCAGCACTCACCGAGAGGCGTTCGCCCACGGTGGGATCTGCGAAGACGCGATGGGTCGCTGCTACTAGAAGGCCTCGCGTCACTCGCTCGATCTGTTGACCGGCATTCACGATGATTGCGCCAGTTCTGTGCGGCACGTCTACCCAGTCGCCCGATGCTAGTTGGACTTGCAGTCCTTTGGCCGGCGTCGTGGCGAGCAGAGTCAACCAGCCTCCGTCTTTGTGCGCTCCTGCGACGGTGCAGTGGTGGCAGCATGTGAGCACAGAACGTTCCCGCAGGGCAGGCTTGCGGAACACGAAGTCGACGCTGAGATGGCCCTCACCTACTCCCTGATCGCCGCCACCACGGGCATTTGGATACCTGATGGTCTTCATTCTGAAGTACGAATCGTTCTGCTCGCTCTTCATGAACTGGTGCAGAGCATTCTGTGGCGCTCCGAGGGCAAGCTCGAGAGCGGTTGTGAGCTGATCGGACAGCTCTTGAGCTCTCCTTGTATACTGCAGGATGATGGACTGATGGCCGGGAAGGACGTGGTCTGGGAGGAACTGATTGGGGCCCAACAGGCGATGAGGGGCAAACTCCGCCTTGGGTCTTCCTTCAACCTGAGGTCCATAGTCGATCTGGTCTCTCTGATCCGCTTTGCCCTGCGTTTGCTCCTCGTACAGGGGAGAATAGCCTCTAAAGTGCGGCGAGTCCACCATGAGGATTTGATTCCTTTCTGACGCGGGCGACGCGAAGACGGCTGCCGTTACGCGGAAAAGCTCTTCCCTGAGCGCCTCGAGGGGAGAGCCGTCGAGGTAGAAGAAGCCAGTGCTGGTCATGCACCGTCTCAGAGATGCCAAGAACACCTCCCTCCTGTTTTCGCTTGTTGCTGCACTGCTGCTGCAGCTACTGCTGCCAGCATCCCAGTCTGACCAGTGCAGAATGTGAGAACCATCATCATGCGTCTCGAGCGAGCCGGTCGAGGACCAATTCGGCTTCTCTGGCGCTGCGTCGTTTGCTGTAGTGTGCGCAATGGCGCTGCTTGTCATAGTTGTGGCTATCGATGGCAAACGGCTGGAGCAATCGGCTAACAACAATGTTGACAAGAAAGAATTGGGGATCTTGAGGAGCAAAGGGCGGTATTTAGCTCAGTGAGCCGGACTGTTGCCTGCGTGAGGCACAGGGTGCTCGTGCGGGGACGTGATTCTGGAACGGACATATACGCGCTTCATGCCGGGCGCACGGGCATTGGCGTGAGGTGGAGGTGAATGGCGTGCTATCACGTGCACGCTCAACCTTCTCGCCGCAGGTGTATGCTCATGCTCACGGTCAACAGCATCGTCTGACTTACGACTACTCGCTCATGGCTCTTCGCTTCCTCATGTCATCCAGAAAGTGCCGGACATTCGACAAGAGTGTATGAATCAAGTAGCCACCAATCATAGCCGCGCAGCCGCAAAGGGCTTTCGTTGCCGTGGTGCCCAAGCTGATAGCCGAGGTCGGATGAGTGAGGTCTTGGGGAATGCGGCCATGGCCAGAGAGTCGCTCCTCTCAGACGTCACCAGTGCTCGTCAAGAATCGTAGCTGAGCTGCAAGCGCTGTATGTCAACACTGGCCTTCCAGATTGCTCACATTCGCCTGCATTCCGTGGCGCTAGGGACCAAGTTCCTCTCGACTTGGGCATACGACACGTCTACAAAGCTCGGCTGCGACCCAAGAATACCGAATCGACCTTCCTCTCGCTTCCCCTGTCACGAACGAGATGCAGCATACCGAGGTCTTCAAGGCGACAGCTGGGTCGTGTCGCGTCGTTGCCGATACGAAGGCCACTTATCAACAAGCCGCGATCGAGTCGGCACCTCGTGACGCTTTCATCTCTCCTACAGTGCTGCTCATACTCTCTGTGACGATCCTTCATCCGCCCAGAGCGCACCGTCGAAGGGCTCGTGCGGCTGCAGACAACGACGCCGATGATGCTCAAGAGCTCGAGCGGGATACCTTGGAAGCCGGCACTCGTGTAGAAGCGCTGTCAGCGTCTGAGCTTGGACCAAGCGGCGTTGTGCGAGCGATCAAAGTCTACATCGAGCATGTGCGTCGCATACAAGCCCGTTGACGGGCACTTCCTAACGCGAAATGATTGCCCCTGGCAGAATGCAGCGGCACTCTGCCTTCGGCCATCCGTGGAGCTGGTGCAGGATGAGCCTGGAGCCGTGTTCGCGCTACGTCGTCAGGGTGGTGACAAGGCCCGGGCAGTGACGTGTGCGTCTGCGCTTACATCGCCTTCACTGGCACTCCTATTGACAGTGCCCAATCGCCTCTGCTCAGTGAAGCTCACCTCGGCAGCACCACAGTGGTCAAGCGACACGACACAGAGCTTCCTCACGTCAGCCGACACGCATATTACGTGGAATGGACCACGACGAAGGAGACCTGATCGAGGTAAGCGGGCTAAGTAACGCTGGCTGCAAATGGCTATGCTCACCTTGCTGTGGTGAAAGACCTGAAGCAGGAGCTTTGCCGGCCCACACTGGGCCCAGTCGACACAAGCGCACTTCATAGACTGCTCGAGCAAGTGCTGATTCGTTTCGTGTCGGCTTGTCCGAGTGGCAGATTTTGCGCGCCGTACATCGAGGTGAGAGTGGAGGTGGCCGGGTGTTCGGGAGGTGCGAGGCTTGAAGATCAAGATCGTCTTTGCCTACCCTCAGCGGCTCGAGACTATCTTGCCTGCGCTGTCATTCGTCGCGACGCCATTCCATCGCTTGGCAGCCAAGGCTAAGGAGCGAAACGAGGATGGACCCCTGTTTCGAGCGATTGCCGTAAGCACGCATTGCCTCCAATGAGGAGTGCTGAAGACTGACCTGTCATGGTCCATGGACAGACTCTTAGACAGAACTTGCCGCAAGCGTTCCAGTCTAATGGTGGTCGATCAGCAACCATTCGCGTTCTGCAGCCTGTTCGTGCAGAAGTGCCCTCCAAACGAACACGCTCACAAGATGCCGGCTCGCGTCGTCAAAAGCTCCTTCTCCGCCGAGTGGTCACATGCAGAGCTGTTCGTCAGACGCGCACTGTTGGACGTCCAGCTACGCCACTCACCCGTTCCAGAGCTCCTCCCAGCATGGCGCTTGCAGTCATACCTCGCCGTAACTTACCGATTCACGATTGGTGATCGGAATTCAAATTCGAATCGTGAATCACAATGCTGAATTGAATCTGAATCAAGACAAAAGAGTCGCGTGACGTGACGATTTGCGATTTCGAAGCGCGCGCTCGCGCAGCCCGACTCCACATGCAAAATCACATCACGTGAATCAAGTCACGCGAAAGCTGCTCCCTGCATGGCCATCCATCCACTCGTGACTTCCTGATCCATCTCTCGCAGCTGGGCATATGGGCGGTGGCCACGTCCAGCGCCTCATGGTGATAGCATGTTATCCTACAGGGCGAAGCGCCCACAACTTGATTCGATTTGTCATCACCTGTCCGCCGTCGACAGAACGAGAATCAAGGCCTCTGCTGGCTAATGAAAGCGGGCGGAGCGAGCTGTCACTCAGCAATCGGTACTGCGAAGAGCATCGACTCGGACGTGCGGCAGATGTTGGCGTATCATGGCAGGCTCAGCGTGAGCATCGTCTTGTTCGCGGTGCTGAGTGCGCTCCAAGTTCATCTGGCAATCTCGACGAGCGCCAGCTACTGCGCATCCGATGCCGAGTTCACCGTCATCGGCGCATCGTCAGGTCACATCTATCGCGATCCGCCATCTTTGCCCACCTCTCGAGCTCATCGGGTAGCCATCATAGGAGCGGGCCCCGGTGGCACATCAGCAGCGTACTTTTTGTCCAAGGCCAACCAGCGGCTCCGTCGAGATGGCAAGGAAGAACAAGGCTTTGAGATTGATGTGTACGAGAGGAACAGAGTGGGCGGTAGAACTAGCGTGGTCAAGGCTTGGGCTGACAAAGAGGGGTCTGTCAAGCCTGATGTGGGCA
>CCYA01000272.1:422038-444443 GCA_900000165.1 Ceraceosorus bombacis
ATCAGTGGCAGGCTGATCTGATGATGGTGCGAGACGCATGCTTGAAAACGTCTTCTGACGCTGAACGCCCCTCGGCAGTGCTGGCGCGTCTATGAACTCGGCTTTGTCCTCCTCTGCACCGTCTGCTTCGTCAAGCTGTTCTCCCTGCCAGCTTGAAGTGCTGGAATTCTCCAGCCGTATTTCGCCAATGCTTCTGATGCACGGCGGCACCGTGTGTGCTGCATCTCCAAGAGCGCCGCGAGAGGTTTGTGCTGCGAGCAGTCTCGTCTCGCCGTCTTGCACTCTCGAACCTTTGATGCGCCAGATGTAGGGGACGATCTCTGTGAGCAGCTCCGGATCGCTGACATGGCCAAGGGTTGTGCGCAGACCGAGCCATGCTCTTGCATCCTCGAGCGCTCCCTGTAATTCTAAATTGCGTGATCGCATCTCAAAGAAGCACGACTTTGAGAACTTTTGGCCGCGTCGAGTAATGGGTGACGGCAGAGCAAGTAGTGTCGCATGCACCGTCGTCAAGAAGGAGTAGTGCGAGCTGAGATTTGCGTGCAGCCACTGAAGAGAGGGCCGCACAGGTTAGCACTGCTCTGTCCACCTGGAATGACACCTTAGTTGAGCTCACCTCCTCGCTCTCTGTCTTCAAGCCAGTGTCAGCAAAGCTCAGACCTTCCAGGATTAAGTCGCATTGCTCCACATCGTCGCAGAATGGCGGATAATTCTGATGCAAGTAGAGCTGAAGCATTGGCGTATCAACGGGAACCTCCGTCCACAACGCCTGTCGTAAAGAAACGCGACTTGCAAGTCAGGGCGGCCGATCAGTGAATGCGATGCACCTGGGCGTGCTGCTCACATTCACATCGACCTTGCTTGGCGCTCTTTCGCGGCAGGCAAGGCTTGGAGGGAGCTCCCAGATCTCGCACACAGATCTTGAACTTTCCGTAGCAAGCCTCGTGCTCTGCCCGCCCTGAGATGAGTCGTATGCGGTCTTGGAGAGGCCAGAAGTTTCGCCGGGATCGCCAATGCCTGCGACGTCGGGCCAGCAAGTCAAATTTGAGCGGCACACAGAGGTTGGCATGGCAGGCCTACTCACGCTTGTTGTAGAGTATCCTGCCCAGAGCGTGAAAAAGCGCCAATGAATGCTCTCTCCCAGTGACTGCAGAAATACTGTATGGTTGGATTGTTGAACGGCTACGTCAATGTTTCCGGGTTTGGAGCACAGGCACGGACGCACGCACCGATACTCTTGGCTCTCGCGGTCATTGCTCGCTCTTTGAGGACTAGATGTCGATATCTCGCTGCCGTCCGAATGACGCTTGGTGCCACGCTGGGATAGCGACGGAAGGACATTGTCCGAGCTGCCAGCAAGCTGTACGAGATTCCACGCAGTCCGTATATCTCCGCCCGCCTCTTGGGCTATCGCATCCGCAAACTGCTTTCTTGCCGTCTTGACCTGCGTCTTGCGTCCCTTGCGCGGGCTGGGGCCCGCATCAAGATGTCGTGAGATGACTTGGGCAAGCAAAGTCTTGGCTATCGGGTTGAAACTATCGAAGGTCTGTGTGATGTGAGTAGATTGACCATATCGAGCGGTGCATCACAACTCACCGTATCTCGGCAAAAGCCGGATTATGTCTGACCTGTTCGTTAACTAATTCACGCAGGCCAAGGGTAGCAGATGATCTGTCCTTCCAGCTTGCGTTTCCAGATGTAAGCCAAGCCTCGGCATCCAGTCGCGGAGTCACGTCGCTGACAATCAGTATCAGCGGTGTGTGTTGACCAGCGGGCAGCGGGCGATAGATGAACATTTCGAGTGCTGCCCGAAATGCGTGCTTGGTCGCCGAGTGCGTAATGTTTGGCAAGTCTTCTACCAAGATGACACGTCGTCTGCAGGGTGCCGCCTGTGTGGAACTTTGCAAAGAGGTGCTCGAAGCTCCCTCAGGCGTTTGCGAGAAGCTCAGGGAGCTGAATCGCGCAGCTTTGGTTAGAAATTCTTCGAATCGGCGTATCAAGGGCACTGTTCCGGCAACAAGATGGCATGTGAGCTCAGTGGACTTCATCAAAGGTGATTCTGGCCCTGCGCACCGTATCCTTCCATGAAGGAGACTTGATCCGAATTGGGATCGAAGCCGGGCTGTGATCCATCGGAGACCCACTCGATGATCTCAAAATCAAGTTGATCCTTATCGGACAGGGTCCGTATGACTTGCGTCTTTCCAGAACCCGAAGGACCGGTCAAGGCCAGCATTCGCTATCGATCGTATGGATGCTGAGGTCAGCACCTCGTTCACAATATGGGCATGTATGCTACAAAAATGTACGCTTCAGGCCGTGAGATGCCAGCTTTGAAAGAGTTCTGAGCACTCACCCTGTGCCTCTTCGTGACTGGCGACCCCTCGAATGCGTCTCTTAGCCAGCCCTCGACGTCAGCAACCTTGCGGGGTTGGACGGCAAGCTCTCCCTTCGCGGTGCCGGTCGAGCGAGTGGGGGACATCCACATCAGCACATGTACCTCCACAAGACTTTGTATCTCTCGAGAAGATGCCTGCCATCTCTTTGCAGACTGCACTCACTCTGCTCTTCGGGCCGTACCGCTCCGACCACAAGCTCTCGGCTCCTTCGAACTGTTCCCTCGGTTCTGCAGGTGCCTTGCCCTTGAGGTCTTGCTGGTTGCCACTCCGTTCTTGGAAGGGCTTGCTGTCCTTCAGGCCTTCTGTGGGACTAGACTCGTGTTTACTTATAGCAGCAGCTGACAAAGATGCTCCGAGATTCACCAAGGTGCTGGAAGAAGCTCCATTACTGGATCTTTGATTAGATGCGGAAGAAGAAGCAGTCCAGCCGCTGTGTCTTGGTGCGCTTGTGAACGAAAGACGTGGCTGCTTTCGATCCAGCGCGTCACTAGGAACTTCGGAAAGAGAATCGCTGCGCCGGCTGTAAGCCTTCTTGACTGGCTTGTTTGTCGTTTGCGCCTGTCGCTTCGACCTGGGACTTTGTCGAGGTGGAACCATGGTAGCGCCCCTCAAGTGCCCTTAACGCGAGCGTGTCACAAGCAATGCTCAACTCATCGCCTAGCCCATGATCGTTAACGAACTTCGCGTGGCCTAATGAGTACTTTCAGCTGTGTGTGTGATGAGCAGAAGAGGTAGAAGCTTGGAAGTCGCAACGAAGTGCTGTGATCGAATCACGCGCGATCAAGAAGCGCATTCAAGCGCCGCTTCTAGGCGGAGCATCTTGCAGCGCGCCCTTTCCGCGGCATCCGTCTCGCCGTAACGCAGGCAAACAAATATTGGCACATGGGGTGCTGTGTGCGGTCTGCACATGAAGAGTTCCGCCATCACTTTGGAGCAGCTACGGCTCACTGTGCTTGTTAGCGAAGGCGCACAGTGTGAGTGCTGGCGCGTTCATGATGAAAGCATTGATCAGCCGGAGGGCGTCACACGGACCATCACAATCAGTCAGCAGTAAGCCGTTCTGTCAGTGAGCGTATATGCGCGCGGGGGAAAGACGATCTTTGTAGCCGGGCGCGGCGTTCTTGATTGGCGATGTTGACACGCACACACACGCTCCTCTGTGTCGACAACTGCTGCTATGATCACGCCCCGCGTAGCGGCGCAATCTTGAATGGAAGCTCATCGCTAATGCTGCGTCTCGAGAGCAGCGTCTTGGCTCTCGGACCGCTGAGCTGGCCACTCAAAGCGGCTCAGCGATCATACTGATAGACTTTTGGCCGGCGAGCAGCGCACGTACAACACTTCCTGAGTGTGCTTCACATAGACGGAGATACGAGGACAACAGCGCTACATTGCCGCGCCACCCTTGTAATGTGCGCAACTCGCCGCAGCGCGCTCAGAAAGCTGTCGCATCCAGACTCTCGGATGCTGGCAACGGGCGCAGCATAGTACGCTGAACATCCTGATGTGATTCATTGCATCCGAAATCTGTCGCAAGCTTCTTCATCACTTCGGCAGGATGCCACGCTTGTTGCAAGTGAAAACGCTCTAGCTACCTTGGGCGTCAAGAGATCGTTGAAGCATGCCGAGGTTGAGGGAGGGTGACAGGCAGGTAGTAGGTACTGTTGCTTGGCGCTTAGTAGCCTCGAGAGCACTTCTCCTGCGTGCGACCAGGCGAGCATGATTGTTAGCGTAGTATTCACATCAGGGGAAACGCACATGGGAGAAGGTCAACTTACCAGGACTAGCGTCGAATAGCCATCAGGCGAGAGACACAGAAGGAGACAGATCTGTCAGCGCCAAGCCGTTGCTGGTGGAGATGCAGCTCGCCACCACCTAGCCTGCTTTGTCCCTTGCCAGCTTCTACACCAATGTTGACTTTACAAGGTCGATTTGCTTCATTCGCCTGTCACGCGATATGCCACGACTCACCGGCATCGTAAGTGATCTCGTCCAGATCGGTTCCTTGGACTTCGACAGCTACACCAACGAGAGATCTGCGCAGAGGTTCTTTTGAGGATGCGGCAAGCATCTTTGACTTGATCCTGGCATCGTCGGGAGACCTGTCGCGCGACAATACCTCTGGGGTCAGCCCCTGAGTCGAGCACAGTAACGCGGCTACCCTCTGATAAGATGCTGCGCAGCTCGCAGAGGCAATGCTGCGCCGCCTGCAACTCATGGCGAATCTGCTCAAAGAAGCGCTCACCAGGCGATAAAGACGATCTTACTGCGCTTTCCATCGTCGCCCTTGCTGAACTCGAAGTCGTAGACGGCCCAGAGGCAGTCATCAGCAGGGAGCTCCTTCAGAAATTCCTCGTACTTGTCCGAGGTGCTAGTCTTGAGCACAACAATTTCGGTCTTGTCCTCGCTCAAACCATAGATGATGTACTTGGTCTTGTGTCCCAGCTTCAGCGCTTGGAACTCTTCCAAGCACTTGGGGTTGACTTTCACTCCGGATGCCTAAGGACGCAAACACCGACACAACCACATTCACTTTGTCAGTAAGCTGATCTCCAGAGCGCTAAAATTCTCTGCGCACGCACCATTCTGGAGGGGTTGCTTCTGGATGCGAGCTCGGTTGCTGGGAATTCAAATGGCCAAGAGTTTCGGAGGGGAAGGCGAGATCGATGCTAATCACTGGACTCTAAAGCCCTTACGGATACGGAGGCTGACGAGCAAGCGCAATCGCGAAAGTGTTGTGGATGAAATGGGTGGTGTTATCGTTGTGCGTTCGTGTGATGAAAGCAGTGTGTGTATTTGGCGTCTTCTATCAAGGGCTCGCCCTGTAGGTACAACAGCTATAGGGATCAGTTCATGCCCGTGCGGCGCGATTCACTCATCAAACGCCCCGGCTCTCATCACGAGCGCGGTGATGCGCGCAAGCCCGCAACGTCGCGTGCATGCTGGCTGAGCGCTCTGAGCATCTTTCGCAGAGAGGGGCGGTCGCGCCCAGCCAACTCTGACTCACTGACTGTATAACGCATGGCGGCATACAGCTGTATCATCCTGTCTGTGCGGAGGGCTGAGCGTGCGCCATCTCAGCTGGCTGATCTTGGCTCCGCGTTGCCGCGTGGCGCGTCAGCCCAAAAGCAGCGGCACGTGACCAGCTGTTTCTGTCGTGGATCTGGGTGCCTGCCTGCCTCCTGCGTACCTTGCCCTTTTTGTGGAGCCTGGTCTGGCGTGTGTGGAATGCGTGCATCACTTCTCATCTCTCGTAGGTGCAAGAACGGGAAGAGGTCAGTGGTAAAGAATGCGACTAGATTCAGAACCGTCAGGACTTCAATGGCAAACTGGCACGAATGAAAACTTTAAGTAGCGTTGGTGGACACTAGGAGGCCACCTTCACCAGCGACAAGCCAAGCTAACAAGGCGACCGGTCTTCCTGCAAGAGTGTGAGCACATGATGAGGTGTAATAGGCGGTCATCAGAGCAGCGCGAGGTGCGAATCATGTTGTGATGGCGTCGAAGGCATTGACCGAGCAGGGCAAGCAGGCTTTCACGGTGCATATGACCAAAACATGCACATTCAATCTTACGAAAGCCGCGTCTCGTGTACCGATGTATCTAAGAAGCCAGAGGGTTTGGGAGCGATCGGGATGCCTGTGGGGAGCCGATCTCGGGCATGGCAAGGTCCGAAGGGTACTCGCTGGCGAGCCTTCCACCGTAGAGAACTTTGCCGTCTGTAGACGAAGACGCGACGCTTGATGTCAGCTGATACTCTAGGGACGTACTCATCACAATCGCTAGGCGGCGCACTCACGTTCAGCCTGGTAGGCAGCAATGCGCGCCTCGACCTCGGGGCGGAAGTGGCGCAACAGCCCTTGAACAGGCCAGGCAGCTGCATCTGCCAAAGCACAGATCGTGTGGCCTTCCATTGCGCGCGTAAGTTCCCAAATTTGGTCGATCTCGCGCATGTCACCTCGGCCGGATTCCATCCTCTCCATCATGTTCGCAATCCATGTGGTGCCCTCGCGGCAAGGTGTGCACTGACCGCAAGACTCGTGCTTGTAGAACTTCGCGAACCTAGAGATTGCCTTGATAACATCGGTCGACTTGTCCATGACAATGACGGCACCTGTACCGAGGGAGCTACCTGCATCCTTCAAGCCGTCGAAGTCCATAAGGGCGTCGTCGCACTTGTTCTTTGGCAAAATGGGGACTGATGATCCGCCAGGCACGATGCCTAGAAGGTTGTCCCAGCCACCTCGAACTCCGCCACAATGGCGCTCGATGAGTTCCTTGAGGGGAATACCCATCTCTTCCTCTACAACGCAAGGCGTGTTGACGTGCCCGCTAATGGCGAACAGCTTGGTGCCTTGGTTCTTGTCACGGCCAAAGCCGGCGAACCACTCCGGACCACGTCGGATGATCGTTGGTGCAGCGGCAACAGTCTCGACGTTGGCCACCGTGGTGGGGCAGCCGAACACACCGACATCGGCAGGGAAAGGAGGCTTCAACCTGGGCTTGCCTTGCTTGCCTTCCAGGGACTCGATGAGGGCCGTCTCCTCGCCACAGATGTATGCTCCAGCACCTTTGTGGACGTAGACGTCAAAATCATATCCACTGCCGCATGCGTTCTTGCCGATCAATCCAGCCTTGTATGCTTCATTAACCGCCTGCTGAACATGCGCCGCTTCGAGGTAAAATTCACCACGAATGTAGATGTAGGCAGCATTAGCACCCATCGCTCTTCCAGCAACGAGGCAGCCCTCGATGAGCTTATGCGGATCTCCGCGCATGATCTCGCGATCCTTGCAAGTACCCGGCTCCCCCTCATCAGCGTTGATGACCAGATATCTAGGGCGAGGATCCTTCTCCCATCCTGGCTTGAGCATGAATGACCACTTGAGTCCAGAAGGAAAGCCTGCACCGCCACGGCCGCGCATGCCTGATGCTTTCATTTGGGAGATGATCCAATCGTGGCCTTTTAGGACGATGTCCTTGGTGCGGTGCCAGTCACCTCTCGCCTGCGGTAGAGATGCGCAATAACGCGTCAACAGGATGTATTCATTTTAGGATGGAGCGGGGCGAAGGATTCAGCTAGCCCTGCATGGCTCCTTCTACTCACCTGAGCACCTTTGAGGGTGTGGTCATGGCGCATGTAGGCGTTTTGGAAAATGCGATCCTGGTCACGGAGACCTCCGTGACTGCGTTTAGGAGCATCCTGCACAGTAGCGAAGCCTCGAGCAGCGGTCGGGGTTGCAACTGAAGCAGCGGAGGTACCGGCAACAGGGCGGCCAGCCAAAGCTGTCTGGCGGGCGAGGGGAGCTGAGCACACCAGGCAGATAGCGAGTTTAGCCAACAATCCATACGATTGACTCGCTTCAGCACCCTCTGCAACTTACCAGCCCGATGCATTGTAGCGCAATAGCGTCGGCTCAATGTGTGTAGGCCAAAGATAACGGGTCGCTACGTGAGCGGGAAAGGGATCGGTGGACAGTATCGACAAGTGTGTGGTTCCTGGTGAGGCGTGAGGTGAAGCTCAAAGCAGCGGTGAGACTTGCACAGCAGTACGTTCGCGCGCGAGGAAGGTCAACAAAGCCGTGCTTGCTACGCCAGCCTCGATGCTCTGCGCTCTGCATGCCCGTGGCGAATCAGAGGCCGCATGAGCTAAGCCGTCTGCCCAGCTGGGGCGCGTCTGGCCGCCATGAGTCACCGAAGGAAGTCGTACATTTTGAGTCACGTGACGTTATTCATCACCGCTTACAAAGGCGGGGAGCCCAGTCGTGTATCTCGATGAGTCCGCGGTACGACACGTATCGAGCCCGCGGCATGCATCACTTCAAATATTCGCACAGATGACCCAACACCAGTAAGGCAGACTGGAACTTGTGAACTCGAGATCAACCCACGACTCGTGACTATAGTCGGCGGTGACATCGATTGGCATCTTAGCGCCCCCTTCTGACCAGCACTGCAAACATGATTGTGGTGGCAGCAGACAATGAGAACCTTTGGACAAGCAGCCGTTTTGAACAAGTCAGTGTTCCAGGTCTTGAGTCGTCAAAAGCGGCACGTTTCAACTTACCAGGTGCCTGCGTAAACCGCATGTTGATTGCGCAACTCGATACTTGGAGCGCGGCCTACTGGCAGACCTTGCATCAATCGGAGCCCAGCCTGGGTCGCATCGCCAGCTGCGGTTGATGGGCAGACGGTTCCTTCAATGAACACGTCTTGATCAACGACGAAGTCGAATGTACTCACTGAAAATCTCGTCGAAAAGCGCTGGCAATACGCGAGACTCTCCTTTTGGACCCAAACCTAGCAAGCCCTTGACGCTTTCTGTAACGCCTGCACTCGGAGTGTACAGGTCCTCTGACTCGGCTGCGAATGTGTCCGCCTGACCCGCAGGCGGAAGCGCTCCGGCAGGACCAGACAACCAATCTGCCATTGCCTTGGGGTCTCCATGATACCAAGCTCCCTTTGGACCATCGTTCTCTGGAGTGAAGAAGTTGGGTGGGTATATGCGCGGATACATGGCCGTGATGGTTGCCTTGGTCTCCCGCTGAGGCGCATACATTCACATCAGTCCTTTGCGCTGCATTTCCGCCACCTCAGCACGTCGTATTGACTTACTGTAGCTGCATCCTTGAGTCTCCTTGAGATACCTTTGCCCTCGATCTCTCTGTCGGAAACAAAACCTCGATTCACCAGCACTTCACCGCCTCCACCCGAGCGAGCAAATGGAACAATGATGTTGCACCCGACCTGGCCTTCTCTGACCCTCGGGCCCAGAAAGATCGCCCTGGAGTAATCAAAAGTGCCCGAGATATTCACGAGCCTAAAAGTCAAAGACTCTAGCAGCTCCGAGCTCAGCTCCTTGGGCAGATTGACTGGCTGTTTCTTGAGCTTGTCTTCCAGCTCCTCGATCAATTCGACTTTCCACTTCAATCTGCGCAGCTGCCAAACCCCAAGAAAGCCAGTGAAAACTGGGATGATGGCCAGCACGACCATCGCAGGGCTCTTGTACCAAGCTGGCCGTTCAGACTTTGCTCCTTGCCCGTGATAACTCGAAGAGTAGAGCTCCTCATACTGTTCTGCGGATCGTGAGCCTTGGCGTCGAGGACTTGTCGCAAACGAGCGACGCGAAACGCACGTTCTTCGCAAGGCAGAGCCAAACGATATGTGCGCGTGATGCTGCTGATAAGGCCAGACCAGTGTGCGGTTTGGAGAGAGCAACAGCTCTTGCGCCGGCCTCAAGCTCGAAATGACAGCTCGCGAAGAGCACATCGAATGAGTGAGCGACGGGACGACTTTGAATCTGAAGAGTCGTGGGTTGGAGGATGAACCCGAAGCAATGTCTCGCTGAGTCGAAGCCGAGAGTGCGATCGACGAGGGCTTTGTGAATCGATCGATGGGCGTACAGTGGAGTATTCTCGAGACGGTGGCTCTGTTGCTGTACAAATTGATCAAGCTCGATGATGGCGGGAACCGGTAATCAATCAATCAAGAATCCACGACTCGATCAAGAATCACGAATTCCTAATACTCACAATTCGCGATTGACGTGCCCGGAAGCGGTTAATCCCGCTGGTGGTGCGCGAGGCGGTCTGTGTTGTGGAGGGCAGTATCACGTGAGCTTGCGATCTGCCAACACATTCAAACTGTGATTCACATCTTCATTGTGTATGTAATTCTTGATTGATTGAGTGGTAGGCGCTCACATCCGTAAAGAGTCGAAAAGTTGATGAGTCTGAATCGTGATTTTGATTAGAGGTTACCCGCTGATTCTCTCATTAGCTTAGTCTTCGCACACAGGCCAATGCTGCCAAATTGCGCAGCTATTGGTGTCTGCGGTCCAGTCGCAATGATCAGGGCGTCAAGTGATGATTGTTGGCGCAGGAAAATGGTGAGGGGAGGAGTAGAGGCATCACGAGGCTCATTGAAAGTGTGGTTGGTGTGGGTTGGTCGGGCCGCACTCAGAATTGCAATACATGAGTTGAACGAAGAGGTACAAATTCGACAAGATCAGTAAGCGTCAGGATCGTCTATGGACATCATCGTAGAGGCTTGCTCTGAGGGATGTTCGACGTCTACATCGGAATCGGCTTCCCCGTTCATCTTCTGAGGAGCCACCTCGCCCGAGGCATCTGCCCCAGCTTTCTTACGAGCTAGAGTGACGCGAACGGAGTTTACAGTCAGCTATTGCTTTCATGCTGCGGCCGGCAAAGGCGCATGTCACTCACACTTCTTTGCGGGCCTAGCTGAAGGCGCAGTGGCACTGTCCTCTGCTCCAGCGCCTTCGTCTGTGGTCTTAGACTTTCGTGACTTCTTTGCAGCTCCGTTGGGACCAGGGCTAGCAGTTGCATCGGCGTTCTTTGAAGGTCTGCCCTTCTTAGGCGCAGATGCAGGCACTTCGACAATTGACGGTCTTGTAGGTGGCTTGGCTCCGAAAAAGTCATCCTCGTCCTCGTCCCACACAGCCCAGGAAGGACCGGCCGGTGCTGGGGAAGCTATAGCAGCAGCATTGGCTTGAGCTGTCTTCAGCTTTCGTTTGGCATGCAAGTTGCGCATCTGATTTGCTTTGTCCTGCGCCGATTGCGCTTCTTCTTGTTGCTTCCGCCGCAGCATCTGATCGGCTAGCTCCTCGTCATCAAGGAGCAAAGAGACGATCTCTTGCGGTTTGGCCATGCCAGTCTCAGAGTATGCCTTGTTGCCGACGACAATATCTTGCACCTCCTTTTTGTTGCGCGCAAGCTTGACAATACGCTCATCGATGGTACCTTTGGTTATGAGTCTGTACACGGTCACCTGCTTCGTCTGGCCAAGACGGTGGGCACGGTCCATCGCCTGCGAATCGTTCGATGGGTTCCAGTCATGGTCGTAGAAGATGACAGCTGAAAAGGCCAGTGTGTATCAGCGAGCGCTCTGGGGCGGACGAAGGCATCTCAACTCACTGTCTGCTGCTGTAAGATTGATGCCTAATCCACCTGCCCGAGTCGACAGCAAGAAGATGAAGATTTCTGGCTTGGTTTGCCAGTCTGTCACCATATCTCGCCTGTCGGAGATCTTTGACGAGCCATCCAGACGCAAGTACTTGTAGTTCCTGAAGATGAGGTACTCTTCCATGAGGTCAATCATGCGAGTCATCTGGAAGTAGATGAGGCAACGGTGTCCGTTTGCCTTCAGCTCGCGGAGGAGACCGTCGAGATGAGCAAGCTTGCTTGAGTCGATGATAAGCTTGTTCATTTGCGGCACCTGCATGCCTGCACCAGGCAATTGGTGGGCAGGAGACGCATCTAGCAGGCCTTTGGGAGGCAGACCAGGAAGCGCAGACCGCGCCAGAGCAACAGCATCCTCAGACTCGCGGAGTGCGGGCGTTGGCAAGCCGAACAGCATCTGTTGCACCAGAGTGTCTCGCTTGCGCCTTTCTTGGGTCTCTACGAAGCGCCGATCGGAGCCGAAGGCTTGTACGGGCGGCGCGACTGCTGATGCAGGCACGAAACGAGCGTCTGGACCGGCGAGAATCGACTTGGCGCCGTAATTCGAGGCAACAGAATGAAGCGGCACTACCTGTGACGGCGCGAAAGCGGAGCTGGCCGGGAGGGCTTTGAACGCAAGGCCAAAGGGTCGTCTGGCAGAAAGGGCAAAGTCATCGTCTTGCAAGAAGGCGGTACCATCTCTGAGGTCACTTTCTTGGCCCGAGCTAAGCATCGCGTTCGTCACTGCGGCGCCATGGAAAGCACGCTCGCCATCGCTCGCGGTCTGACCGAGCAGTCGCAAAGGAGCAAAAGCCGACGAAGAGGTGTCTAGCGAGCGATGAATATACTCGGTTCGCCAGATGTTTAACAAGTTGCCCAGGTAGTGAGTGTCGAAGCCGGCGCGACTCTCTTCTGCAGGTGTCGAGAGCAGGCCCCCGCCACTGCAAATCAGCTTGGGCAGCTCGTACGTGATGAGACTCTGCGTCGAATCAGGACAGTCGAGCACATCTCCTTCCCTTGAAAGCGCTCCTGATTGAGCGAACCGAGCGAAAGCGAATGGCGAGAGCACGTCTGCCCTCTCGAACAGTTCCGGATGGTTGCACACTTTTCGGAACTGCATGACCAGATTCATCAAGCTCTTCATGCCTGCTTCGTCTTGAGAAGATGCCTTGTCCATGAGCTCTGCGATGGAGACGCGCTCTCGCAGACCTCGGTAGAGCATCCTCTGTCGAGCGCTCATGTCGCAAAAGACATCGATTTCAATCTGTCAATGGTGCACAAGAAGTCAGCTGAGTTTTACGAGAACTGGATGACGCCCGAAATCTCACCTTGTCTCCAAGCTCGTTTTGAACGTTCTTCTTGATACGGCGCAGCATGAAAGGTTTGAGGATCATGTGTAGACGTCGCAGTTGGTGCTCGTTGAGGGTACTGCCCTTGCTCTCGCCTCCTGCATGGGTCTCGATGTCTTTGCTGAACCATTCGCTAAACTCGTCGTGCGAATCAAAGAGACTTGGCATGATGAAATGCAGCAAAGCCCAGAGCTCTTGCATCGAGTTTTGCACGGGCGTTCCGGTCAAGAGAAGCCGGTTACGGCAGTCAAAGCTGAGCAAAGACTTCCATCGGTTGCTGCTAGACGACTTGATGGCCTGTGCTTCGTCTAGAACCATGTACTGCCAGCGTACCCTTTTAAAGTACTTCTCATCACTGACGACGAGTTGATAAGAGGTGACTAGAACGTGGAAGGGTGCATCGCGGTGGTAGCTGATCTGCTTGCGGTTCCAAAATTTCCTGAGCAAGGCGCGTTCTTTTACGTTGCCCCAGTACGGAAGTGCTTTGAGGTTGGGCACGAACTTTTCGATTTCCTGCTGCCAATTGTGCAAGGTGGAGGCAGGCGCAATGACTAGGAAGGGTCCCCAAATGTTGTGCACTTCTGCAAGGTAGGCCATCAAAGATATGCTTTGGACCGTCTTGCCCAGGCCCATCTCGTCGGCCAGAATGCCATTGATGCCCTGCTCGTACAAGTTGGCGAGCCAGTTGAGACCTTTTAGCTGATAGTCTTTCAAAGCACAGGTCAGCATCTTTGGCTGCTTGAGATCCATTGCGCCCATCGACGAAGGATTGAGGAAGTTCATATCATCCGAGTCGAACGCTTTGCCCAGATCTCGTTGATCGATGGTGCGTCCTTCGCCATCTTCCCCGTTCGCGTTCGCGTTTGCGGCAGCCTGCTCCGCTTGCTTGCGCGCGTCGAAAGCCTCGGCCTTCTGCTTCGCGGCAAGCACCGCTTCTTCGGCGTTGCGCCGCGCATGAGCTCGGAGATTGGTCTCATCCTCATCGTCGAAGTCGATGTCCTTGAGATCAGCAGCAGAAGCGCCCGCGGCTGGTCCCGCGGGCTGCGAGTCCAAGGGAGGAGCCGAAGACGCACCAGCAGCCTGGCCGTCCGCGGGCGTGGGATCAATAACCTTGTTCCCTCCACTTCCGGAGGTCTCCTCAGATTCCTCTGCTTCATTAGTTTTGAGCTTGTTCCCGACGAAGTGAGAGTACAGCTCGGTCTGTGTGATCAAGAAGTTGAGTTTGCGAGCCTGTCGCTTGGCTTCGCGAAGCTCTTCCTCCTTCTTCGCCTTTTCCATGGCCTCTTTATCTGCTTTCCGCCGCAGCTCCTTTTCTTCCTTCTCGTTGCGCTTCCAAAAGACCAGCATTTCACGCATCACCTTTCGCGCACGGAGTTGGAGATCCTTGGTTGTGCGTGTGTTGCGCGTAGAGCCGCGTTTGGCTTCACGTTGCACAACAGCAGAAATGCGACGCCAGTAGGTGGACTTGTTGGTGGAGCTTGCTTGGACCGATTTGTAGACCTGCGGAAGCGAAGCCCAGCATGAGCAGAGGGAAGAAAGATTCTTTGAAGAAGGCGAAGACTCACTTTCGGAATCTCGCGCTTTGCAATTTGCGTCCAGATTTTGCGATGCGCTTCAGCGAGGACGTGTTCACGACGCTCGTCGATCGGAATGATACCCGTGGCCAACTCTTCATCCGCATCGGGTGTACTCGCCCTCGAAAAGATCTGAGTTGAAATGCGCGATCACAGTTCAGCATGCATCATAGCCGGGCCACATCGAAGGTCCTACTCACCGCTTCTGACTCATCGTCATGGCCGTCGTCGCCTTCCAGTGGCAGCACGCCCAGACTAGGCGATGCAAGCGGAGTGGCTGCTTGTTCCGCCAGGGCGTCGATTTTGCGCTTGCGGCCTTTGCCTGACCCTGTTTCACCTTCAGTCGGCACTGCAGCTTTGGCGCTCTTGCTGACAACAGCAGGGCCGTTGCTCGGTGTCTTTGCCTTGGAAGGACCACTCGGCTCTTCGCCAAGCGTGCCCAACAACTCTGCCTCGATCTCGCGTTCGCGGCGCTGCTTGCGTTGAGCTTCCTTGCGACTCTTTTGACGCGCAATCCGCTGCTTGGCTTCGACCTTTTCGCGATGGTCCACTTTGCGCATGATAGCAGCGTGTCGCTTGGCATACATGGCGCTCAGGTGCAGACCAAGCTCCTCCTCTTTCTGAGTCAGCGAGTTCTCGTAAACTTGCTCAATGCAAGCGAATCGCTCTGCCAACTGCGACTCGTAATCCTGCGCCTCCTCTTCCCACTGAGGTCTATTCTCCTCAGCGGAAAGATCGCTGTCCCAAATCTTCGCAGCTGCGCGTAGCTGGCTCTTCTTTGGTTGCAAGGGCTTAGCGCGCAGCTTGAGCTTTTTACGTGGTGGCGCAGCCTCTTGCGGCGGCGGTGGCGCTGGTGCCTCTGAGAGAGGCGACGATCCTTCCATCTCGTCAGAAGGCGATCGCGCGACAGGATCATCCTCCATTGCGCTGCTATCTGCCCAGGGAATCGCTTTCGAAGTGCCGTTGATGCGGGCTTTGGGTGCTTGCTGGCTGGGCGGTGACAGAGATGATGATGTAAGACGCGTCAGAGCGTGCGATTCCTCATTGTCGACGTGGTCGCTCGGTGAGGGGCTTTGAGGAATTGGTCGAGATGGACGTGGACCGCCTCCATCGAGGAGATGCGACATGGAAGCAGGCATAGCTGAAGTTCGATTTCGATCGGGACGTGTTTGACTCAGCAAGCCAGCGAGCCCAGCGGGAGCTTTCGCAAGGGGTTCTGGCGACAATTCGCTATTATCTTTCTCCAAATCTCCTTCTAGATCCCCGTTTCGGTGTCGAGACCGCGGAGGCGATGCGTATGCAGAGGGTCTTCCCTCATACCGCTCGCCCCTGATTGGGTCAAATGGCAGGTCTGCAGCTGAGTGTCTAGGCGGTGACACGTCACGTACGGGCTCACTCCGGGGTGGCGAAGGGCTAGGCCCCGTGTTGGAGTCTGTCCCACTACGATTGTCGCCTAGCAGCGACATGATGCTCATGCCAGGTTTGGAAGGCGACGCTTCTGGCGAAGGATCACGTCTGGCCTGGGGAGGCGGCGACGATTGGCGGAGGTAGGATGGAAATCGAGACTCTTCAAAAGGGCGTCTGTCGCGCGAGCCTCTGTCATATGAAGGATGCACAGAACTGCTCAACGACCCAACGTCCTAAAGAGCCGTGTGTGCGTCACAAGCGAAGGCACCCGCGGTCAGCCTAGCTGCGACGACAGCACAGATCGCAGCGATGCTCCACCCTACTCACCATTGAAGGTCTACTCCATCCTCGAGAGCTTTCGTCCGGGTATTCTGAGCGATGCGAGCCTCTCGAAGCCTCACGACTCCATCCACGCCTAGCAGAGACTCGCTCGGACTGTTCATGCGATCTTCTGCGCATCTGATCTTCTTCCCACCGCCGATGTTCTTCCCACTCGACCTCTCTGGACGTGGGACGCGGCCGAGATGCGGCAGATGCCGGATAGTCCTGCCTAGCACCTACGTACTGCCTAGAGTAGCTGGGGACGTGGGGATCGGGATGTCGATCTCGATCGTCCACGTACTCGTAAGAGTGCCTCTCGGAGCCGTCCGACCAGCCTGGCGGAAGATTCGATGATCGACCTTCGCGTCTGTGATAGTCTGAATACCTGGAAGAAGGTCCAGCATCATGTCTTCGTTGAGCCATCCTTGAAAAGTTATCGGCGCGCGCCCACCAAATGGTTGCAGCGCAATGACCAATTCGGCGGCGTTCCGGATTGAAATCCTGCGTAGAAGTCCTTGCGACCGCCTTGCCACCTTGCGGGGGCACTCCAGTCCAGTCCTACGATAGCGGATTGTTGAGAGTGTGCAGTGACGGTCAGTGCGGACTGAAGTGAGGCGTCTGAGGATGCTCTACAGCGCAGAGGGTGCGACGGAGCGAACGGCACAACAGAATCGACGACAGCGATGGATCAGCTTTCAGGGAAAAAGTGTGCCAGAGCGAAGAGTCGTGTGCGATGGTGCTGAGTGGAGCTCTCCTTTGGGACGTTCGGCTGACCTAGCTCTTGACTGCCAGCACCTTCAGCTGAGCGTGCGCGACCAGTGCTGAGATGGACGTGAGGTGAGGCACTAGGAGACGACACGGTGAGTGTGGGTGCGTGAGTGCATGGGCGTGTGCAGCCCAGTCCAGCTGTCACAAGCTGCAGACTCATATACAAGCTCGGGCCCTCAAGTGTCTCCGGCGGCGCTGTGCAAGTGATGGAGTTGCAAGGAGCTCGCAAAGGGACTGGCTGACCACGCCACTGAAGTGTAGCGCTATGCCATGCCATTGTCGCGAACCCTTCTGGGTGCCCGTTCCCGGCGGGCACTGAGGTGCAATCGAGATGATTGACCCAGACTCGCGTTTGCCGTTTGCAGGACTTGGCCTGCCAGCCAGCCAGCTAGCTGGTAAGCTCGATCTGCCCGGCCGAGTTTTGCAGAACACGAGGAGGGACTAATGACTGACTGATTTTGGGACGCTTTCGCCTGCTGCTGATGGGCAGGCAAGCCATGCAGCAAGCAGGCAGCAGGCAGCAGGCAGCAGCAGCAGCTGGGCTGGCTGGCACGCAGGCAGACATATGCGGGCGCGGCCTCCGACATGCGCCGGGGTAATGAGCGAATGAATATGAATATGCGAGGGTTTGGACAAAGTGCAAGCAAAAGTCACGAGTCTGAGTCCAAAGGTGGATCGATGACGCCGCTCGCTGCTGACTGCTAGTGCTGCTGCTGGCGCTGCATCATCCTCCTCCTCGCGCCTCCTCCCTCCCTCTAACTGCCGCTTGTGCGCAGGCTGCGTTGCGACTGCGTCTGCGACTGCGTCTGCGTCTGTGTCTGCGCAAGCAACAGCGGCGCCAACGTGAGTCAAGAATCGTGAATGGCATGACGGACATCAGACGGCATCTTCTCGACAAGTTCAACGCCACCCGCGCTTACGATAGGCCATCGCCAAGTCGTCATGCAGCAAGCAGCAAGCAGCAAGCAGCACAGCAAAAGCAAATCACGTTTCGCGACTGCGCCAGCGGTCCCTTCTGTTTGATCCAGCAGTCGGTCGGTCGGTCGGCAGTCACTCGTGACTGAAGTCAGATTCAGATTGCAGCAGAACGACGGCCAGGTGATGATGATGATGATGATGAGCGCGCGAAACATCGCCCCCATCTCAAGCCTGCGGCATGCACCCACCGCAATCCCCATCCACCATACGCCGAGCTCACTCGTGAGTTCAGCTGACTTGCAGCTAGTCCGAGCGATGATTACACACTTGCGGCTGCGAGCCAGCAGCGCTCACCTTCGTGATTATCTAGTCGACCGGATGGCAATCAAATGTGACGGGTTGTGGCAGTGAGCCGCCCAGGTGCCTGACAGACTGACACGTAACACAGCTATAGCTGGCTCACAACGGTCGCGCTCTTCAGAGCTCCATGTCCATGTCCGCATCGCTATGCATTTCGATCTCACTCGAGACGAGGCATTGGTAGACAGACTCTCATGCCAGCAAGGCAAACAGAATCGCACTCGACAGGCAGCATCACAGACACTTGGATCCTGGCACAGCTTCATCAGCGCTCTGGCCCTTCAAAGTCAAGCAGCGATCATCGGCCGGTCGAGCTTCCGTGCACTCAGAGCACAGCACACTGCTTTCGAGATTGCAGACGAGCTGCGTGTTCGCAACTTAAACTTGCTTGAGCGCATGTTTCAAGCTTGAAGAGCTGGATCGCATCGCTATGCCACTCACTTACCGCTGCTTGGCCAAATGGAATCACGCGATGCCTGGCATCTGCTAGAGCCAACGTCCTTGCGAGGGGTGACAAGTGACATATATTCGGCTCTTTAAGGAGGAGTAAGAGCTGACAAAGCGTACAATTTGGCGCTGTGCCAGCGCTAAAGACAAAGGCCTGTCCGTACGGATGCTTCATGTCTTTTAGGTCATCGGGACCAAGGGCAGGGGCAAGCCGCAGAGGCCGCCTCCGCAGCCGTCTCGCTCGAAGTGGCTGCGGGAGTAGTTTGTCCACCTGCACGATCAAGCATGGCCAAAGCTTGCTCCACCCGATCGCTATCGACCCACAATCGACGTCTCTTTACACGCTCCTCGTTATCCTCCTCGACGCTCCTCTCTCGCGCTTTCTCCGTTGGATTCCCTTCTGATCGCTCCGGCGGGGTGGTCGTGTCCGGGGCCGCAAGGCGCAGAGGCGTCGACAGAGCTGATCGACGATCGTCCGTACTTGAGATGGCATTCGACGGAGACGTTGGCGAGGTCGGCGACTGGGGAGAAAGGCGCGGCCGACTGCTCGATTCTTCCCCACGCGTGCTAGACTCTGGACCACGCACCAAAGATCTGATGCTGCTACTCGATCGGTCGGCCTGTTCGATCTCTACGCTCGGGTGGCGCACTCCTCGATCATTGGATGGATGGTATCGCGACGCTCGCCTGGTATTGTCTGGGCGCGTATTGGTCGACAAGCCAGATGTCGACTGCTGAGAGGGCTCATTGGCGCGCGCTCCGCTAGCCCTTCCCGAGACGACATCGGCTAGCAACGCTAGGCCTCCTCCCCACGATTGAAAGCGCGGATGCGATCGAATCTGGTTCCATGCTTCCGGAATGCTTTGCTGTCCAAGCGCGGCGTTGTGGGAGTGAGCGCGGTGCGACGGCAGTGGTGCGGACCGAGGACCTCCAGGCAGTGCGTGATTGCCATGATTGAGAGCCGTGGTGTTGCGTCCTTCCGAATGCTTGGGCACAAGTGATCCGCTCACGGTGTGCCAGAGGACAGAGCGCTGTTGCTTGGAACTGATAGGTAGGACGTTCGCGGCGACATGCGTGCTACGCATGTTGCGCAAGGGCACGGAATTGCCGGCATCCAAGACGACCGTGCCTAGCTCAGCTCCGCTGGGTGTCATTGCGTTCTGAGATACGGCTTCGCAGAATGCTGCCAAGGCTGGGTCTGTGGAGCAAGCCCCGCAGTTGGCCGGATCGCCCGAACAAACATTGCTGAATGCCTGACTTGCACTCCCAGTACGCAGGCGGAACACGGGCGACGCGGCAGCGGCAGTCGAAGTGCGGCTGACAGAAGGTGGCGCTGGAAAGAAGGAGGTGCCGGTAGGAGGATGCGCAGCAGAACTGGTGGTTGTCCACAGACGTGGCTTCGGGGGTGCTGCTCGGAGCGCGAGAGGCGCCGCGACAGCCGCTGGAGATTGCCCAGAGCTGTAGGCTGGTGTTGTCGGCCAAAGCTTTGCACTGCGGCGAGCGCCCACCGAGGTCGAAGAGAGCATAGAGCTCACACTGATGGCTTGAGGCCGCCGCACGGAGGTTGCAGCCTCTGGCATACGCGGCTCGTTCTCCTCGATCGGCTCTTGCTTGATGGTCACAGATGGGCCCGAAGAACAGTTTGGAACATCGACGTCCATGCTTGGCACTTCATCGCCGTGTGCTTCCTGCTTGGCTTGCGCAAAATCCTCCTCGTCATCGCCTGTCAAGTCTAGGACATCGTCACTGCACGGGCAAGGCCCGTTATCGGCGCAGAAGCCGCAATCACGATTGAGGCCTACACTAGCTGTGACAGATTCCGACGGAGGTGGCAAAGGGGTAGCAGATGCTGGCGTGACTCTGACATCCTTAGATGATGCATTGGCGACGCTATCACTTGGTCCGCGGGAAGTGAGCGCTGTCAGAGTTGAGCAAGACGCCGAAGGTGACGGTCGGCCTTGATGACTGACGATGCTTGAGCGCGAGTCACTTCTGGGCCGATTGGTGAATAAAGCATCGCTGCCCAAGACAGAAACAGCTCTGCCGGCGTTGCGGTCCACCGCACTGTTGCCTGCGGCGCTGCGACCAGGGAGGGGTCGCTTGAGTCTGACTGACGATGCGCCAGACTCGTGTTCTGGGGCTTTGCATCCGATCGTCGACGTCGTCGACGACGACTTGCCCTTCTGATCCAGCAACGCCTTGATTTGACGCTCCAACACGTCGACTCGACCTCGAAGCTCCGTATTGTGACGTCTCAAAGCATCATTGTCCTCCTTCATCCGCTTTGCCACGCGCTGCAGCTCGACGGCATGCTCGACTCCCTCAGCCTCGTATGCTGCCACCTTTGCTTCCAACGATGTAATGTAGTTCTGCTTGCGTTCGCGAAAAGCTCTCTGCGACGCCCTGTTCTGCGCTTTTCGCTTCTACGATACATGTAAGATGGACAGCGATCAGTGGGCCGATGTGTTCGTTCCCGTCCGTCATACAACCTCTAACGCAATCACTCACTGTAGGTGGCTCATCATCGCTAGGCTTGCGACCAGGCTTGGCGCGAGCTGGAAGCACCCACGCTTTGCTTGGTTGAAGGGTGCGCTTGATCACCGCATCGGTGATGGTCAATTCCGCATCGTAATCGTCGTCTTCATCAAGATCCTCCTCCTCTTCGTCATCTTCGACAGCAGCGGACGACCGCCTGGCGATGTGATCACCAGCATCGTTTGGGGTCACTGGAGTGTCGCGACTCGAAGAGGAAGAACCGAGAGACGATGAAGCGCTGCCATCTTCAGTCGACGTGGGCCTAATACTTGTGGCCGAATCGACGGGACGAGCGATGCTGGCAGAGCTTGGTCTGACGGCGATCTTGATTGGCTGAGATGGCGTTGCGGGAGAGGGTGGGGCAGGTGCCACACGCTGGGAGGTTGGTCGAGCTGCCTGCAGTGGGCGGCCAAGGCTCTTTGACGCAGCATGTCTGCTTTGCGCTGAAATCGGCGAGGGTGCAGGAGAAGGGGCGATGGCGATGCGGCTACGGACGGCGGGCTGAATCGCTCTGGTGCTGTGCGATGGAGCAGGCGCTATAGGTGTGGATCTGTTGCCCAACGAGCTGCTGCTTGATACGGGCGCCGGCGCTGGTGCGATCTTCGACATGATGCAGCAAATTCCTTGCGTAGACAGAGGGTGGCTTAGCAGCCCAGGATTGCCTGCTGGGGTGTAGCTACCCAAAGGCGACGTCAGTCGTGGACAATTCCCCAGCTTGAGGTCGAATATGCTACCTTACGTGAGGCCCCACGCAAAGCTGCTCAACCAAGTTGGGAGTGTTGCAAGCTTGCTGCAAGCGAAGCAGGTGCTCGGTTGCATCAAAAGTTGCATCAAATCGATGTTGATGCTACGGCGCACGTACGGGATGATGGTGTTCAATCGAAGATACTCTGCTCGTCGCTGGCTTGATGGAAGCGTGCGGCACACCCCACTCTTCACTTTCCGAGGCTTGCGTGCTACTGCGAGGCTTCTACGCGGCAAACCACCAAACCACCTCCTCGGAAAAAGTCACGACGGAAGATGACGCTAGTCGACTTTGGCTTTGCGGCTTCGGCAGAGGCAAGGCAGAAAGAGACACGAGAGGGGCATCAGCGTTGCCGAAAAGGAAAGCCAAAGCAAGCAGGTGGGGGACGGCATTTCCGTTTCAGTTCGACAGTCTGATGCTGTCTGTGGCTGCATGGTGCAGTCGGCGGAGTCGTGGCCGTTGCTGCATTCACATGCACCTCGTGACTCACAGCTAGCTGACAGCACTCACTGACTCTTGACTCAGACTGCACAGCAGCAGGCTGCTGATGCTGCTGCTGAGCGCACCTCCAACCCCGCGCCCGCAGGTTTTCTTGTCTGATAAAAAAACGCACGCGCGCGCG
>CCYA01000272.1:451931-461933 GCA_900000165.1 Ceraceosorus bombacis
CAAAGCAGGCGCGGTACCTTGAAAAGCAAGGAGCCGGGGATTATGGAAAAGGTTGAACTCCCCTCATCACACCAAATTGGCCAGGACCAATCGTGCATGAGCGAATGCGCGTGTAATATCTGCCGACATCCACTCGAACCGCTTGCGTTCCGTGAAAGGCACATGGAAACACACTCAAGAAGGGAAGCGACCATTCGAGATGGCTCTTTGTCGGTCAAGCGGCCACGTCAAAAGTTCGGCCAAATGGTCGCGCCAGGAAATTGGCGAAGCTGGGAGATGTGCAGGCTTGCTGGTGATGAAGACGAGATGAGGCTGTGCTGCAGTTCGACACCGCTTGTGGGAGAGCGCCGCGGAATCCCGCCGCGGCGCGCAGGGAGACTGGCTCATCGCCCACGGCAAGCGCGCGATCACGCTCGATCGGACCACTCATCGTGTCGTGAACGCTATTATTATTATACATCTTCATTGTGATTCGCATGCGCATGAAGTGCTGCTGTTATAGCGGCGGGGAGCCTGAGCCCTCTTGAGAAGGACGGCGGGGATATCAATTTGCATGACAAAGTCAGAATCAGATGACCGCAATGCACACGCGCTTGGCCCCCTCAATTTACGATTGTGGATTGTGGGTCGTTGTTTGATGCAGCATTGCTCTGCAGCAGTCGTCATGAGTCCGGGTGGTATGGAATGAGCAAGAGATGAGTGAGCCGGAGAAAGAGGAATTCGCCGAAATTTCGAGTGCCGCCGTGTTTCTTGCGCCCTGTAGTCTGCTCAAAAACGGTGAACACGGGTTAGGCATGGAGGGAGGGTGAAGAGACTGCATGGCAGATGGTGCGTGGATGCGCACCGTGGACGGCGCACTCCACCTGCCTGCCGCCTTTTCATACCTCGGGCAGTCAACAGTCACAGTGACGAGTGGATGATTTGGGGATCTTGCACTTTATGCGTTGTAGGGCGCGGAGGCACTTGGGCGTATAGGCGTCGTTGTGAAGTGGAACGAGGCTTTGTGCTTTGAGAGCAAGGGCGCCCGCCCCGCCGCCTTTGTACGAAAGCGCGACGGATCACTCGATCACAATCACAATCGCGAATGTCGCCTATGCATGCCATGGGTACCGTGCACATCGTGATCCCTTGTATCTTGATTCTTGAGCACGTACGCGTGCTTCTCACCTCCTTTCAAAGCAAGCGCGCCCATTCACATTCGTGATTGATCCGCAAAGGGAAAGGGATCGACCCTTTCACCCGGCCTAGCTGTGCGTGGGCGCGGAAGCAACCTCGGCCCCTTTGCGCTCGCTGCCTCGCTGCATGCCTCTCGCTTGCGTCGCCGAAACCAAGCAGCACACTCATCAGACTGCTGCATGCATACGCGCCTGCGCGCGCGTGTCTTTATACCTTGCGCACCCACACAGCAGCAGCAGCTGCTGCTGCTGCAACGGCATCGGCATCGGCATTCATCGCAACATCTACCATCATCCTCTCCAATCGCAGCGGTCCTTGCCCAAGCTCACTAGAGCACTGAATACGGCGTGCTCTTGACGCCATCAAGCATCATCATCAACATTTCCCCTTCCCTCCGCTCCGAGGCTCACACTCCCCTGCATCGACGAGATCTACAGGCCAGGATGAGGTCGGGACTGCCTGGGACCATCCTGGTACTAGCGGCAGTCGTCTGCCTCGCCCTGGCCACCTGCTCTACGCCCGTCATCAAGAGTCTGAGCTTCCTGGATGCGACAGCGAGCGGATCGAACAGACATATTCGACTAGGAACATTGGGGGCATGCGTCGGTAATACTTGCAGCAGTCCAAGGCTGGGCTACAGCTTTGGTGAGGGGTCTTTTAGGCATTGTCGCTCGAGAGGCTGATCGTCCAGGCTGATGTCGATCCCTCGTATGCGCCTTGGTATATACGCAGACTCGGACATCTTTGATGTGCCCAACCTCGTCCCAGAGAATTGGAGCAGTACAGTCATCAAGGGTTTAACGTACACCTTGATCCTTCATCCAGTAGCCCTTGCTGCGTCGCTCATAGTGCTCGTGTTCGGGCTGTTCAGCCTATGCCGGACGTACTCGACGGGCTGCTGCTCCAGCCTGTTTGCTGGGTTCGCAGCCGGTATCACAGTCCTTGCATTTGGCCTGGACTGCGCACTCTTCATCATTGCGAAGAAGAGGATCGAGTCGACGGGAGGCTCAGCTTCGCTCGGCGCTGCTTGTGAGTTCGGCTTTACGTCCAACGATCTTTGGCCTTTCTACGCATCCATCTGACGCGTATTCGTGGTGTCCGGGATGGCACAGTATGGTTGACATTGGCAGCGTGGGTCTGTCTGTTCCTGTCTACTTGCGCATTCGGCTGTGGGGCCTGTTGCGGTGGAAAGGGTGGTCGTAAAGACAAGCTCAAAGATAGCTACGGCCAGCCTGGCCCCAATGGTGGCTTTGTCGGCGACAACTACGGCGAGAGAATGCGCATGGACGCTCTGCGAGCCGAGCAAGACCGACAACGGCGACAGGAGCTTGCCGGGTCTGATTCCCTGCCCAAATTTGCTGTGTACGAGCAGGAGATCGAAGAGGAGCAGCCTCTGAAACAGCATCAAGATTCCTCTCATGCGAACGGATACGGCTACCAACCGTACCCGCAGCAGCAACACCAGTTCCATGACCCGTACGCCGGCTATGGCAATCAGCATGGCTACGTAAGCAACGAGCCAACGCACGCTTACGCGCAACCGAACGCGCATTCTTTTGCACCCAGAAGAGATTTCAGCGATGTGCCGAATCCTGGCATGGCTGGGTATGGTGCCCACTCTACCCCGCCGCCCCAGCGGGCGCCCTCGTCAGCAGCTGCATCGCACTACCAAGAGCCCACGTACACGCCTGGTGTGGGACCACAACCTTACCGAGACGGGCTTGAGCGCGATGGTAGCATGAATCATGCATTGGCCGCCGGCGCTGCTGCTGGCGCTGCTGGCTACGCTGCGTACGAAAGCACTCGTCGGCAGCCGACCATGGATGATGCAGGCTATACTTCCGCATGGCCCAACGCTCAGCACCCCAACGAAGGAACATTTGGAGGCATGCCCGAGAGGGCTGGTAGCACGGTGAGCTACAGGGATCCATCAAATACCTATGGCGCCTCTGACGCGCAAGCAGAGGCACAGTATGGTCATGCTGTATCTCCAAGTCGGGATCAAAATTATTACGCAGCTGGTGCCAGTACCGGACGATCGCCATCCCGCGTTCAAGGTTCTCGGCGCCTGCCGACCATCCCTGTCGGCGACGATAAGCGACAGGCTAGCGGAACTGCAGGCGATGATGGATTCGGCTTGGCGGTGCTGCAGGCTGGAGCAGCAGCCAAGTCGCAAACGAGTCATGCGCATGCTCCTTCGCATCTGACCGACTTTGATATGGTGACGAGTCCCGCATCGGCACACGATGATGCGCACAGAGCCGCTGTTGAAGCTGCGTATGCACAGCACCACGCTCAACACCATCAAAATCAGCGAAAAGCAGAGGCGGACCCATATGGTGGATACGATGCGGCCGGCACGTATACTTCGGCTCAGCATGGAGATACGTATGAAGGCCATCAAGATGGCGGACATGGACCGCCTGGGTACGAGTCGGCTTACCATCAGGACTCTCACGCAGCACCGGGGCAACATCAGAGTAATGCCCACGGGGCTTACTCTCATCAAAACGCTTATAATGATGGATATGGAGGTCGGGGGCAGCAGCAATATGGGCAAGAGAAACGGTACTGAGTGCTCAGGAAGGGAGCTTAGCCTTGCTGCACCTACTTGGTACGAGACCGAGGTTGCAGCCCTCGGCATTCACGATTGCCGCACGGGTAAAAGGTCGGAAATACACAACGGGTGTTCCACAATGGACAATTTTGCATCGACTGATGTGCGCGATTACGAACCACTTTTCTTTAGCTCGTGGCCTACCTATCTTCACACCTCTTTTGTCCGCTAACTCCCCCCAATCCTGTACTATGTGCAATGATGACACGTGCTTTCTGCGACTATAGCTTGTCTTGGCTTGACGGTCGTCGCGCAAGACTAACCCTTTGGCTGCTTGTGTGTAGCGCTTCAATCATCGGCATTCAAGATTGGGAGAAGCTGAGCGCGCGAATCCCGATCGAAGCGCGGATGCATCGCTGTGGGAGTGCGCAACTCCGCGGATATGCCTACCGCTGGTAACTGCACTCTACAGCATTAATAATTGCTTTGGCCCCCCGCGCTCCGCGCTCTGACTTTTCGAATTTGTAAGCTGCGCGCGGGGATTTGCTCGTGAGGAATGCGAGAAAATTGGAAGGTTTGGAGGCAAGCAGCAGACATTCCCAACGACGACTCGTCGACCAAGTTCGAAGTCCACCTTGTTCCATTCACGCCATCTTCCCCAGCCATCCAATAGCGGGCAGTCTCTGTCGTGTAGGGCATTTCCAAGGGCTCGAGAGACAGCATTCAGCTCCAACATCCTTGGAAATCGGTGCTTTGAATCACCGAAATAGGCTACTTTGGCCCCCAACATGTCTGCCGCTCAGAAGGAGATGATGACGGCTGCGCTGGTCTCTGCTCGACATGCAGCAGCAGCAGCGGCAATCACAGCGCCATCAGCCTCATCACGAGCGCTCCCTCCCGGTCCACGCTTCAACATGACCGAGGATGAGGAAGCGAGTAGGAGTGGCGGATCTACATTGAGCTCGAGGGAGAGGAGGCGGAGCAGAGCTTCGAGGTTCGGAACATTGTCTCCTCAGAGAGCCGCTGCTATTCCGTCAGACCTTGTAGAAGCCATAGCCGGTTGGAGACAAGCCACGCCAGAAGCGATCTCTCCTCGATCTAAGCGCAGAGCAGGCGCTCTGTCTGCTCACTCGCACCTTGCAGGGGCAGATTCTGCGGTGAGATATGCCACACTGCTCACCCTCACACAAGATCTGGCTTCTAGAATAGGCGGACCCTTTGGATGGACTCCGGCAACCGTATTCGATTACAACGCAGGAGTCGGAGAAGGACTGTGGGCGGTGGAGAATGCTTGGCCAGGCGCTGTACAGAGGTTCGAAGGGCTCACCAACGGTCCGCTAGCCAGACTCGGCTCCAGCTTGCTGCGCGATCTGCCAGAAGATCACGCGCTGAGAAGGCTCGAAGAAGAAAAGAAGGTTCGTTTCCACACTAATTCCACCCGAAGCAATGCGCAGGCTTTTGGAAGACGTGAGCGCGGAGCAGCTAGGGATGCGGATGAGGAGGAGCAAGAAGCTAGTTTCGATGCTGCTGTGCAGTCGACCTCTTCATCTGCCCCATCAAATACGCTCGCCATCCTGCCATATGCTCTCAGCGCACTTTCTAGCGACAATGCTCGCTCGGCGCTGCTGAGGAAGATCTGGGAGTCCGGAGCACAAATGATCCTCGTTGTGGAAGAAGGCGATCACAGAGGTTTCGCGTGCGTGGCCAGCGCAAGGGAAGAACTGTTGGCTCTTGGCAACGATCCGCCTTGTGCGATGGCCAATGTTGACGAAGATGAGGTGCTTACGCTGGGTGGTCAGAAGTTCTACGCGCAAAAGAGCGAAAATGCAGCTGCTGAAGATGGCGAAGACGCGGAGACTGGACGTGCATCAGGTGCGCACGTCGTGGCGCCAGTGAGTCTCCGTGAATGTGGCTGGCCAACTCGATGCTTTCTCTCTGATTTCTTGCGGCTATCCTCCGTCGACGCAGTGCCCACATGACGGACCCTGCCCGCTGTTGCACGACTTTCAGCCACCACCTCTCGGCAACTCTTCTTTTCGTGGCAAGTCGAAGCTGCAAGTCTGCGCCTTTCCTGCGCGGGCCACCCTTCCGCTCTGGGTGGCCCGTGATCGAAAGCGGCGAGAGGAGAACAGCAGATACTCGTACGTCGTCGTAGCCAGAGGCCCTAGACCTCAGCGCACAACTGCGCAAGACACGACTCAGCTTCTAGCAACGGATCCCTTGGGCTCGTCTCACAATCTAGAAGCTCAGCTGGTGGCTGACGCGGGCAACGCGGACAGAACAAAGGTCGGCATCCTCGAAGCGCTGAGAAGGAGCCCTAGTCGCCTTCCGACAGATGTGGTTGTGGAAGGGAGCGCGCCCGCACCTTCATCCTCAGAAGATGCAGATCCTGACGCTCGTCTTTCCAGCGTCCTAGAGGCTCAGACGGAGATCGAGGCTGGGGCCGGAGACACCACTTTACAGTCGAGTGCCTCCAATGGGAGCCAGCTTTCAAGTCTTTTGGAGGCAGCCATGCGCAGAGAAGCTACGCGTGCAGGCGAAGAGGTCGACGAAGAGACTCTCCAAGCTGCCCTGGCTCAGGCGAATGCTCAGGGCGTGTGGCAAGATTCTGCGAGTCTTGCGGAGCACGACGACGAGATTCAAAGGGAGGTGCAGGAGGAAGAAGCAGAGGAATTCGGGAGCAATGACGCATTCATAGGTGCACAAGGAGCCGAGATCAACGCGCCCAGCTCCGCTCAGATCCTCTCCGCTTTCAATGAGCTCTCTGGACGTTCAGCTTCTGCGCCCACAGAGGTTGCTTTCCGCGACGTTGATGTCGAGGCAGAAGATGCGGAAGAGACCGAGATAGTGGCACAACGCTTGTCGAGAGCTAGAATACCTGGCGACGAAGTAGCAGAGGAGCAGGAGCTGCTCAACTCCCTTGAGGAGGACTTTAGCGTCGCTGATGAAGAGGCTATGAGGAGAGAAGCGTTTTACTGGCCACGACTTGTGTTGCCTCCGCTGAAGAAGGGAGGACATGTATGTTTTGATGCCTGTATGGCTGAAGGTGAGAGGTGTTCAGTGCACCGATGTCTTTTCTTTCTCCGTCTCTGTTGCAAAGGCTGTTCGTCTGATGTGTCAACATTTTCTCACCCTTGATTGCGCGCCCCAGGCACCATCTCTCGCTTCACGCTACCAAAGTCAGCAGGAAGACAAGCATATCACGATGCTCGCAAAGCTTCCTGGGGAGATCTCTTTCCTCATCCGTCTGTCAAGGCGCTGCAAGAAAAGGTGCCAGCAGCAGACACGTCCTCTCGAGCTCCCATCTCTCGCCCAGAACAGCGCAACGCGCACGGCAAGAAGATCAAGAAGGAGTTGCTCTCTTCAGCTGCTGCTATCGGAGCTGACATAGTCGCAGCGCATCCAAAGTATCAGTCAGCCAGCTCGCAGCAGAAAGAGGCAAAGACTGGCGCAGTGGAGATGAGCTTTGGAGAGAGACGCAAGAAGGGCAGGAGGTGGGAGAGCGAGCGCGATGGCGAATTGCGCATCAATGCGCGCGAGAGCAGAAAGCGTAGCTTGGGCGACTTGGATCGCGAGATTTTTGGATGATGGTCGGTCTGCGCCATGCAAGGTCTCCAAAGCTTATCAATGCGTCACGCTCACAAGACCGGATCACACAAGCAGCGCAATACGTCGAGGGAGCAAGATGCATCATTTGATTTACTTGCGCAGGAGCTGCAGTACGATAGGCGTAGGTAGTACAAGGTTTCCGGTGCGGGTCGGCGAGCATAGATAGATAAGTACTTTGCAAACGAAATCGAAATGCATGGAGCGGAGGAGCGGCTCGGGAAATTTTGCGACGTGGATTGCGGGATGAGCGCAAGCGGGCGGAGAAGGCGACGACGGGTTGCGCAGCGACTTTGCGAGGTTATAGAGTGGGTGGCATACATGAATGACGAGAAGGTGCAACGCGTGGCGGGAACTTCAATACGCTCAGGGATATAAGCAAGAGCTTTCGCAAGGTGAGGAGCAAGCCTGGGCGCGTAGGCGTCGTACTTGCATCTTGGACCTAAGCAGCTCCGAGGTAGCTACGTGGCTTGATAGGTGCCAATTCGAACGACGTCACATTGCCAAGGCTGGACGTGGTTGAGGCAGGATAGTGCGACTGCTGAGGGTTGCTTTCTTCGAACCATTTGGCACGTTGAGGGAGCTGGAGAGGAAATTGCGAGCTGATGCTTGATGACGCCGAGTTCATGAAAGCACTGCCCGTCGCAGACATTGCCATGGTCGAAGGAGGTGGATGATGCACATACTCGGAGGTGTTTTGTAGACGAGGCGAAATTTGGGACGCCCCGCCCCCGAGGCCAGCAATGTTCGAGAGTGTGGGCGGCGAGAAGAGCGAGCCTGAGCCGTTGGACGAGGCGCTGGATAGCTGGGGCCGGTGAGCGACACCGTACGCCAGGGAGCTTGCGCTCGAGCTCAACGAGGGCAAGTGTCCCTGTGCACCGCTTGCGTGCATCAATGGACTCGAGCCCGTGGCTCGGCCAATGGCACCGATGGGAGTGGAGGTGCTTCGGTCGTGCTGATGAGCGTGCGCCGTAGCGGTGCTGTCGTGGGACTCGACACCTGTGCGACGATCGTAGACGCTCGAGGGCAGTTGCAACCGGGCTTCTCGCGCATACATGTGCGGGCTTGGTGAATTGTCGTACGTCGATGGGGCGTTCATAGACGATTGTGGGAGCTGACTCGCTCCGCGGTAGATGGTGCCAGGTGCTGAATCTGGGTAGGCGGAATTGGACATGTAGCTAGTGCTGGGATCCAAGGCCCTGCTGGACATTTCAGCGCCGTGCTGGCTGTCTGAGCTGCCTCTGGACATGTCGTTGTTACCACGGCCGTTGCCGCTAGAGCTGTCCGTGCTGCGTGATTGGTGATGGCCACCAGATTGCTCCGATGATCCGTTCGCGCGTCTTTTGTACGGTCCGCGTTTGATGCCGCGCTTGCGCTCCTTGCGCGAAGAGTCCTGGCAACTGTCGGTCAAACCGTACTTGACGCAACGTGAGCAAGGTCGACCTTCGTCGCATTTCTTGCAAGCCTTTTGGCAATTAACACAAGCGTTCTTGACCTGCCGTCTTTTGGGCTTTGGACCAGCTTGAGCTGCTGAGCTAGGCGCAGGCATACCGCTGACGCCTGCCATATGATGAAAGTGCTGGTGGGAGCTGCCGGCTGGCTGATGCTCGTAATGAGCAGAGTAATGCTGAGCTTGCTGAGCATGGTGGGGGTGGCTCATCGCGTGGTGCTGATTGATCTCAGCGTGATGCGCATACGGCACTGAGCCGGCCGATGTGGCAGAATTGGTTGTGCCGGTATAGCTGCTGTAATGCATCGGAGCTGAGGATTGGGAATGGTGAGTGGGCTGACCGTAGAGCGCGTGACCTGCATGGCCAGCATGTTGCTGGGAATGGTGCTGTTGCTGTTGCTGCTGGCCATAGTGCGAGGTGGCGCTGCTAGGATGTGGGTGACCAGCTTGCTGATTGTATGCTGAGTATCCCTGCTGTGCACCGTATGAGGGAGCGCTGTTGTATGCGTGTTGAGCATAGTGATGGCTGTTCATTTTGACGGTGGATGCACACGGCAATGCTAGGCAGCCAGTAGGGCCAGGCTTGCAGTTGCGCTTCTACGCGTCGATTGGTGGACTGCGTCCGCGTTGCCGCTATGTATGGATGCGCGTTGTGCCGAGCCTTGTGGAGATGGATGTTCTGCTCGAGAAAAGGTGCGCTTTCGTTTACGGGAGCGTTGATAGCCAAAATCTCGGAATACCGTTTATGAATTCGACGTCGAGAGCGTTGTGCGTATACGGTGTAAAGAGCTTCCTCTGAAGACCAGCTCGGATGTCCACGGACGACTGAAGCTGTATGCGCTAAGAGTGCAAGTTGAGAACGCTGGCGGTGCTGAGAGCGAACGGCGAAGGGTGCGGGAATCGAAGAATGTGAAGAGGCAGGGGTGGGTTGTGGGTGGTGGAAGGGCGAATGGAAGGGAGGCGTGGATGAGAATGTAGCATAGCTTTATGGGAACAGAGGGAGAGATTGGAGCGGGAAGTGAGGCTGAGACGCAAAAGTCGACACCCGCTTTGCCATCCATCCCACCGGCTGCGAGCGTCGAGTGGCGGAGTCTGAGTCTAGAACGTCCGCGAGGTGGTGATCGAGCGTGCGGTGCCGTCCCGCGTTTAGGTGGCGCACAACGAGCGCGTGCGCGCGCGCGCGCTCTCTCTCCATCCCTGCTGCTGCTGCTGC
>CCYA01000272.1:467232-477462 GCA_900000165.1 Ceraceosorus bombacis
CTTTTTGTTCGCTCCCGCAAAATGCCAAGCATCTGCTTGAGGGTCGGGCAGAAGTCTTCTGATGCTGGCACTGTGCGCTCGAAGCCACACAGCTACGTGCACGCTCTTGGCAAGTACATCACCGAAACTCAAAAATCGAACCTGGGGAGAGGCAGTTGGTTGTTCGCCGAGCAGGTATACGAGAGGTGTGCCGCGCAGAGGAGAAGAGACGGTCGTGATGGATCTGATAAGCCCAGCGGCCTGCGATAATGTTCCAGGAGGGGTTATGATGCCAACTTGCTGATCGAAAAAGCCCGTCAGGAGCAGCTGTCGAAGTTTGAGAATGGTGACGCCCCCCAGCGAGTGGCCAACCATGTGCACAGGATGCTTTTCGGACCACTGCGGATACGATCCGCCACCTTCTGACGCCGGAGGATAGCGTCGGCCCCATCTGGAATGGCCATGCTCTTTAGCATGAGCTTCGCCATAGTCCACCGTGCCTCCGTGCAAGGAGTAGAAGAGCTCGCATGCTCGATCATGTAGGGATGAAACTGGTCCGATAGGAGCCCAGAAGATCTTGCGTCCCTCTTGCTTCAAGCTCGACCGTTGGTGCGCTGCACCCGCGGCCAATTCTTGCGGAAAGTCGCCCCATATCAGCGAGGAGGCAGCGCACATGAAACCTTCGACGAGGATCAAAGGAGGCGGTGCCTGGTGACTTCGATATTCGTCCGGCGGTGACTGGAGGTGCGGGTCATGGAGATCATGTATCACAGAGAGTGTGTCTGTCTGTTTATCAGCAATTGAACGGCTCTGACACGCTGTCATGGTGATGCTGGAACTTTGGCTATCTTTGCGCTGCCATTCTGATACTCGAAGCTCAAGTTGAATCGATGAAGCTGCGTGAAGCGTCACTGACCGTCGTCGTTGAGATACCGGGAACAGTCCGTAAAAACGTCGGCTTGTATCTGACCTTTGTGTTGTGTTCGACTCTTGAGAGTGCTCAAGGCCGCAACATGGAGGCTCATCTTCACCACTCGGGAAGAACATTTCAGATCGTGAAATGGCATGATTTACGACAAGTCGCGTGATGGCCAATGTGCCTCCACATGTACCGCTATGCACCTCCTACATTGGTGTCAATGAGATGTACGTCCAAGCATTAGAGGTGAGATCGATTCGACTTGGGCAAGGCGTGCGACATTATCATTACGCTGATGATTAGATTGATGAGGCTTTTGGCGGACGGCTCGCTTCATTGCCCTCCGTCAATCGTGCACGGCAGGACGTAAGTCTTGGTCGATGCAGCCGTGAGTGTTCTATAGGTGGTTACTGACCACCGCCGGTCTTTTTGGCGGATCGACGAACGCCGGTATCTGCAAACGCGCCAGATCGTGCATGGACCCGCTGCAGCTCCGCAGGTTCGCTCGAGGCGTTCTCGCCTCAAGCCTGCGGGCGGTAGCGATATTAAAATCCGAAAGCCAGATGTGTACACGCGCGTTCAGAGGTCACGTGATCAAACCGATTTGGTGATTACGTCTGCGAGGGCAGCTTCCGCAGTAAAGACTCGATCCTACGGCCGTGTTGGAATGAGGTCGATCCACAGAATGAGCAACAGTCTCGCGTTCGTCCTGACCAAGGCGCACGATGGCTTCGGTGCCAAATAGATGCCTCTACTAGCCGCACATTGCGAGCTTATCTCTCAGGAGAGTGTGCACGGTCTTCTCCAGGCTCCGTCGGCGTGATACCCGCTTCGAGAGACTGCGACTGCTCCTCACTGACGTCCTTTCCAGAACTTGCTTGCGAGCCCCCAGAGAGGCTTGATGACGGCACATCTTTGCCCATCGGCACTCCTTCTGATGCCACCACTGCGACCTGTGTCTTGAATGCCGGCCCGCCGCTCTTGACACTTGCACCAGTCGACCGACCTGGGAAGTTCTTGGCCAACATTTCTTGCGCTCTTCTTTTGCGTTCTTCCGCTGCTTGCAGGCGCGCATTTCCTTCAGTGATTGGAGCTGGTACTGTGCACTTGTGAGAGGTGGCCGATCGATGTCTTCGGAGTCATGCGAAGGAAAGATCAAAGAGGGGGGGTGGTGAGGGAGCACATCGACAGCGAACTCTCACCGCATACATGCACGAGTCTCGCACTCACTTCATGCAAAAGAGACCTCCGCATCTTTCGCACCTCGGCGCAGCATGGCTAACTCCCGCGTTGCTTCCCTCCGCTACGCTAATACCCATCCCCTGCTTGCCAACCTGCAAGCTCTTCCCTTTGCATCCCTTCGATTGACAAGGCGTCCTATCCGTTCCCGGGTTCGCCCTTGCCACGAGCCGGACCAGCTCAGAATCGCTGAGATGCTTGGAAGAGGATCCGGGAGCTGAGCAGGCGTGTTGCGATGGCAAGAAGTGCGACTCGCAGAACTTTCTGCGACAGTAAGGACATGAAATGGGCAGAAAGGTCAAGGTGAGACATGAAGAGAGCGGACAGTGCACGCCGACGTCCATGGTGAAGCGTTGCAGCAAGCGAGCGGGTGTAGCGAAAGAGAAGAAAGAGGGAACAGAGTTAGCTTGAGAGTCTTGAGAACAGGTGGCAGAGACAAGGCGATGAGATTCGTGATTGTGATTGTGATTGTGGTGCCCGTGATGATACGGGTGTAGGGCGCTCACTCACATTCACATTCAAATTGGTCCGCAAGCGCGTTGATGCAGCAGGTGTTGATGTGGAGCGTCGATCGAGTGGTGCGAGTGCGAGGTGCGGGCGCGCGCCGCCAGCCAGTAAATCTGCTCGCGCGTGTGTACTGTATGGGCAGAGAGGGACACGCTTGGTCGACGATTCGTGATTGTATGCGCCGTAGGCGTCTGGAGTTTCTGAAGTTCATGCCATTCATGCCTGTCACGGCCAGCAAGCATCTGCTGGTCTCGAGGCTGCCTCGAGCCTGTCCTCTTACCCTACTCCTACTATCAGGCCGCACCACGGTCCAAGAGCTCACAGGGAGCTCAAACACGAGATGTCTTCCAACTCAGCCACGCCAGCATCGGGTCAAGCTACTTCCAGCATCGACCCTCAACAATCACGCACGACATCTCCACCTCCACGCAAGCGCTCCAAATGGGAAGCAACACCTTCGCCGGATGCTTTGGAAAGAGCAGCCAACGAAGCTCGTGCCAAGGCTGCTTCCAAAGCGCTCAAAGCCAAGCAAAAGGCGGAGCGAAGAGCTGCTGAGAGGCAGCAGGAAGAACGACAGAGGTACAATGGTGGCAGCGCTGATGCCGCTGAGGACCAAGGGCAGAGCGCAACTGGGTCTGGCACACCGCAAAGAAGAGCTGTAGCGCAGAGCTTGGACGAGCCTCGAAGCGCTCCTGCACGTCAGCAGGCACACCGGAATGTCCACCCAGTGCCTCCGCGCAGTGCGTATCCAGCCTTGCTGGGCTGCAGATCGGTGAATGTCTATGAGCGATTGAATCACATCGAAGAAGGCTCGTATGGCGTGGTGTTCAGAGCGAGGGATAAAGAGACGGGCGACATCGTTGCTCTAAAGAAGCTCAAGATGGACAAGGAAAAAAATGGTTTCCCCATTACAAGCTTGAGGGAGATCAGGACGCTGATGGAGTCCAGGCACGAGAATGTGGTGAGGGTGAGGGAGATTGTTGTGGGGGATACCTTGACGCAGTGAGTGCAGCGATTGCAGCGCAAGTGCAAACGATTCGCTGCTCGCTGACCTGCTGCTTACCTCACATCAAGAGTCTACATCGTCATGGACTTCATCGAACACGATCTCAAGTCCCTACTCCAATCAATGAGGGTCCCCTTCCTCGCCTCGGAAATAAAGACCCTCATGCACCAACTCTTGAGCGCAATGTCTTTGCTGCACAACAACTGGATCATCCATAGGGATTTAAAGACCAGCAACTTGCTCATGAACAATTCGGGTCAGATCAAATTGGCGGACTTTGGTCTGGCCCGGACTTTTGGCGAGCCTCGAAAGCCGATGACTGAACTCGTCGTCACGCTCTGGTACCGGTGCGTTTTCTCTGGAGAAGCACCAAGCCATGGCATGCGAATCTGCGCGACATTGCAGTACCTGACAATTCGGCTTGCCTCACAACACACAGCTCCCCAGAATTGTTGCTTGGCGCTCCACTATACGGCACAGAGGTCGACATGTGGTCTGTGGGCTGCATCTTTGCAGAGCTCATTCTGAAAGAACCTTTTCTACCCGGCAAAAATGAGAATGAGCAGCTGCTAAAGGTGTGTCTCGGGAAGCGCTTCCTAGGTATTGATCGGCGGTCTCGTTCTGACATTTTGCCCGTCCTTGCGCTCTCCGAGCGCCGTAGATCTTCAAATTGCTTGGCCAGCCCTCCGAGGATGTCTGGCCAGGCTGGAGCCGTTTGCCAGGGGCCAGGAACATGTCCAACGTGGCTCCTCTGTGAGTTCAAAATCCACCGAATTCTCACAAACGATCGCTGCTGGCCCAAAGCTGATGTTATGACCCCGACGCCTTAGGTTCTCGTCACTGCGACAACACTTCAGATACAGCACCGAGCAGACTTTGGATCTGCTTGCTCGTCTCTTGACTTATGATCCTTCAAAGAGGATAACGGCAGACGAAGCTTTGGCACATCCTTATTTCGACGAACCGCCTAGAGCTGCTCATCCGTCCACCTTTGGCTCCTTTCCCAGCGTCGCTGCAGGCGAAAAGTAGGTGCAAGGTCGCGCGTCTGGCCTCATCACAGCCGAGAGGTGATGCTTATGAGACACATCGCGTCTCCTCGTCCCAAAACCGCAGAAAACGCAACGCCTCTCCTTCTGCACCTGAGCGTAAGTCTGCGCGCACACACAGAGCTAAGGCCGAGCTGCGATTTAGCATGAAGCGTTTCTCGCATTTCTTCGCAGGTCTGGCCGATCAGAAACTCGCATACCAACTTGAGCTCGACCTCGTCTGAGTGAAGTCGGCGCGGTAGCTCGTCCTCGCTTGACTCGAGATTCCACGTCAGCCAATGTGTCAACAGCCTACGAGGTCCGCCGCTTCAAATAGAGCCTTTCTCAACGCGTACAAACGTCACACTCAAGCAACATCTCAAATCGCCGCGTCATTGGGAGCCATCTACATCTCGCCTCGCGCCTTTGCATCTCCAATCATGCCGCGTGCACCATATCGTCCTCACAAGTTCAAAGGAATCCCAATTGTCTTATCAGGCTGACCCAGGCCCAGGCCTGGACCTCTCCAGGTATTCTTTGCCCATCTCCTATGCCAGGCTGTCCTTTTGTATGTCGAAGGTGCGTATTCTTTGACTTCCCATCTACTGCATGATTGTTGCGCTTGTTGTCGTTTCCCACCTCTTCGCCTACTGCTGTATGCTCCATTCCCGAGGGGCTCGATGCCGCTTCGCGAGCGGCTTTGATATTGCTTTTCTTCGACTTCTGTCGGCGTCTGTGGATGGGAGCCCTGATTTCTGCCCAGCTCTCAGCCGAAAGGTTTGCGAACACGGGAACGATGAGCCCATTGGCGTTCGAACCCTGAACATTTGGCCGCGTCTGGCCGCCAGAGGTCGCGTGCAGACCGCTGTTGAGTTGAATGAAAGAAGGAGGCAGAAGAGAGTTCAGAATCACGCGAGCATCGATGGGTGGGACCTTTGCATCTCCTGCGTAGACGACCTGAATCAGATCAGGCAATTCATAATGGTCAGATGGGGCGATGGCCGCGCTTGCAAAGCTCGTAGCGAGCGGAAAGAGATAAGAGCGCGTCTCTCGTCTCACCTGCATGAAGCCATGAATCAAGTCTCTTCCCACTCCCCAATTTCCCACCAAGACGACCCATTCCTCCAGGGATGCCGCGTCGTTTGTGGCGCCGCGATGGTAACGGCCGCCATGCGCACTCTGCTCAGTCTCGAACGTCCAAACAGTGCCCTCGCCTCTGACCATCAAGCCGCGATTGATCCACGCTCCAGGTGCATTCGCACTAGCGCCAGCTCCGCCGTCGCCTCCTCTTGCCGCCAAAGCTGTATGCCCTGACCCTCCGTCGCCTGAAGATGGAGCTCCCAAAGGCGGAGGTAAATTGCACTTCTGCAAAAGCATCGAAATGTGCTGAGCGGACGAGAATGTGCTCAACGTCTCCCTCAGATGTTCGTTCGATCCTCTCACCACCCCTTGTTCGCCCAAAGACGACCCTGCGCTGATGGGCAGACCAAAGAGTCGGGCAGCTTCTTGCATTCGAACGTCCTCCTTTGTCGGTCTTGAAGGGTCTGTGACGATCATGTACCCAGCTCCAGGCTTGGCAAAGTATGATTGCAGAACCTCTATGCTGAGCTCTTTGCTCCGCTTGCGTTTCTGCTTCGCTCCACCTTGACTTCCCTCCCCTTCCGCTCCTTGATTAGAAATTTGGCTACCAGAGAAGATGAAAGCTTTCCTCATCTTGCGAGCTGAAGAAGATGGTGCTCCTTCCTGTGCATTCTGCGCTTCAGACAAGGTCTGGAGCCCATCGGCTCTCAGCTGTCTGACCTCGAAGGAAAGACTGCCAAGCTGAGAAGCATGATGGACGACTCGGAGATGAGAATGCATCATTGGCGGGAGGATTTGAGGAGAGAGAGAGGGAAGGTGCGCGATAGCAATGGGATGCGCCGTCGGTGGTGATGCGGGGACTTGCTGAAAGGTGCTAGGAAAAGGCTGTTGGAATGTGGAGTTGGGCATCACTGGAAGAGAGCCGAGGGGTAGCTGAAGGGGCAGCTGCATCGGTAGACCGATATTCGGGTCCATTGAGTACGGGACCGAGGCGCTGGCCATCGGATCTCCCATCGACATGGCCATACTGCCGTCCATTGTGGATGCGATGTCGGAAGGCATGGTGAGCCCTGCTGCAATGCTCGCGCCTGTTCCCATTCCCATTCCCATGTCAACACCGACGCCCATTCCCATGTCCAAGCCTTGCAAGTCCATGCTGCGACTCCCAATCATTTGATCCGTCTCCATCACGTCCCCGTGACTGGCAGCCTCCCCTGCAGCGTTAGTGCTAGAAATGATGCCACTACCAGTGCCCGCTGCGTCGACGCTATTGTTGTTGTTGTTCGCCATGAGCTGGTCCAGCAAAGAGACAGACTCGCCCGAGTCGCTGGACATCCACGCTCGATCTTGCAATGTGGTAGAGGTGGGCGTCTGTCGATCAAGTGCGACGCTTCCTCCTTCCTCCTTTGCGCCTGAGCTCAAATCGGACTCGGCGTTCATTTCCCACACTTACGCCCAAGCTATTTCGATGTGCCGGGGACTCAGAAGAATGCGCATCCATAGGATGGAGAGAGATGAGAATATCGCGATCGCGATCGCGCACGCTGGCTCGCTTATTGACGCTGAATGCACCAAGTCAGACAACGAGCTGTGCCCATTTTTGCTACGAGGTGGACCGTGCCATCGAGTACCGAGATGGAATGTTGATGAGGGATCACTGAAAGTCGTGATGAGTCTGAATCAAGCATGATGCAAAGGAGTGCCTGCCATTCGTGACTTGCTCGAGCCATGCAGATCTGACTTTTGCAATCTCGCAATCATGTGAATGTCCGTGCGCCGCTTCGCGGGCCACATCGCGCGCACTTGAGCCGCGTCTTGCCACATCAACGTCCCCCACAGCCAGTCCAGAAGCCACGCGCACACACATCAGCAACGTCTGCAAGTCAAAAACAGGCCCAATCACATTCGGAACAAAAGAGCTCCAGTAAGCGTGCAATACAAGCATGACAGAGGAGGCTGGAGACCAAAAGCGAGGAAAGAGGCTTCTTCCGGCTACGGGACGACAGCCCGGCAGATGGCTGTAGCAAAAGAGGTGACGCGTTTTCTCGAGCCGAGCCGGCTTCTTGAATTTTTCGGATGCCCAGACCAGGCAGCGCAGTGCCGTGTCAGAGAGGCAAAATGAAGTGTGCAGCGTGAATGGGGTGGCGCCGCACAAATGATCGAGGCAAAGGCGTGTCAGGACTGGAACGCAGGATCGGAGACGATGTGATTGTAGTTTTCGTCTGGCTCCTCGTTGCAGAGGTCCGTCAAGTCCAGCACGACCACAGTCTTGTCTCCCTGAGATAAAGCGATCTTGTGCGATCGATAAGCTGGAGCAATGCTAACCGCATTCTGGGCATCCTCCATGATCTCGTCCGCACTTTCAGCCTTGAGGGCAGCGCCAGTGACCTCTGTACTCTTGGCGCGGCTGTGGGGCCCTGAGCCATTAGGTGCCGTCTTGCCGCCTAATAGCGCATCGCTTGCTGAGCGCTTGTGGGGGGCAGCGGGGCCATCGATGGTTGGCTTAGCGAGCTCTGACCGCCACGCAACGTGACAAATGCCGCCAGAAGCGGCATGAGCTTTGATAATGACGCCGTCCTAGTGGCGAGCGCGACGGCATTCCAGTCAGCAAAGAGCGACAGGCAAGATAGACATCACTCGAATCGACTTACAGAAATACGAGTGATGAACACGCGACCGTCGATGCCACCTGTGGCCATGAACCTAGCGTCTGGACTGAATTCGGGATTGTAGATGCTGTCGCTGTGGGAGTCAAGGACTCGGATGCAGCTACCGTCCTCGGCATTCCAGAGTCTGACAGTGCTGTCGCAAGAGCTGGTGGCAAGCATTCTTGGTCTGCCAGAGCCCGCAAAGTGTGGCACCCAGGTCGCCGCATGCAACTCCCCAGTGTGGCCTCGCAGAACGTGCCGAGTAGCAGAGGAGCCGCTTGCGCCTGCTCCTCGCTCTGCGGCGTCAGCATCTTCAGCGTCATCGCCAATTTGCCCATTGGAATCCGAAGCGTCCATGACGTCGGCCGCTTCGGGCACAGAAGATGCGCTATAACCGTTCGAGCCAGCATAGCCAGGGCCAAGAATCTTATCAAGCGACCAGATCCGACACGTAGTGTCATCTGAGGCACTTGCAAGCAACGTGCCAGTCGGGTCAAAGTGCACGAAATTGACCTCGTCAGTGTGCCCGCGGAGTGTCCTGAGAGGCCTTTGCTCGCCCACGCGGACGATGTTGATGCTGTTGTCGGCACTTGCTGTCGCGATGGTGTTCTCCGCCTCGATTGATGGACTGGACCCAGCTGGCGCACCGATCGCGGCGGGATCCCACCGCGGCCCGCACAACCAATCGACATCGAGACACCCATCTGAATGCGTGCTGAATTGTTGGCGGGGCTTTCCTGTGCCAACATCCCACACAATCGCGGTGCCGTCAGAGGAGCCGGTCAGCACGTAGTTGCCGCGCCGGTTCCACCGCACAACAAAGATGGGCCCTTGATGCATTGACATCACCAGATGCAGGTCGCCTTGCGGAGTCCACAATCGCAGAATGCCGTCGTAAGATCCAGATGCCAACAGGGTGCCGTCGGGATTCCACTCCAATGCGGCGATATTCTTGGCGTGCGTCGGCGGGAGATGTTTGCACACTATCGGTGTGACAGCTCGCTCGTCGTCCGATTCGCCTTCGGGAGAGTCACCTAGTGAGGCTAGGTCCCATATCCTCACTGTCGCATCTCCAGCCCCCGAAGCAAGCAGGCTAGGCACTGCTGGATTCCACGCACTTATTTGGGTCTCAGCTGTGTGCCCAGCGAGTCGCCAGACGTGCGTCCGTGACACCTCCTTGGCTTTCAATTCCTCGCTGAGCGGTGGGACCTTGTTGCGCTTCGCGGACTTGGTTGAGGCCGCCTTCGACGAGTGACCGCTTTCCTTGCCATTCCGATTAGCGTCCTCGGACTTCTTCGACTTTGATTTGCCACTGGACGCCTTCGCGCTCGGCGTTGCAGACTTGCCATTTCGACCCCGCGACGCAGATGCGTTATCGTCCTCGTCTGACTCGTCATCAGCGCCAGCTCGGCCATTGATGCCTTCCACGTTGCGGTCAGCACCCCGCGTTCGCTTCTCGTCGTGCGCAGCTGCGGTCGACGTCGCTGCACCTTTTCGCTTGGCTGGCGAGACCGCTGTTGACGCGCCTCTGTCATCAAGATCCAACCGGTTCCTGCTTGTTGATGCTTCCTTGGAGCTCCTGTCATCTGAAGCGTGCAGACCATTGACGCGTGTCGCCGGCGCCCGGCTGTTCGAACGAGATCGAGGTAAAGCTGGTAAGTGGGACGTTTGAGCGCCAGCCTCCCGTTTAGCCGTATCCTCTGGTTCCGGAGTCGGAGTCAGCCGTGTTGCAGGTGGCGGAGCTAACCTCGGCTTGCCATCGCAAACATGAGGTGGACCGATTAGCTCGAATGGCGCACTACAGGGCTCCTCAGTACCATCCTGAAA
>CCYA01000272.1:621772-632376 GCA_900000165.1 Ceraceosorus bombacis
TCCATTCTTGATCATGAAGTTGAGCAGCATAGGCGCTTGAATGCTGATACGTTTCCACGGTTCCGCTCCGATGCCGTAAATTAGAGGAGGCATCATGATAGCCGCACTTGCATTGGCTGCCTTCTCGGCCGCATCGTTGAGCAAGATCTGACGCATCGGACCGTCGACTTGTCGGTGAGGAGCATCCGAGGCGATACGCTTTTCCAACGCTTCATCCCCTTGAGCATCCGACAACTTTTTCTCCTCCAAGCTCTTGTCCGCAAAACCCTTCGCAGCACCAATCATCTCGTCATTACCACTGGTGTGGATGAAGACGACATGCTTGGACTTGTCCGCACGATTCTTGATCCCTTCAGCCGCAGCTTGTGTGCTGGGCAGATGATCGGCCGTGGCGGTATGGATGACAATGTCCGATGCTCCTGCGTGCTTCTGGACGAGCTCCACATCATCCAATGAACCGAGCACAGGCTCAATGCCCAGAGACTTGAGCTCTTCAGCTTGCTCTTTCCTACGAGTCAGCGCCGACAGCTTCAAGTCTGGACGGACCTCTTTTAGCTTGAGCAACAAGGTGCCGCCAATGAATCCAGGCCCGATCAAAAAGAGCGTTTTGGAAGGTGTTGACATTTTTGGCAAAGTGCGGAGGTTAGGTGGTGGGGTAGGCAGATCAGGGAGACGAGGAAGCAGTTTAGCCGTTGTTGGAGAGGGGTCCAGAAAGGGCCATGAAATCTCGGTTTATATAGCTTTTGCTTGAGTCATGCTTCGGCCGGCCCGTCAAGGACGCTGCAGCGGCAAATGTCACAGCTTGATTGCGAAGCATCATCGTGATTCGGCAGGCAGACCCTTCAGTCACGAATCAGAATCACAAATGTGAATGTACGTGGAGAGAGCCTTTCGGCCGTATGTATGGGACACGAGCCCTGCATATGCGTGGCGTACCATCCGCACGCGCCGTGCGCGATCCGCCGGATCTTGCATGCGCTTCGCCATGCCAGCCAGCACCGACGCTTTTCAGATGCGCCGACACGCACCATTCGACTCACGCATCTCTTATAACTTGATTCGCAAGTCTGCTTCACATTGAGATGTCGCAAGTCACAACTGCTTTCTGTCGGGTTTAACACGTTTGGTCAACAATGATCATGACTTGCTAAAACATTCGGGGGTGTCGTGACCCATGCCCATGTGCCCTACGGCCCATCGGCGATTATGCGCTATTCTGCGCTGATAAAGTACGGCGACTCGGCGTCAGGCAGACATGGTCTGGAACAGTCACACGATGGGGAGATGCAGACGGAGTGCAGAATTTGCGCTGTACTTGTGCATGAGCGTCATCGTTTGGCTGGGGATGATTGAGCGGTGGCACCTGTTTTATGCATGTACGTCACCCTTGGAGAGGTGAGATGATGGAGTCTCGGCCTCTGTTCGTGGATCTTGAACTGCGCTGCTGGTGCGAGCCCACGCTCGACGCGTGTTCCTCCTTCGATCAAACGGCAAACAGCCGATCGGAGTATGGACCATTTTGCCCACATTTTTCCAAGTAGATGGCAAAGACGGATCGTGTAGAATTAGCGTGTCCATCACGAGTCGCATCGTATCTCGTCTGAAAGCGTCCCATTCCTCCCTGCCTCGCTTATCTGGCGTGTCCGAGAGGAGGCTGGAACGTTTCTGGTTGCGTTGCTGGACCTCGAGCGCTTGACGCAGCTCTTCGCGAATCGGAGCATTGATTCGCAATCGTCTTGCTTGCGATCTCGGCGTCCCATCCGTAGAAGTGCTGGCCTCGGCGCGAGCCGACGCTGCGCTCGCCGGGATCAAATGATCTGGCATTGGTCCTGCGGCCATTTTGAGCTTGACGAGATCCTTGCGCATTCTATTGCCCGAGCGGGAAATCGCAAGGTGCAAGACAGCATCACGCCGAGTGCCTGACTTCATCGCGCGCTCTACGAGCAGCTGCGCTCCAAGGTACAACCTTCTCTGCAGAAGCATCAGGAACTGGGAAGTAACTGCGGCGGTGTGAGGCGCTTCGCCTGATGCTCCAAACAGTGTCCTGTTCGCTCGCTCTATCATGGCAGGTTCCCGAAGTAGCACCGGATGAGCTTCGCGAGCTACGCGTTCTCTCGCCAAGGCAATCATCGTAATGAGAGCTGTGTCCGCTTCCAAGCCGCTCTGCTTCATGACCTGAAGCTGGCGCTCGACGCCGGTCCAGTCATCATGCTCAATTTGTCCACGGATTATGGCCGTGTGAAGTCGGAGAGTAGGTCCCATGCCAAAGTGCTGTGCCGCTCTTTGTGTAACCTCGCTCGCATCCGTAAGTAAGCCGCTTGCCACCAAGCCCTCTACCAGAGGAGAGATGTGAAGGATGTTGACATTGACGCCTATCCGGGGCAAGTCTTTGACGAGATTTGTCGCCTCATCGAAATTCTTGTCCACAACAGCCAGCACGCGGAGGCGCCGTGCCCACGCGCCGGGAGACAGCTTCTTGGCAGGTGGCGCATCTTGGCCCAGTTCCGAACCACTTTCAACCTCTCGTCGGCCCTGCGAGCGACGCGGAGGACGGCGTGACCTTGAGGCTTGCAGCTTCTGCTTCTCCCAAAAGCCCAGGAACGCGAGCCTTCGCTTGAAGATTTGCAGCCGAGCCAAGCTGCCCGGTTCGATTCTCTGTGAGCACGAGCGCCTACGGGAGCGCCTAGGCTGCGACACAGGTGTTTGCAAGAACAAGGTAGCGAGACGGTCTTGATCAGGCATAGCAGCCTCGGCTGTGGTGATCATCAATCGAGCAAGTGCATCGCGAGCTGAGCGAGGGAAGCTTCTGCGGCAAGGGCGGATGGACGTAGTGCTAACACGCTGCATGGAGCAGACCATCAGAGAGAGCACGGCTCGAGTGCTTGGCACACGGTCCGAGACTGGCATGCTTGCCGCAGCTTCCATCAGCGTACTGAATATTGTCGTGTTAGGCCGGACCTTGAGTCGCATCCTTTCTAGCGTGGCCGCGCCACTTCTTGACGGCCATTGCTGAGGCTGACCCCTGGCGCTGTCCACATGATCTCCTTGCCCATCGGTGAATAGGTAGTCTGCGCATCGAAGGACATCACCAGGCCGACCAACATAGATGAGTGCCTTCAGCACAGCGTTGAGAGCGCATAAGATCCAGAAAGTATCGAAGTGCTGCTTGCCATCGTGCCTGTCAGAAAGCGGCTCTTCAGCGTGCTCCAAGGCCAGCCCGAGGAAGCGCATAGCGAGGTCTGGTCTTGCTAGACCTCTCCCCAACAGCTCGGCGACTGGTGCGTACGTAGCAACGTTGGGTCTAGGACCTCCTGCGTGCGCGATTGGTGCCTGTGAGCCTGTAGGTGCGCCAAAGACGCGGAGCGCTAAAAGCGTCCCGCGAATGTCACCCTGAGCGCATCGTATGCGCACCAGATCGTTCAGGATCCGTCGCGGTTCCGAGTAGTATTCTAGGCTTGCACCTTCCGTCGGTTTGGGTTGACCGGTCTCCCGCGGACCACGCCACTTCTGCGCCCGTTGCCGTAGAGGAGCCGCGATTGCTAGCGCGGTCAGCGTATCACGGAGCGCAGGATGCGCACGGATGAGGACCAGCCATGTCCCGACATCGACAGAGTGACCATGCGCCCGCATAGCGTGAACGATCCGGCGAGCTTCTCCCAAATTCCGCATGCCCAGCTGGAAACGTAACAGAAACTCGAAAAGATATCGTGGTGGGCTCAGTGTTTCGGTCCAGCTTCCGCCTTCGCCTATCAGTGACTGGCCGAGTGGCTCTGATGGCCTTTTGTAAGAGGTGAATCTCTGCCAATATCTTTCCAACCGGCCCCAATCGAAGCCATTTGACGCACGGCTCGCCATAGAGCGAGCTTGAGCGTACAGCAGCCATTCATCTGCACGCCCACCATGCGATTGGATGCACAAGTTTACCAGCTCCTTAACGACTTGCGCATCCCCAGCTACTCCCACCTCTGCAATGAGTGGGTGTATGCCAGCCAGGGGCGGAGCGCCAAGGATGCTGATCACACGCACGAAGCGAGGAATTGGCGATTCACCTATCGCGAAGGAAAGCCTCAGTAACCAAGCAGCGCATTCATGAGCCGCGAGCACGTCCTCTGAGGGAAGTTTTGTGACTAGCTCCGAAATGGCAGCTCTTGATGCTGTGGACGCAGATGCGCCTGTGTGAGGTCTGCTACGAAGGGAGAAGGCCCTCTTGTTCCGACACAGGGCCAACCCGAACGATTCCCACAGCAACTCGCACTGGCCGGCATGATTGATCGGGCGATTCGCTGTATTAGAGTCAAGAAAATTGCTTCGTATGGCTTGAGCAGCGTAGCCGAGGTGTCGAAGTGCACGCGACAGGGAGACACTTGTGACATCCGGCGGAGGCTCCGTCGCACTGGGCTGTGTCAAGAGTCCCGTCGGAAGATGTCTACTGAAAGGCCCACCCTGCTGCGGGGTCACCCAAGCTTGTGTTCCGGCCCAGTCGATGTCCTCTGCAACAGGTGTTGACGCCCTGCGTCCGCTCGGCCCCTTGCCCTTGCGATCACGTAAGAGAGCGGAAGGGCTACAAGTGTTGAATTTGTATCGTGGGAACCTCAGTGTATGCTCTCGAGGTCCATCCCAGACCCTTCTTTCCAGCTCCATGAGGTGCTTGACCTCTTCGCTGTCCCATTCCCCCGGCTTTATGACAGGCCGTCCCTTCGATGAATCGCTCGAGAGGGTAAATTTGGACGTCGATGCAGTTACGCCTGCCAAGGACTGGTCCTCCTGAACTGCCTCGAGCGCATGCTGGACATGATCTGGAGCACGACGAGTGGTGGAAAAGGTTCTAACCGAAGTTGAAGGGTCGCTTCCTCTTGAGGACTTACGCCGCAGAGAGTGGCGGCGCGTCTCTAAGACTGGACATAAGAACGATGGAGGCAGAGACGACCCAGCCGGATCTGCCGGGCACCTAGCGCCGCCGAAGCTCCGAGCGCCCGCAGCTAGATGTAGCGTCAGAGCTTGATCCAGGGCTTGCGCAAAGCATCCTGCGGCACTGCGATATGCCGGACGGCTCGACGCTGTCAGCGGCATGTCACTGCCGGAAGGACCTCGCTGCAGAGGTTAAACACTCGAGCTCCGGCTACCGCGGCGCTGGCCTTGCAATGGAGAGGGATGAGTGATGAGGCATCTGCAGTGAATATTCGCGGTTGTTGGGGCCCTGAACTCTTTCCGGATGCAGAGATGCGGCGCAGGGGTGATGTGGGATGGAGAGGGGGACATAGCTTATCGTCTGTAGTTCTGCAGTTAGAGCATTGTTGGCTTTCTTCCTGCGAGTCAAGAGTCACGAGAGTCGTGAACAGAGGCGAGCTTTTAGCTAAAAAGCTGACTACGCGTCACGTGCCAGCTGCCATCGCGTGAGCAGGCGCGGCAGCATATATGCATGGACATGATTGCGTCCCCTAGCTCATCGAGCTTGGCTTCTTCTCCACCTCAAACCACCGTCACAAGTCCTGCAGAGGCAGTCTTCTCTTGACCTCCTGATCTCAAAGATCGCAGAGAGGCGACCACACAAGGACTGAAAAATCAGTAATCTCTTTTGGCGGGATGCATCCCTCAGCTCCGCTGCGAGTCAGCGGGAATCGACAGCCCAGTATTGCGGAAAGCGCAGCTGGGGGGCAACCTTCGGGCGCTGGACCTCCTCGCTTCAGAGCACCCAGGTATTCTCTAGGATCATCTGGGAGTCTCAACAGGACAGCGCACAGGGACACAAACCAAGTCTCCGGACCCTCGACGCATGCTCGGCATGAGCGAGGTTCGCTGGCTTCGAGTCATCGAACAAGGCTCGACTCTCCAGATGCTAGTCGTAGTTTCGGAGCATCATCAGGTCGAGCCAGCTTGAGCTCTACTCGCTCGACTTACGAGGACTTCGATGCTCCCGCATTCTGCAGAGAGTACAGCAGCTATATCGCCGCCGCCCTAGCTGACCGCGTAAACCATGTCGACGAGAGTCAGAGCGGCCGAGCAAGCTCTTCCAAGCGCCTCCGTACATCCTTTCGTTCGCCGCGAGCGTCAGCAAGCATCGCTCAGCCGCCAGAAGAGGATCTTCCTGATGATCTGGCCTACATTCTGCAATCTGGTGGCTCGATGCTCGACAAGGGCAAAGCTCGTGCTTGGAACAAACCTCATCTCAGCGAAGAAGATGAAGCCACACGCAAGCAGAAAAATGCGACTTTCTTAGCCAGGGTCAATGCGTCGGTTGAGCAAAAGCTGGCAGCTTCACAAGCCAAAATGGCGAATGAGGAGCGTGCCGATGCCCAGCAGCAGGCCGGTCTCCAGATCGACAATGTCGCTGCCCAGCGAGCTGATGCAGAGCAGCAGCAGCAGACAAAAGCCGTATCAGAAGCTTCACAGGCTCTCAGGCGAGATGAAGAGACTCAGACCATATCTGCCGTAGTTGACGGCCCTGCAGAACTTAGCGCAAAGCCGGCACAAACGCCCAACGGCAGAGTTGACCTTGCAGGACGCGCCATAGAGGAGCTTTTGTCCCGAGGAGGTCTGGCTTCCCCCTCTAATGAAGCGAGACAACCTTTTGGAGGTCTTGAAACGATCTCACAAGAGAGTGCTAGCCAGGACGGCCCTTCAAGCTTGTTCCAAAGTGGTCTTGATATAGAGGCTGTCTTGCGGCAACGCGCGCAGATGGAAGAAGCACAACAGAGTGAAGCGGAGGAGGAAGGCGTGTACCGCGAAAGTGCTGAGAGCTCATCCGAAGCTGGTCCATCTCGCAGACTGATCCAGGTAGGTGCAACGCAAAGGGCTGCGAGCATCCAGGGGCAGATTCTTACGTCCACTGTGGCATTGCTCCGCTAGGAAATCGAAGCCGGCCAACCCTCTGTTGAGGATGTCCTTTACGGCAATGCTGGTATACCCGAGGAGGACCATGGCGATGCACCCATCGAGCAGGACTCTGACTCTGATTCTGATTCTGAAGATGAGGATGAAAGCGAAGACGACATCGATACCGATGGGCAAGACGAAGCAATATCCGACTCTGGCATCAAGGTCCAGTCTACGAAAGTCCAAGATCTGACTGATGAGGCACCGGAGTACGACTCGGACGAGGTTGTTAGCGAGGACAGTGGTCAACAGGAGGATGATGCAGAGGATGGCGAAGAGCAGGATCGTGAAATGGAGCCATCTGAAGACGAAAGCGAGGAAGATGATAATGGCTTCGACGCCGATCCATCTGGTCGAAGCAGGCTGTATGCAAATCCTGCATCGCAAAAGATCGGGCAATTATCGACTCGTTCGCCAAGTGGTCAACCCGAAGTCATCTCGCTCCTCAGTGACAGCGACGAGGATGAAAATAGGGCAGGCACTTCCCGCGAAGGAGCAGGCTCTTCAGAAGAAGACGAGTTGTCGGAGCATGGCGCTGAAGCGGAAGAAGAATTTCCTGCGTCGCATGCCACCTCCGCCACCGAGGCCCTACAAGAAGACATCTCGATGATGGAGGAACCACGATTTGCTCCGAACGACCAGCCCGGCTTCCGACATGACGATCAGGGCCTTGCAAACGACTATCATGCTTCGACCTACTTGCCCCCCAACCTATCTGCCGAAGTTCCGGGCTGGCAAGGTGCAGCTGAATCTGTAGATGTTGCGTCTGCCATCGAGAGTGTTTGGCAGCCAGCAGAATCGCACGCTCACGCAGGCGTCGACGAAGATGGTGTCAATCGTCGTATCAACGGCATTCGCTTCTCTCTTGCCGAAACGCCAGGCTCCTCGTATCACGCGCACATCGACCCGGGCCTCTTCGCTGACTGGATGCACTCTTCTGCTCCCGATGCGTCCATCGCTTTGCCTGTCACTGCGGACTCCTTCACGCCTCACGCTTCCTTCCCATTGCCCGAGGAGACTACTTTGTCGTCGAGCCTACCAATCGCACTGGCCGAAACCCACGTCGCAAATGCTACAATGCCCAACGCAGCGACGGTGACCTTAAGGAATGCCCCTACAAGCTCGGTTGCATCCGATCAGAGAGTGGAAGAAGTGATTGCGCCCTCTTTCGAAGCCGAGCAAGGTGGAGCACAGAGTTTTGCGGAACAGACCATACTGCCGAAATCGCTGGACGAAGCATCCGCGTCTCGCTCAGCTCCGCTTTCTGCACAGCCGTCTTTGCACCAAGAGGACAATCTCCATCCTGAAGCAGCCGACGTGTTGCAGCAGCCTGGCGTCGAAGAGGCGATGGAAGAGCAAACTTTACGACGGGGTCCGTCAAATCCTCCCGGCGACCCGGATCGTCTTCTATCATCTCACAACACCCCCAGCGAGCAGGAAGACGTTATTGCTTCTGCTACGAATGCTGCAAATGCTACCGAGGTTCAGAGCGGGGAGGAACTTTTAGCTTTGAAGCAGTCAATCCAGTCAACGAGCTCAGCGAACTTCAATCCAGATCAGCAAGTCCGACCACCGCCGTCGCTTGCTTCGACGGCAGGCTCGGCGATCAGCGAGGTTATCGGCGCGGTTGCCGTTGCCTCTTCCTCCGCTGCATCCGAGCACCTGCCGTTACCGGCGCCCGGCGGCGGGGGTTTGATTGAGTTCAAGAAGCGTTTTGGATCGACACTTCCTGCTACATCTGAAGTTGCAAGTGCAGGTGGCGGTCGTAGCGAGCCTCCCACACCAGGTGTTGTGGCTCCGCAATCCGCCTTTCCACCGCCAGATTCACAACTACCCAGGCCTCTGAGCCCAGCCCCTCCTGTCAGTACCAATCAAGTGCTGGTGGCAGACTCAGCTGAGCTCTTGCAGGTCAAGGAGAAGGCAGCCGAGCAGGTTGCCGGCCAGATACACTCAGCGCCAGCCTCGACCCACGGGGGAAGCGTTGCCGGTACCCGCGAAAATGATCCCAAATTGGACTTCAACTATTCGGCTGAGGTTTCACAAAATGCTGCTATCCAACACATTGAGACAGCTGCGGATCTTGTTGACATGAAAGCTCACGTCGCGCAAACAGAGCCACCAAGAGCTCCTGGAAGTCTCAAAACCAATCTGAGCGATGTGGCTGCTTCTCACGCTGACCACGAGGCGGCAGAAGCTGAGCTCGACGGTCTTGCAGAAGAAGTTTCTGAGAGCCGAGCGGCTGACACGGTCACAGCAACATTTCACTCCAGCGACACGCTCACCACCCTCGCGTCAGAAGTGCCGCCACTGACCACTCAGAACGATCATGTATCAGTAGCACAAGCTGTCAAGCCTCCACCACTGGTTCCAAGTTCCTTATCTGATCTTGCCAGCGAGCCGCCGCTGCGTAATAGCAGCACAAGCTCTAACGCAAACTCTTGGCTAGCTCGTGGTCAGCATCGGCACTTCCATCCTCACGGTCAGACTGCCCGACGCGTCATGCACAGTGGTAGCGTTGTCACATCGGGCGCCCCGAAGCAACCCGCGAATGATAGCAAGACTGCGCCAGAAGATGAGAGCAATGAGGGTGACAAGACTCAGTCGGCAGCAAACGACGGAGAAAACGAAGGATTTGTCCCTCAGTACGAGCGACCAGTCACACGCTCACAGTGAGTTGAGCACAGAAGAGGAGCACTGCGTCGGGGCCACGCTGACGATGCTCACATGCCCTTCTAGATGCCATTTCTCCCTGGTTTCCTTTCCCTCGATGACTTCACCTGACGGATTTTGCACTTTCGTCGCCCCGCACTGCTCAGTACGCCGAGATCGCTTGGAGCAAGAAGGGGCGAAAGAGCGTGGAGCTGCCAGCGAAGCTCAGAATAATGACAAGGAGTGGTTCAATGCTGTAGACCTGCCAGAAGAGCTGTACCATTCGCTATGCCGCGTGTGCGACCCAGATCTCCTGGAGTTTACCGCGCTGCTTCCGGACACGCGCCCAATCGAGTTGCGAACATTCCACGAGAAGAGTGAGGCGTCTAGCGAGCCCCGCGAGCACAATCACGGACGCTCCAAGGCTGCTACCTCTCCTAGCTCAGCTGCCGCAAAGGAGCTGCCCGAAGAAGAGTACCTCGACGGTACTAGTGAATCCGACGCTGCCGCCCTACTGAAGCAGCGTGACGCAGCGATACATGAGTCGCAGCCCCAAATTCCCAGTACTCCCGTACTTGACCAACCACCAGCTGTTGAAGAAATTAGAGGCGTGTCTACCTCTCCACGTCGCGCGCGCATCTCGCCAGAAGTCAGGTCTCCACTACGCCGTTCCGAAAGGGCGCCCAAAGCACGCAAGCAATTCGACGACGACGCTTCGCCTCCAAGCGCATCGCTGACTACTCGTTTCAACGAGCGCATCATCCAGACGCGCCGGCCTTTTCGCGCCACCTCGTTTTCGATGGTCGATCTGGACTCGGACTCCGACGACGCGGCTTCCGCGTCTGCAGTCGCGTCACGCGATTCTGAAAGCGGCGTGACCACCTCTCCCTCAGCAACTCGATCGGCGCCAAGGAGTCACGCCAAACGGTCTGCGCGACGCTCGGATAAGGGCGGGCCTCTGGCAGACTTTGTGCCTACGAGCAACGCGAGTAGCGATTCGGAGGAGCAGGGTAGGCGCGGAGGCCGCAAGCGAGCCAAGGCAACGGATAACGCCCATGCCCACGAGGACCACGAGGACCACG
>CCYA01000272.1:749590-761907 GCA_900000165.1 Ceraceosorus bombacis
TGCTCCCTTTCTTCCCCCCCTCCCCTCCCCCAACCCACGTCTTTTGCCATCATTGCCGCCAAATTGTTGCCCAAAGATTCAAAGCGCCTCGCATTTCTCCGCCCTGCCGTCAGCAAACACTGCATCACGCAGACATGCGGAAGCATGAACAAGACAAGAATCGACAAGCAAGCGAGAAGGGGGGGGCAAGGCTTCGTGGAAATCATCGGATCGTAGAATTCATTGGATCGATTGTGGTGGAGGATAAAGGTGAACCCAAGGGGCACGCATGACAAGGTGAACGCGCGCGCAGGGTCGGTATTTCCGGCGACGGATGCACCGATTCGTAGCGCCCCATTTCCGCCCCCAGCTGCCGTCCGAGTGCAGGTCAAATCAAGCGGCTTGGAACTACTTATCAAGCAATAGCACCCAGGACCAAATTGACGGCGCTCTGATCCTGAGCGCGTATAGCCAATTCCAGAATGACGCCTTCTCCACTCTTGAAGCTCATCCTCGCTCTCACGAGCGTATTGAGCGGTCCTTTGGAGCTGACGACGTATCCGCTCAGGTTGAGCGTGTGCACAGAGGTCGATGTGGGCGTCTCGCTTCCTCCGAGTGGTTGCATACCCAACAGCTCTATCAGCGTCGTGCACGCATCTAGACATCATCAAAGGAAATCATCAAGGCCCCCCCGTCAGGTCAGTGAATTCGCAGACAGCGTCGGAGCCGCTCCGAGCGCGCAGGCTACACATTTCCAAACTCACTTTGAAGCCCATCTAACGCGGTCAGGGCAAAAGTCTCTGTAGCGCTCGTGCCACCCTTTCCCAGCTCTTCCCACTCCTTTGCAAAGTCCGCATACCTCTCCGACACGTAATCCGCCACTCCCAGCTCCAAATCCTCGGTCTGGTACTCATCGTCGTAGCCTTCCTCTTCCGCTTCCCCCGTACTGGGGTCCACTTCTCTAGATTGAAACTTGAGCGTATTCGACAATGTTCCCTGCGCATAATTGTCACCTTCTTGCTCTGCTTCTTCAGACGGGAGTCGCGTAAAGGAGACGTACACCCGCCCAGTCGGATTGGAAGCGTCCAAACGAGCAGCCGGCAAGATAAAGTCCTCCTTCAGCCCAATCTCGTTGTTCCCTGTCACAACCACCGCGACATTGTCCAGCAGCGTGTCTGGCAACGTGTTCGTCACATTATACTGCAGCACAATGTGATCTTCAAACACGTGCTTGACGGCATTGACGACGTACTCCGTCTCTCGTTCCGTCAGCTCCACAGCTTTGGCGGAAGACTTGAGCAGCTTGCCGTACGACTTGAACTCGGCAACGTCGGCCAGCTCGCGAGCGTAGATGGATGTGGCTTCCGCACCAGTCGCACCAGCTGCTGGTCCGGACGCTGCGGTGGAAGCAGCGAGCGCTGCAGCCGCTGCGCCAGCTTTGCTCGTGCTGGGACCATCAGCAGCCATTGCCACCTTGCTAGCAGCTTCGTTCTTGGCTCGCAGCGCTTCTTGTCTCGTTTCCTCCCTCGTGATTCTTGGAATGCTGGAAGCATCGAATCTCTTGGATCCAGAGGCAGATGGATCTCTGACATAGTTGCTAAGCGATTCTTCGAGCGCTTCCAGGCGGAACATGCTATTGTCCTTGACCAATCTCTCGGCCAAGTGTTCCTGACGCAGAACGCGAAGATTCATGGCTGCGCGGTCGCGCACCTCGTCATCGACGTCGTCCAAGCAGCGCTTGAGCAGCACAGTGATCCGATCAACCAAAGCCTTTTCTGCTCCCTTGAGTCCAAATTTGGCCAGAGCGTTGACAGCAGCAGCTCTGACAATGGCGTTTTCTAGGATGACGCGATTGTAAATGTAGCGAATGTACCTTTGTGGTTGAGGCATTCTTGGGCCTTCAATGCCGAGCAAGTGCAAGATCCTGACCGAAAGCTTGGTGAATTCGCAGTCCTCGATGAATTCGCAGAGGTGCGCCAAAGCGGACTCTTTGCAGTCTCCGATGAATTGGATCATATCAAAGATGGCCTCCACCACGGCTCTCTTGAACTCGTACCCGCCTTCGTCGCGCAGCACGCCAGAGAGGAATGCCAGCATCGTCGTCTGCTTGGCCGGGAACTTCAAGCACAGACTGCGGATCGCGTCGACGACGATCACTTTAAATTCGTCGGTGATCTCGGCCATAAAGCTGCTGATCTGCTTCATGAGTCTGTCTACGCTGGCCTCGTTGCCGGTCTTGAGTAGCGTGGTAATGGCGTAGGTAGCTACGCTGCGGTTGGGATCTGTGATCAGATTCTCCATGTCCACATTGCACTGCTGCACAGCCGCTGGCTGTGTTTGAGCCAGCTTGGCCAGAGTCCTGATGGCGGCGAATTTCAGGGTGGACTTGGGGCTAGACAAGAAGAGTTGAAGGACGGCGATGGACCGGCTGAGCTCGACGGAGGTCAGACCACGCATTTCGCAGATGGCGCGAGCTGCTTCATAGTTGACCATGTCTGACTTGTGACGCAGCCAGCCATCGAGCAGCTCGACCATTGGAGCGCGCAAGTTGGGATCATCTTCCGCGACCTTGGCTGCATATCGAACAAGCATGCAGATGGCAAAGGGGCTTCTAAGAGGGCTGACGGATCCTCCGCGACCGCCGCTTGCGCCGGAAAGCTGCTGAATGAGCTTGGTGACCGCCATGCGGTCGCCTTGACGGATGAGGTAGAGCAGACCAACGGCGTGGTACTGTGTGATGTTGCTGCTGCTGGGGATGGGCTGGTAGGCGCTCTGAGCAGGAGTGGGTTGGGAAGAGGCACCCCAACCCAGGTAGCTGCCAGCTCCGCCGAAACCACCACCGCCGCCGCCGCCGCCGCCTCCGATTGCAGCTGCTGGCTTGATGGTGATGGCATCTTGAGCTTCATTGCCCCACCTGCGCACCACTTCGCGCGCTGCGACGTGCAGCTGGTAGGCAGAGACCAGAGCTGCAGATGCGATGGAGGTGTTGCGATCGACGATGGCAGACTTGAAGAACCTCTCCAGGCCCTGCACCATGGATGGCTGTCAAATGCGACCAGACCGGTAGACGACATCAGCAATGATAGTCGGTACAAGCTATGCGGATGCTGTAGCCTGATGAGCTACGACTCACGTCTACGACCCTAGAGAGCGCGCGAATGGCGTTGGGTCGGTAGATGACCTCTACGTTTGGCTGCATGTCCTTCATGATGGATGCCGTGACCATGATGGTATCATCCGCGTGCGGACAGAGCTCCTTGATGGCGAGATACACCATCTGCCTCAGAGCGGGCTGTTCGGCGGTTGGAGTATAGAGAGAGGGAGAGAGAGGGAGAGAGAGGGAGAGAGCAGGCGATATCGTCAGATGGATGCAACGTAGCAGCAGACAGTGCGTGCGATGCGTGCGGTGCGTGCGGCCGTGAGGAACTCACATCCTTGTGTTGGAAGAGCTTCGTGGCACCAAAGAACAGCGTGGTGGCTTCCTGCCTGCTGAACGTCTCTCCAGTGTATAGCAGATAGACGATCTTTGTGAGGACGATGCGACATTTTCGAGGAGAAATGGGCGTCTCGTTGAACACCCTGGCTTCTTGGATCACCGATGTCTACGATGGAGAGGGGGAGGAAAGGATGAAGCGGTGTGAGCTGTACACGCAACGCCTGGCCGTTCCAGAGAGTGTTTGATCGAATGCGATCTCACCTTGTCCTGATAGAAGGAGGTGCCTCCCTCTTCGTCCTTTTTGAACGACATGGCGAGCGTCGAGGCAAGGCTGCTCGCCTCAGTCGTCTTTTGTGCGGTGGATGGATCAAGTGGCCAAGCGGTAATTTGAGTGGCAGTGGCAGGGCTGCTTACCGCACTGCAAGGGCGGAGTGGCAGGCGATCTGGAGCCTGAATGCAAAGGGCTGTGTCGATTGATGGATGGTGTTGGTTGGGAGCGCGATGCGATGACTTGGGGCGAGCTCGTGGTGCAGCCAGCACGCAGGACCGCTGCCCATGGCTGCTGCCCTGCCTGCGACCTCGATCGCACGCCCGCGCGCGCCCGCGAGCACGGACGTCGACAAAGCACCGTCGCGTAGCCAGCCACCGCGACTGCTTCTGCATGCTTGCTGGTGCTTCCAGCGTAACATCATACGTGGGATCGTAGCAGCACGTGACTTGCAAAACTCGCTCGTACGAAGATGAGATCCTCAGAGTCATGCGTCGTCATGCGCCCGGCGCGCGCCCTTTCTTCTGAAATTCGACGCGGCTCGAATCAGATTCACCATTTTAATTCAAATTCAATTGTTGTGTACCGTACCGTATAGATTTGTCTTGAGTGTGAGCCTCGTACACCGCACCATCTCGCTTTGAGCCTCCTGAAAACCGCTTCGTCCATCCCACTTTCCACTCTCAGTCCCCGTCAATCACTCCGACCTTGCACACAGCGCGCTCATCCCGCACATCCCGCAAGCGTCCGCCGCATACACTCCTGGCTATGACCCTGCGCGTCTTTTCCAGACGCTTCTCGATCCCGGCCAGAGGGGCCAAGCATGCTCGTCGCACCATCCCTGCCATCTCATCCGCCAATCGCTGCTTCCACGCTTCCGCATGTGATGGCGCACCCAACCATGACGCTAGTCCACGAGAGCAACAACAGGCTCGAGGCGGTGCAGTGGCGCAACAAGCCGTCACTCCACCCCTCCCACCTCACCTCGCCTTTTTCTCCTCCGCTCAAGCTCGACCTCGCTTGGCCGGCAGCTCATCAACAGAGGAGAGCAGCCGCGGTGATGCGAGTGCGGATGCGGGTATTGATGATGTGCAAGGAGGCGTCAGACAGTTGGCTGCTGCCTCCAGCTCATCGCTCACCACGCACCACGCAGCGCGCTTCAGCAAATCGCACCAGCGCTTCATTCAGCCTCCTCACCCGTTACTGACTCGACTCACAAGCCTCTTGCACAGCGAAAGCGATACAGCAACGAGCGAAGAGGTGTGGAAGGCTTACAGCGATCTGCATCTCTTCCACGCGTATGGCGACCCCCACGCATCCACCCTCAACCTCACACTCTCTCCCGCTCTGCACAGTCATGCCCTGAGAGCCATGACTCCAGACTGGATGCGGCGTAAGGAGGCGAAGCGAGACCAACGCATCACGCGCGACTGGGCTGGCCACGAGATGGCTCGCTCGGTGGAACAAGAGGATCTGCGTGACAGCACTGCACACGCTGCCCATTCTAACAGCGAGGGCAGGCGCCACTTTAGAGAAGACCCTCCAGACGGCACCAAGTCGCCGTTCGGTCAGCATTCGCAACGCATCACATTCCGCACGTACCAAGACAGGGTCGACTTTGTCTTCAAGCAGATGATGGCGACGTCTAGTCAGCTCAATCTGCATGTCGCACGTGCCGTGCCGTCTTTGCAAGACGCTGCATTCTTCTTGAGCAAAGCTGCTCTCAATGGCAGCATGAATGCCGTGGTCAAGGCTTACGAGCTGTTCACCTCAAAGTACGCTCAGCTCGAAGCGATGCAGGCGCAGAGCAGAGGCATGACGGATGCACGTTTCCAGCGCCTTCTTCACGACTCATACAAGTTCCTCATGCTAGGGCTGGTGAGACACGCTGCCAGGGGTGTCAGTCGCTCTCGGCGTTCCAGTGGCCAATTGCAGCAGCTCCTCCGAGATCAGCAGGTCACCGGTCAGAGTGCGCAAGCCAGCACCGCTTCGAGCAATCTGCGGCGAAATCAGGAACGGGCAAGGAAACAAGCTCAGGGTCTTATAGAGCTTAATACTCAGAGAGCGCTGCAGCTGCTCTCCGAGATGCAGAGCAGAGGCTTGACACCGCATGAAAGCGTCTTGGGTCTAGTCACAAGATGTTTCCGCTACGAGCATGGTCTGACCAAGCTGTACACTTTTGTACAGACAGCTTTTGGTGTCGATCTGAGGAATTTCGACGATCCTTACGGTCAGGGCGAAGGGCGATCAGCGAGTCTGCCGCCGCACACGCTCAACACAATTCTCATGGCACTTGGGGAGCAGAGCACGGCCTCTAGAATGATGGCGACGTACGAGGTGCTTGTGCGGCCACTTCATGTTGGTTCACTGGCTCCAAGTGCATCGCCATCGGACGACGAGGTTGCTGCTTCACGCCCCGCAAGCCTCTTTCAGACAGACTTTGCGGGCGTGTTCGAATCCCTGAAAGAGCGTGAGCACGACGAATTGACGGAGGCAACTGGGCTCGGAGATGCGGATGCTGGAGCCTCCAGCGCACTGCCGGTCTCGTCTCACCCACACTGGTTGCAGCCGACCAACTCCACCTACACCACGTTGCTGAGGTATCTCTGCAGCGCCATCGAGCCATTCTCGACCGGATTCGTGCATGCTCGCGGCAAAGAGTTGATGACTGAAGACAAGAAGCGCGCCAAGGGTCACTATGCCCCACTAGCGCGCTACCTGATACGCGAGCAGCTAGATTCATATCAAGCCGAGGTGGTCAAGCTGGCTACTGCGCTTGGAGTGGGCTCGCCTGCCTTCGGAGAGGACTTGTCAGACGTTTTGCAGTTTGCGTCCAAGCTGCGCCAGTCGCTCGATGTGCTTGACCAGCGCATCGAAGAGTCCAAAGCTGAGGACGGAGGCGCAACGGAAACACTGGTGCAACGTCGCAAGGGGAGAGAAGATAGGCTGGAACGCGTTTGCGCCATGCTTGAAGATCCACAAGTCGGATCAGCGACGATCGACGCCTCGGAGCCAGATTCCCAGGATGTGAATCTCCGACTTTCGGCCCTGCAAGGCACGCAACTCATGCCTGCTCGCTTTGCTACGCCTGCCCTTTTTTGGAGCTATGCGAGTATGGCATCCCATCTACGTTCCACTTACGAGATGAGTTGGCTGGTGGACCAAATCGGATGGGCGCTGTACATTGCGAGAGCGCACCGCAACGTGCTTCGCGCTGCGAGCGAGCGCTACGCTGCTCTGCGCGCGCATTTGCGATCTTCAAGCGTCCTGCTCGAAGGAGTCCAAGAAGCCCAAATCTCTGCAAGGAATTTGCGAGCTCTGAATAGTTTCCTACACGATGTGGAGAGGACGATGGATGATCTGACTGTTCGGATAGAAGCGCTAGAATCGGAAGAGGCGCAAAGAACAGCGAGATTGATCAGCTTGAGGCGCCGAAGAAGGGTGAATCAGATCAAGAGGTCTTTGGTCCACTCGCATGAGAGGGAGTTGGAGCAAAAGAGGATGGAGAGGGAAGAATTGAGCAGGAAGGAAAAGCAAGAGAGCGAGAGGATCAGGCGCGAGCTTGGGAGAAGCATCGTGGGTGCAAGTCGTGCTGGATCTGTGGATGGAGATGAGCAGGCAATTGTGGAGGGTCGATTGAGGAGCGCATAATCGATGTGTACACTTCACAGCATGCAACGCGCAGCGAGAGAGATCCAGACAAGGTGCCAGCGCGCTTACCAAGAAGCATACGTTTGATTTCAATTTCCCCAGCGTTCAATGCGCTGTTGCTCAGGTCCGCCCGCTTTGAGTCACGTTCGAGCAAGCGGGATCGACTCGACTGTATGCAGAGGGACACGAAATGCGCTCTTCGCTGCAGCGTACTACTATTGTCCATTGATCGCACGGGAGAAAAAGGAAGAGACGCGACAGCGAGAGTGAGGTATTGCCATTGCAGAAGAGGACAAATGGTAAATTGACTATTCAAGGTTCCGGGACATTGGCTTGTACCGCCACTTGAGGGTGAGCGTGGTTGGTGTCATTGGATGCGCCATTCGACGTTTGATCTGTGGCAGCTTGTAGCGCGCCTGCCTTCGCTTCGCCACTGGGAGCGGTGTTCGGAATTGTCTGAACACGAGCCTCGTCGCGATCAATCTGCATAGCCTCTGTCTTTCCTTCATGTCTGACGGGGTCGCTTGCGGGCGCACTCGACTTGGCGCGCTTGCCCTCCCTCTTCGTTTGCCGGCTAGAATCGGGATCAGGCTCTCGAGGCTCGGGCGGCACGTCGGGTACCACCAGCCTTCCGGCTTTCCAGCGAGCTCCGCAGGCATTGCAAAGCTGGGAAGGACCCGATGGACCTCTTCTCCACATAGGGGTGACGAGAGTGCCACACGCACCGCACGATTTTCTGCTACCATCGGGATTATGCGTAGCGACGTGCCTCTTTCGCTTCGGGCCAGCGACTTGGGACTGTGGGCTCGCAACAGTGGGATCTAGACTTGCGTCCAATGATACGTCGACCGCCTCAAAGGTGACATCATTGGTATCTCCGCTAAGCCGAGGCATCTTTTTGACTTTCGGACTTCCTTGAGGTATTTTGCTATCGCCGACCTCGGTCACATCTTCGGGCCCTGATGGCGCTGTCGCAGAGGCTGTCTTGCGCTTTGGGATAGGTCGAGCAGTCAAGACCTGGACTTTGACTCCGAAGCGGTCTGAAAGATGCTCTTCCATCCCGCCGGGCAGCATGGCGCTCGGAACGTCGATGGCGGGGTGCGCATCTTGATTGGCAGGAGGTAGCATTTCGTACTGCAGCATCGAACGGCAGCCCATGCTGGTCAGCGCAAGTACTCAAGGCGGCCTCCATCAACCCGAATGACTTACCATGTGCTCAAATTGCTTCTGAGTGAGTGCGTTCGAATTGTGCTTGTGGCCCACACCTTCCTTGCTGGTGCCGGCGCTGGAGCTTTTTCGATCAAGTTCCTCTTGCGGTGCTCTAAAGCCTTGCTTGTCTCTCGTGACGCATCCTTCGACCCGGCCAAACATCTCCCAGAGAGGTTGCGTGATGTCGACGGGTGAGCTGCCGGGCGCAATGTCTGCTGCATGGCCAGACAGCCGCCAAGTGATTGGGTACCGAGTCTGGGTCCGATCCGTAGTCGATATCGATCCTGAGGATCTGGTCGACATGGTCGCGTTGGTACCGGTCGCGCTAACGTCCTCCGCGGGCGACGCCGAGACAAAGGCATCTGCTCCTTGAACCGGTGTCCAAAAGCTGACGAGAACATTTCGCGCGCGGTCCAGCAATTTGTTGCGCTCAGCCGTTCTAATAGATGCGCCTCCTACAGAGGTTTCCGCTGTCTCTTGCAACGCTTCCCTCCGCTCGACGATCACGTCACCCCAAAGCGGCAAGACGAATCTTGCAGAAGGGTTCTCTCTGAATTCCACCACTACAATGGGCGGAGATGGCAGCTGGGACGCCGCGGGAATGATTGCGTGGCTGCTGCCTGCGCGATCTGAGTTGCTCGAAGCTCCACCCATGTGTTCAGATGCTGGACGCGAAGATGCTGGCTGGTTTTTTCCTGCGCTCGTTGCCTGCGGTGCTGCTGGCCTGGACGCACTGACAGGCAAAGCAGCTGTGGGTCGCGTCAGACTTGCAGAACTTTTGGTGGTGTCTTGTAGCGTTTTGGAGGGCGAGGCAACACACGCAGAGGCAGCGCTGGCAGCGCTTTGTGCAGATTTGGGGTGGGATCTGTCGGTCTGGACCCTCTGCTGCGAGGGAGGCAGGGGGTTCAAGGGGCTCTGAGCGGCGGGAGCTGCGACTTTCGAAGCAGCGCTTCCAGGTGGCAGAGGCTTGGGAGGCTGTCCCTCTTGACCGCTGCGGCTGTTTGCTGTGCCCTTTTGCGTGCTTGTCACAGCTCCGGTGGTGGACGCAGGAGCAAGAGAAGCCGGACGCGGCGCACTAGCGTTTGCAGAAGGAGCTGCTCTCGCTCTCTCACTGCTCGCTACCGGCTTGCTCGTAGACGCCGCAGTCGCAGATGAAGGGGCGTTGTCCGCAGGTCTGCGAGAAGTGCTGGTGCTACTGCTAGCGTTTCCGGAAGTGGGCCCTTCAATGGACACACCTTCGCTCCTCAACTCCTTCCTCACCCCCTCTATCCACTTTCCCAGCGTCTGAAGCTCGCTTGGTGAGGCTTTACCCGACGCAGCCACTTGCAGAAGCTTTTGAAGCGCTGGATCCTTGGCTGCTTTCTGATTGACGCGCGTAACTAGCAACGGCGAGATGGCGGCACGCGGAGAGGCAGCAGTGGAAGTCTTGGTTGTCGATGCAGATGCAGATGCAGATGCAGATGCAGGGGCGACGCCTGCAGAGCTTGCTGCTGAGCTCACAGCCGCTTTTGGGGCAGCTTGGGGTGCTTTAGCAGGTGGTTTGGCAAGAGGGAAAGAGCCTCGCTGTGGAAGAGGTGACGGCTGATCCAGTGACTGCCTCTGCTGACCAGATCCAGAATGTTCGGCTGTTATGCCACGCGCATCTTGCGGAGCTGTCTTCTGTCCCTGGGAAGGTGACCTTGGTAGCAATGTAGCTGCAGAGCTAGTTGGTGCAGCATCCTTGATGGGGCTCTTGGACGACTTGTCCGCCGCAGTCTTGGCATTGCTCCGTGCAGCTGATGGCTTTTCCTTTGCACTCATCTGGCTTGAAATGGGCAGAGAAGCCTTTTTTCCTTGGACAGAAGAGTCGGCGCGAGGCTTTTCCGAGTGACCGCTTGCATTGACGATCGAGCTACTTGGGGCTGCAGAAACCGTGGCCGATGCTTCCTCTCTGAGCTCCCACAATTTGCAAGCGACAAAGACAAGAGGCCCTACCCGAACATCAGCTCTACCAAGCGGCACCAACTCAACTTTGGGTGGTGATGCGAAGGCTGTGGTGCGGGAAGTAGGTGCATCGTGCGAATGGGCAGGAGCAGCATTTGGACGTGGGACGATGCCTCGAGGTAGGGTGATGGTGCAAGGATAGTGCAAGCCTGAACGCTGCCGTGTGCTGTACACGGGGAGCAGACTGGTCAGATGCTGCAGACGAGACTGTCGCAGGCACTGATGAAGCGATATCCTGCGCAGAATCACAAGACGAGGTATGAGAAGAGCGAAGCAGAAAGGGGGGTGCCATGAAAGTTGCGCGGTGCGTAAAATAAAGCTCCGCCACTCACCCTCGAGGCAGATCGCTTGGCTGTGGAGATGCTCGATCGTTTTGGGTTGCAGTTGCGGTTGCATCTGGATCTCCGTCTACATCTGCATCTGCATCTGCATCTGCGTCCTCTTTCCATTCGCTCTGTTCCAGCCTGCGCCTCTTGCGATGATGTGCCTGGCTGCTGCGCCACTCCTTGACCTGCTGAACGCTTGGCAGGGCAAAGGGCACGACGAGATCCGGTGCAGGTTTCCTGGCACCGCCCACTGCGCTCATCAATGACAGCGTGCCGAGTGGCCTGACTGCTGATGCTGGTGATGAAGCGTGGATGGGATGCAGATGACCGACTGCATCGTGATCCACGCTGGCTGGCAAGACATTGCCGTGCGTGCCGATGGGTCCGCCCAGCTGACCCGCCTGCGACTGCGACTGCGACTGTGACTGTGACTGAGCAGACGCTTGCATCCTCCTCCTCTTCTCCCTCTGACTGCCCGATGGTGGTGACCGAGCAGGGGGCGATGGGCAGTTTGAGTGTGGGTGTATCAGATGCTGCGCCTGTTGTGCTGATCGTGAGAGGCACGAGTGGAGGGGATGTTGATGAAATGTGGATTGCGAATTGAAGTCAGATGAATGATGAGTGATGAATGATGAGTGATGAGTGATGAGTGATGAGTGATGAGTGATGAGTGATGAGTGTTGAGTGTTGAGTGATGAGTGATGAGTGATGAGTGTTGAGTGTTGAGTGTTGAAAGATGCATGATTTCTCGTGTCGTTCTTGCGCCTGCTTGCTTGCTTGCTTGCTTGCTTGCTTGCGCGTGCATCTTTGATTCTTTGATCGCGGTCGTCTCGCTCGATGGATCACGTGTGTCGCGCCTTCACTCGGGGCGCACAGGCAGTCAAAGTCAAGAGTCAAGAGTCAATAAGTGCAGTCAAGAGTCAAGAGTTTTGAGTCAAAGTCTTTTGAGTCAAAGTATGCAGTCTGAGTGACTCTTCATTTTCATTGTGATTCTTGATTTGATTCGCACCAAGTCGATTTGCTCCATGTTCCTCCTCCACAAGCACCAGCACAAGCACCAGCACCACTCGGACTCTTTGCACTCTTGACTTGTCTCTCTTCACCTGCCACCATGGCTGCCGCCACCATCTCCTCCTCCACAGGCGCGCGCACAGCCATGTCCTCCCACCCCCAAATGCTGCGAGGCATCTTCTTCACTCGCCCTCTATTGCCCCGTCCAGTCTGCTCCTCAACCAGATCATCCAGCTATGACACTTCACTGCGGCCACTTTGTTCGAAATGCGCATCTTCTCGTAGCATGCCATTTGCCACCGCCTCGTCATCTCGCCGCCCACCAAGCCCTGCATGGTCGCCGTCGCCGTCGCCGTCGCACCTCGTGGCTGCACGCCATGCTTCCACTACCAGCATGCGCCCCTCTCCCGCTCCAACACCCTCTGCACCGCGAAATGGTCCAAGCGCATCAGAC
>CCYA01000272.1:769755-779856 GCA_900000165.1 Ceraceosorus bombacis
TTAAGCATTAGCGCAACATAGATTTCAAGTAAATTGAAGCTGTGACGGAGTGTTGGGTCCTGCGAGCTCGGTGTTACAGTACAAGTAGGACTTCGGCTGGGGGGAGCAGGGCCGAAGGCCTGCCATTCGTGAGAACATTGCGCAGCTAGTATGACCTGACCGTGGTCTAAAAATGATTTACAGACTGAACCTGCTCGAGACCTTGAAAATGACACGTGTCAAGTCATTTCGCAGGATTCAGAATCTCACAGACCTCACTTTCATTGCCCGCACGTATCTTCATGCTATGCGCGCCAGGCGTGAAAGTATGCTCACGGTCGCAAAGCCAACTTTGCACATGCACGCGGACAGGGATGTCGGGCAAATAGAGAAGAAATATCAGATGAAACCTTATCGAATAACTTTTTGACTTCGAACGCTCAATTGCAGGTTTCATGGGCCAAAAACACCAAGACATCCCCCATTTTGCCGCGACGAAGCAACAATCGGCGTCATTTTTTTTTTGGCTTTGCCAATGGCTTCTGGTTGACCCGAAGGCGGACCGACCTCCTCAATCTCGGACAAAGTTCTATCAGCATTGACCCCGGAATTTTCTTCGTCCTCATCGTTGTCTTGCGAATCCACATGATGCGTCCGGGTTGTCATCGGACACGGGCTCCACAAAAGGCAGAGGCTGAGGCGGTTGCGCGGTGCTACGCCGAGGGCCGTCTTTATGAGAGGAACCCGTGCGAGTAAGAGGCTTAAAGCCGTGCGCCATTGATCCCGTTGCACTCTTAGAAGAATTGCGAAACAATTTTTTGCGTCTCAGCCGTTTGGCACTGTAAGCAAGTACCTCTGTGGGATCGGGGAGATCTGCAAGAGGATCGTGAGTAATGTTGCCGTGTCTGTCATATAGGCGCTGGTTTGGCAGGTTGGGGGGGATTACGGGCGGACGATCAGTGATGTTGCGCTTGTAGCGCGAGGCCTCCTCATCAAGTTCAGGAGTGGGAGGGTCATGCTTGCGCAAGGTATCTTTGAAGTGGGGCCTGTGACGGTTCTGAGGGGCAGCGTCCCGCGGGTACACCTGCAATGCCGATAGTATTAGAAGCGTTCCAGGCATTGGTTAGCCTGGATAATTCAAGGTCAGTACAACAGCATCGCTACCTCGAACAGATTGCCTGAAAAATACTTGAGTCATTTGTGGGCACCCTCACAACTACTGGAGACTGCCGTCTGCCTCCTCAGCCTCGTCAGCCCTGTGCGTCCGCATCGAATCTGCTGCGTCCTTTTCGCCTAGGCCAAGACCTTGGTGCAGCTCTCTGTCTTGACTGTTTTTTTTTTTATAACTGAGCGGTTTTTGTTTTATGTTGTTTTTTTTATTCGCAGCTTGTGTCGCAAAGTCTCAAACAGCAATGGAGCTGCGAAAACGTTGGAGATCAGAGCATGCTGCCTTTCGCTAAGATAACCATTGCAGTCCCTTACTTTCCTGCAAAGTCGAAATCGAGCGCCAGAAATTCAGACTCCAGCCTCACCTTACTGACAGATTGAATTCAAGCGCGAGACAATCTGACTGCATTGCTCCGGCTTCGTTTGATCCAGCTCAAATTTCACCGAACCATGCTTGAAGTTTTCTGAGACTGCGACACGAGCATTCTTCAAGGCGCGCTGTTTTTCTTTGTAGAGCTTGCTCGATTTTTTTTTTCTTTTTTTTCTTTTTCATATGCGTCTAGCTCTGGGCAAGAAAGATCTGTCAGGAGTTGCTTCTGTGCGACACACCATCCATTGTAGCAAAGAAAGCCTGAGTCTCTTTGACTCATGACTTGAGTAATAATATTTGGAACCCGCGTCTTCTTTATTCGGATGCATACGGCTCTAAGGGCCGCACGCTTCATTATTCCAAGTGGCCACGGCCCATACATGCGTTCGCTAAATTGGTAAAAGTTGAGTATTCATGGCGCTGTGAGAGGAACCGAAAGGGTAGCAGACAGAGCGCTGACTCAGGATAGCGGGGCTTGGACTACAAAACACCTTCACCGAATTGAACGATGCACTCAGCTGCCCCACGCGATGTTGAGCTTACGACGAGAGCCTTTCGATCGCTCTGGTCATGATGAAAAACCGCGTCTCTGGGCCAGTCGCGTCTCTTGCCCGGCTAACCTGCTAGCCTCGAAAATTCTTGTATCTTAGTTGCACCTTAGTCACGAGCCCAACCGTGCACTTTGGTTCACTTCCCACCTTAGCATCGCAGGCCGCTTGCTCAATACGAGCTCGGACATCTCGCGCAGTCTCTCCTTTTAAAGTTGTACAATTTGGCATGGCGTCAAATTGATGCCTGCCCTGGCGGATTTAAGAATTGCGCCCATAGAGCTGTGCCGACGAACAAGCCCTCTCAGTCGCTGCCAATTGAGACAATACGCTGCAGTCAAGCGCGATCGGCACGAGCGCCGGGAAACGGACTTTATGCAGAGGCTTTTGCCACCAAAAGGTACACGAACCGGAGCTTGAGTGGCGAAGTCTGTCACACCGGGCTGTTGGCCCAAGGTCTGTAAAGCAATCGCCAACTATTAAACGAGAGGTCCTTTCCGCTTCGTTTCTTGTCCCTTCGGCATTTATTCGCACGACTCTCCATCTGTTGACTTGAGATGACATCTTGCAGGCAGACGATGCATGCTGCTTGTATGGCTCATCGCGTCTTCGTTTCTCTGTGCATTGCAGTGCTTCTGATGAGCGGGGTGCTCAGTGCTAACCAGCAATCCCTGGCGTCTCTCGCTTTTTTGCGCGCGAGGCGAAGCTTCGAGGAAGGTATCATTGAGGAAGCTGTACGAGTTTTGCTTGCTTACGGCCAGGATGCCGCTAGACAAGAGACCTTCGCTGCGTCGACTCGCGTGCCGGCACATGCGCAAGAAGCAGAAGTCTTGAGCAGACAGATGGGGGCCATGGCTATTGAGAGCGGTCCAACCACCCACCCCGAGCAGACACGTGAGGCACAAAGTATGCGGTATCACTCGAAGGAAAGCAAGCACAACTATGACGAGCGTCTGCAGTCCGCTCGAAGCAACCTCTTGTTGAATGGTCCAGGAACGCTGAGGAGACAACGAGGGGCGACCAGCATCGGAAAATTAGCTGAGTACACTCATCAATTGGCCAAAGCACAGAAGGCCGGGCACGAAAAGAGACTGGCAAGGGTAAATGGGCACGCCCGGCGTCGCTTTGAGAAGGCTGTTCTTCGCACAAGTTCAGCTCAATCTCAGAAGTTGCGACAGTCACGTTCAGACAAAGAAGCGGTTTTGGCAAAAGCGCACTCCGGTGAGATCGGCAAGATGCGGTGGAGGTCGTTGATACATCGCCTTCAACTTCAACGGCAAACAAAGACGAACAGTCCTGAAGGCAAGCACCCGTACAGAGTCGACGTTGTGGGACAACAAAAGGCGTCACCGCATAGCGGCGTGGTGCATACGACGCGAGGTCCGCTCGACGTCGAGCCCATGGATGCCGACTCTAAAGGGTCGTCGGACGAAGACGACCTCGGGCTTGGTGGACTTCGCCTGCAGCGCTGACAGAAGGAAGCATGAAACACACGTGGATCTGGCAAGTTGAGCGCATTCAGCGGGGTCTGAGCTCAACACTCTGTGGCATAAAGGCAGTCGATCATCGTGAGAACAAGCTTCGACCATTTGGAAAAGGCGCACGAGGCAGTCTTGAGTTACAAACGGCTCATTCTGGTACTCAGATTCCCAGGAAATAGGACGCCCACATCTAGCACAAAGCCATCAGAGACCTGTCTGGCCTTTTCGAAGATTTTGCGACACACCGAAGACAGGAACAATGGCAGCGCGGTCACATGCCACAGCAAAGCTGTCGCATAACCGAGAATGTTACACGGAATTTGTCTCTGTTGAGAAAGTATGCGTAGCCGAAATACACCCACCCGAGTGCAGCCAGCAGCCAGTGGAATGACGACGTGGCGTGTATACCTCTGCAGAAGAAGCGGCAGCAACGCTGCTAGTCTTCGGTCTACGAGTGTCATCGGTCGCTGTCAGTAGAATATGCGCTCGTTCAGGAATCAAGCATTGTCAACGCAGCGGCCTTCGAGAGAACCCACCCCAGAAGAGGACAGCTACCGAAACTTCTATCCGAACAATCTCATTGTATTGGTGGTGCTGCTAAGCGTGTGAAAGGGCTATGTATAGGAGCTCTACTTTGAGTTGCTGCTTGTGGATGGTTGCGGGTCGATTGGGACCTGCGAGCGCCATCGATCGATTGAGGTTGCTTTGGGGTCCGGTCCAAGTCCTACGCCCGGTGGCAGTGTAGTCGGATCCATGCCCATGGGCATCCCAATGTTGTTAGGTCCAGGAGAGTGCGGGAACATCCCACCTCCAAAAGATGTGCTTGGACCAAAGCTAGGCATGCCACTCATGCTCATGTGACCTGGCGCGATACTAGGCTGCCCGAAAGGTGCTGCCCCAGGCATCATTGACATGCGCGAATCGAATCCATATGGAGCACCGACTCCAAAAGGACTTTCTGTAGCTGCAATCTTGGCTCTCGCTTCCGCAGCTTCTGCCTGCAGCTTCTCAATCAGGGCTCGCTGCTCTGCTATGATGGCCGCCTGGGGATGCGCAACGCCCAGAGGGCGATCATCGTCATCGCTGTCATTGATTTGGGCAGCAGCTGCCCCTTGAAGGTCCGCCACCTTCTCTCGAGCTTGTTTGACCTGCGCTTCTTTCTTGGTCAACTCGGCGAGCGCAGCTAGCCCATTGCCATGCTTGACACCCAAAGGAGCATCGTCGTCTGAGTCATCGTCTTCGTGCTGCGATGTTTGTGGTGCTGCCCGTTGTAGAGGAGGGAGACCTGTAGTCGGCCCGAGAGCACTGCTTCTGGAGGAGGCGGGAGGCATGCTACTCCTTGCTATCGCGGTTGTGTCAAGGGAACTGGTCCCCATAAAGTCGATGTCAAGCTTTCCGGCCAAGCTCTGGCGCGTCTTGCGTTTCGCAACGATAGCCGCCAAAGGCATCTCTTCCTCCGATGACTCGTCATCCGCACCGATACGAGGGGGATTGCCAGCAACGTTGCGGAATGATGTACTGGATCCAACGCGAGGGGGAGCTTTCTTGCGCAATTGAGATAGAGGGACATTGTCTTCGCTGCTGCTATCGTCTTCAGTAGCCTCACTATCACTCCCATTCTCATCTTGAACCCTGACCCTCGGCAAATTGAGTGCTGCGGCAAAACTCACACTTGCGCTGTTCTGCGTATGGGCTTTGCGCGCTCTTTCAAGAGCTTGTTTCCGCTTCTCCGCCTCATCCTCGGAAGTGTCCTGCTCTGACAAATCCTCGTCGGATTCGCGAGCGAACCATTCCGCAGCAGCTTCTGATACACCTTTGCGCTTAGTTTGTGCGGCAAGAGACGAGGTTCCTCCGGCAGGATTCTCGCTGAGCAAAGACAGATCCAATTTTGGCGGCTCGATAGGGGTACGGCTACGGGTAGGCATTTCATCTTCTTCAGTCTGAGCAATTCCCTCGTCTTGCTCATCCTCCACAGTCGGAGCAATGGAAACACTCTCGGAGTTGCGTGAGACAAAGCTAGCCTCTCGTCCATTGATCTCCTTGTGCAATCTGGCAAATTCGAGTGCTGCAGCTTCATACTTGGCTTGATTCTTCTTTCCCTTCTTGCCTTTGAGCTTGTGCATTGCCCGTTCCGCCTCCCCTTTGCGGTACTCGAGTTCGGCAAGTCTCTTGATTTCACGCTCTGCAGCCTCTCGAGCTTCTTCTTCTCGGCGGACTGCCATCTCGCGCTCCCAAAGGGCGTCTTTACCAAACGCTGCCTGCATGCGTTCTCGCGTGTCGTTGTAGCCCAACGGGTTGTCTCGGAAGGTCTTTGCAGCGGTGCTGGGCGCGATTGAACGAGCGTCTCCATCGGCATCCATCCCAGTTGCTTCCAACGCCTCAAACCTGCGGCTCTCTTCGGCTTCGATATGACCATAAGCACTGCAGCCAGAGATACCGCACTGTCAGCATTTGCTCAGATGCCCCTAATCCTGGACTAAGGCTCACCGATTTTTCGACACGAGGTTCTGTCGGCGCTCGTCGGCAACATCAAGCAGACTCTTGCCGAACAATTTGCCGGCTGGTTTCTTGTCGTCGACCCAACGCTTCTCATCCTCAGAATTGAGGCTGTCTTCGCTTGCAGATTCCTCGTCTTCAGCAAGGTCATCCTCCGGTTCTGAATCTTCGGACAGATCAAGATCTTCGGCGGGGCTGTCACTTTCGACGCCGAGAGCCTCGTATGAAGTGCCACTGGTTTCGGCGATTCTTCGTTTGCGTCTCCGCTCTGCTCTGGCTTTTTTGCGCTTCCGACGTTCCTTCTCTGTCTTGCGAGCTGCTCGCTTGGCTGCGCGTGTGAGCTTTTTGAGGTCTGCAAGAGGAACATTTCCGTCCTCAGAAGAGCTAGCATTGCCCACTTCGCCAGTCTGCGTGCCAGCTTCCCAACCCCAACCAGTACGCTCATCCTCGTGTTGAACTAGCTGGTTGCGGAATAGAGCGGTCGAAGGCGCAGCCGCTCGGCGTCCAATACCGGCAGGTGCGGCTGCGGGCACATTGATGGTCCGACGGCTGTCGGCGAGCAGGGCTGCCATGACGGTATTGTGCTTCTGATTTCCATCGCCCTCCATGAACGCCAGTTTTGGCGCTCCGCTTGCTCCAATTGTCAGCTGCTTCACAGGTGGCAGACCTCTGCCGTCGTGCAGCACGAAGCCTTCAGGTACGTACAGGCCCGTCTTTTTGCCACTTCTTTGAGCGAGACTTGCCCGCAGCTCGCGGATGTCGCGGCCGTGCGCATCTGTGAGCCTGATTCTTGGTGCATAAGGACTGCCCTCGAGGGGCGTGGGCATGACAAGATCGCTTGGGGTACGAGCCTCGAGGCCGCGAGGTCTCAGAGGACCCTTGGCAGGAGGGCTGAACTCGCTATCATCCACCTCCGTTACGAGTGCTGCAGCTTGCTGGTGGCGCTGCTGCTCATCGGCCGCTTTCTGCAGCTTCTCGATGAGAGCGTTGCTGCCCGAACCCATTAGAGTGCTGATGGGATTGAACAGGCTTCTAGAGTTGCCCCTGGCAGCTTTCCCAGCGGCCGACGAAGGGTCCTCCTTTGCGGGCTCTGCGTAATCCGTGGAGGGCGGTTCGACTGGGGCGGCAGGCGCAGCTGTACGCCTTTTAGTACCCCACCGGACAGACGAAAGATCCGGCACAGCCGAGGCGCGCAGGGCCGCAGCGGTTGCAAGAATGGAAGGTCCTGCGTTGCTTGTGCGCTTGTCGTTCGTTGACGATGCTCCGAAAAAGCTTGAAAACGGTCGAGATTTGGGATTAGGGACATCGTTAGATGCTGAGGCTTCCCGGCGGTCATGTTCGGCTAAATGCTCGGCCAAAGCTGCATACTCCTGGCTCGCCTCTCCGACTTCTGCACCCAACAAGCGTGGCTCTGCAATGGCACTGAGTGGATTCAAGCCAGCAGCGCTGAGGAGCTCCGCGTCATCAGCGGCCTGGAGTGGTGGGCTATCTCCTGGCGATCCAATGCCGTAGTACCCGCTAAACGCTGATTGGCGGGCCATTTGTTGTAGCTGCTTTGTCGACATGTTGGTCGTGGCTGCTGACCTTCTGGGCGCTCTAGAAGTAGGGGCCAGAGACTCTGGCGTCGATTGACCGATACCTCGAGGGTAGGGTCCCAACCTTTCCGCGACAGCATAGGGGTCGCTACCAAGCTCCAAGAGCCGCGCAGCAGGCGACGCCCTATGTGCAGCAGGATACGGGCTAGGGCCTATGGACATGCTGGCATAGGGGTCGAGGGGAAGCGAAGCGCCTTCACCAAGGATGGGCGTGGCTTGTCCTGAGCCTCGGCCACTGCCAAGTCCGCCAGGAGTGCCTGGACGACTTGAATGCAGCACTTCGCCTGGCCGCAGAGAAGGCGCCTCATTCGCAGTGTCTGCCCACAGCATACCAGGTGCGCCAGTCATGAGAGAGTTGCGCCTCGACTGACCTCGAGAGAAGGACCCGACCCCCGCCATGTCACTTTGCACAGATTCTTCGATCGAGTCGACCACCACACTGGGTTCCATGAAGGGCCCCTGTAGGTTGAGAACTTCTGCGGCGCCCTCTGCTCGTGCGCCTTGATTGACGTGGTCTCTACGAACCGTAGTGTCGCCTTGAGAAGCAGATCGCGTAATGGTCTGATCTTGGAGCTCGGTGCTACGCACCTCATCCTCATCCTCCTGATCTGACCAGCTCTCACCAAAGATTCCCATGGAGCTATCTCGACGCTGTAAGCTCATCGCCGAGGCTACAGTGTTGGTACTCTCGACGGTGGCGCTGCGAAGATGCGTGACGGGTCTGATGTCTGCTGATAGTAGGGACTCGTCTGCCGCCGCAGAAGTGCTTGTGCCTGCCCCGTCTAGCCCGATCAAGCCAGCACCGCCAGCAGAAGCATCCCGGCTCAAAGCGTCGAGGCCTCCGGTGCTGCTGAAACGCGGTGGGGGAACTCCAAAGATGGACGCCACAACGTTCTGAATCGGGCTGCGCTGGGCTTTCCCAACGTCGTGGGTCTCCCCACCTGCAGATGGAAACGCTGAGCTGCGCTTGCTCGCTGCCAGGGCTGCCGCGCTGCTGTCCGATTGCGCAGCCGCAGAAGCTGCTGTTGAGTATGCATCAATGGCGAGATGCTTGGCAACCTCGGTGGCATCGGCAGCAGGTCCCGGGCCGGACCATTCGCTAGGGGGCAGGTTCTCCTGCCTTTCTCGATACATCTTGATTCGTGCTAGAAGTTGCGCTTGAGCCGCAGAAACCGACCCGTCTGGCCCATTTGGAATACCTGTAGCTCCAGTACCTACCTCGGAATGCGTGCGAATCATGCTCTGTGGACGCGCGGGAGCGCTCACACTGATAACCGATGCAGGTCTTGAAGCGGAAGCGGGGACAGTGGTGATGCCGACGGTGCTGTTGGCGCGACTCCTGCGACCCGCATTGAGCTTCTCTCTAGCATCTTTGGATAGGAACTTGTCCACTCCCCATTCACTGAGCGCCTCTTCCGATCCCGCCTCGCTTTCAGCCTCTTCAGAAGCAGCCGCAGCTGCCATGGTGTGTAGCGAGCCATGCCTCGAGTGCGACAGAGCGCTACCGGGCCTACTGCCATCGCCCATTGGACCACCCCATACGGTCTCGCCTGGACGCAAAGGGCCAGTGGCGCTCATCAGGCTATTTGCTCGAGAGTGACGGGAGAAGCCGGCTGCGCTTGCTGGTCGACTGCCCATGGACGACGTGCGGGCATTCTTCTTGTCCGTCGGCAGCTTGACGCCCAAAAAGTCGATGCTCGGTCTGCGCCCCTCTTCATTGGCGGTCATGCCGCCACTGAGTCGACTGAGCCTGCTGGCATTGCTGACCGTTCTTTGACGTGTGTGCGCTGATGCAGCCGAATGCTGCGGCTCATCTCTAAAAGGCGCAAAGATGACGCTCTGACTGGCCAGCTTTGGTTGTGGAAGGGGAGCAGGACCTGGTGTGTCGGGGTCAGCTTGCTGCTGCTGCTGTTGCCTGGCGCGCAGCAGCGACGCTTGGTGTGCAAGATTGCGCTCCTCGATGTCATCATTGTCAGCTTCGATGAGTGCGGCTGCGAGTTGCAAGCGCTTGTTGATGCGCTTGGATATCTTGGGCGGCGGCTGCTGCCTGTCGCTGCGATGCTGGTGGAGCTGCTGCTGGTAGGACTGGTCGGACTGAAAGATGGAAGGGTTGGGATGATGGTCGAGTGGCATGTGCACTTGCATGCGTGACAAGCTGGAGCGAGATGGACCAGCTTGTGCGTAGGCAGCTGCAGCTTGGAAGTCGTTGCCGTCGGTGGACAGGATGGATGGCAGTGAGGATATCATCTTGGGGGCCGGACTCACACTGGCGATTGCCAAACGTGAAAGCCAGTCACGCAAGCATGGAGAGAGGTGATGTGTGATTGTCTGCTAGAGTTAGGAATGAGGCGAGGGGATCGGATGTGTAGGTGTGTATGCGTGCGTGTGGGTGTGTGACAATCATCCATCCAACCATCATCCTTGCTTGCTTGCTTGCTTGCTTGCTTGCTTGCTTGCTTGCTTGC
>CCYA01000272.1:812530-835717 GCA_900000165.1 Ceraceosorus bombacis
TAGAACACGCCCAGACGATTGGGGAGCTTTCAGCCCACTCGCACGACGGGGCGGCAAGGACGACATTGAAAAGACTTACGCGGTGCTTCCGCAGATACACCAAATGGCTTGATGCTGTGCGAATTTCTTGTAGTACGTCCAGACGTGAGCGTCATCATTGATCTGCTTTTTGCACTCTTCGTTCCACTTGTTGGCTTGGTCGTCGAGAGACATGTCTGGCGTGCTGAGCACCTCTTTCCATGTCGATATGCGACGTGGAGAGAAAGCGGCAGGCAGGAAGAAGGGAAAAAAAGCGCGAGATTGTTCCCCCATCAACTCCCGTCGAGAGGGTGAGCGGGACAAGAGAGGGGTCGGAGGGGGCAGTTAACACTCACGGTAGACTGTAGGTGCTAGTACTGCTCGGACTGCGGGCAGCACTGCCCAGAAGGCCATCGTGGTGATTGCAGAATGAAGCAACAGCATGTTGGGTTGAGCGCGAGGCGAGGTTGCAAAAGGCAGCAAGCAGGCTTTTGGTAGGGATTTGTTCAAGCGGTGCAGGTCGATCATCGATCGCCCTTTTGGCTTTTGGAAGAGCGAAGTCTCACGAGGCAGGCGAAGAAAAGCGGCGAGAGGGAGAGAGAGAGAGATCCACGAGCCCTCGTGTGATGCGCCCTCTGATACTGACACAAGCTGGCTGGCTGTTGTGCGGGTTTTCTGTAAGCAGCCGCAGTCCGACTGAATGCACTCCCTCAGCGCAGACGAGCCTAGCTCCACGCCACGCCACGCCACGCCACGCCACGCCATGAGCACAGTCTCGCAAATCACGGAAAGCAATTGCAAGCTGTCGTCGTGTCGAGCTGCAATATCTGCTTTCACTGTTTCACCGCACGATCCGCGGAGCAGCTCATTTGCGGCAGCAGCTGGGACAAATTGCGAAACATTCTCCCTGCGCATTCGCATTCGGATGAAACGGCCCGGTCGGGCGTCGGCACGGGCCATCGTCCAGCGAGTGCGACTATTTCCACATCAAACCTCGCGCAGTCTGCACAACAAACTTGCAGTCTAACTGCAAGTTTCAAAACTTGCAGGTTTTGTGCAAGTTTGGGACGCGTAGTCTGCAGCTCACGCAACATCTTATGGCAAAATTTACTTGGAGACGCGTGCATTCCAATTTTGGATACCACATCAGATATGGACGTACCGCAATTTTGTTGTACAACCAAATGAGCTGTATTTCAAAAATTGCATTTATACGGCACTATTTGCGGTATTGCGCGCGCATGCAAGCGCATGCACATTGTAAGCAAGCCAAATACAAAATGCTCTTGCAGATTAGATTTTTGACTGGGCGCGCTTGCAGTGTAAATGCAGCATATTACTGCACGCCTGCGCATCAAGAGCTTTTGTACTTGGCTTGATTACAATGCATGCAGGGGGAATTAGAAATGTGATTTGCAGTTTCAAACCCTATATGCGCGGAGTGAAACATTGACACGGCAATTTGTGCCGTACTGAGGTTTGCTGAGATTCAAAGCATTCAAACAAGTATAGATATGAGTGGTTTGCGGTGATGGCGGTAGGCTGCACAGTCGAACTAGCAGTTTTACTGCTAGTTTCAAAACTTGCAGTCTAACTGCAAGTTTGTTGTGCAGACTGCGCGAGGTTTGATGTGGAAATAGTCGCACTCTCGTCCAGCTTCACCACATCCCCCCCCGGCCCTCTTTTTTTCTTGCGCCTTTTGCGTTACTACGCGGCGACGTGGTGTGCTGTGCGACTGTGATGACACATCGCTTCCGTGTCTACTCGACTTTGCCATTCTCACGCCTATGCCTTTGAATGCCTACCCCCCTGGCTGGGCGTGCTATTCTCAGGGACAAGCTCTTGGCGCCACACGACTGTCCTGATGAATGACACGTCTGCGCCGCTCACGCCGTGTCTAAGTCTACGGTACGTGCATCATATGCGCGCAAGCAAGCAAGCAAGCAGAGACACGCCTCCCTCCTCCACACGTAGAAGGAGCAAGAAGAGCACAAAGAGAAACATGTCTCAGTTCGTCGATCGCGATCGCGATGACAAGTCCTGGCAAGTTGGGATGTAGGCTTGCACAAGCGCGAGGCTAGGTCGCCCTTGCACTGCGATTGCGGGCCTCGCATTCTAAGACTCGGTCACGAGCTGATTGGCGCAGTCTCCCGCGGCGGACCGAGCCAGGCCGCAGCTGCAGAGGCCCATTGCGAATCACCGTTGCCCATCCCGCTGTAAGCAGTCGGGGCAGACCAATCAGAAAGAGGTAGTCAGTCACGCACGGAGGTGAACAAAATGAGTCCTTTTAGGGTACACATTTGCGCCATCACACACACTCTCCTCTCTCCTCAACATCTCGTCTCTACTCACGTCCCGCAGCGAACGGTGTATCCGTCGTACTCCTTACCAATGAATTTGTAATTCAGGCACACCGTCGTACTCGTTACCAATAGATTTGTAATTCAGGCATCAAACAAGCCGCTGCAGCTCTTGATCCACTCGGCGCTGAGCGTGTCTTTAGTCCATTGAGGACCGTGCGGGTAGCCCACCCAGCTCTGAGGAGCACCGAGCTTAGCGAGATTGGGCATAAATGCGTTGCATTACACCAGGAGAACTCACTGTGATGAGCGGTTGCGAGCGCTGGACTGACAAGGAAGGCGGCAAGGACAAGACCGCTTGCGAGTAGCTTGGACCGTAGGGTTCATCTTCAGACGAGTGTAGATCTTGTCGTGGTCTTGTCGTCTCGCATTCGAGGCTTGGAAGACAGGAAGAGGGAAATAGAGAGCGTGCTTTAACCCTTTCTCTAGCGCGAGGGAGGTAGAGGGCCCCGTGGCGAGACAAAGCAATCGCACACACTGATTTCACATCGTCTTTGGCGCTGCTGACCGCATCCAATGCGGAGCAGCGATCGCTACTGCGCAGCATCCGTGAGCCGGTGCAAGCGAGCGTAGAGGGTCTATGCACGCGCATACTGGTATTTACCCAGACAGCATTCACACGCGACAAGTGATACTGATTCCCATCAACTTAACCTGTGTGGCTTGCAAGTCCCGCCTCTGAGCCTTTCCCTTCCGATTGCGTTCTTGGTGCAGACAAGCATGTTTTAATTTCGCGCAAAGTTGAGAAAAAAAAAAAACACAACAATCACTCAGACTTTGAGAACAACAATGTCAAGGACATTTCGCGTGAGGTGTGACTCTATGTCTGCATCGGTGTCGACGTCGGTGTGAATCACAAAATTGCCGCACTTTGCGCATCACCCGCATGGTTTATGCGCAGCGCATTTGCGACTGCGAGAGCATTTGCATGCACCACGTAGCTTCGGCTAGAGATACCACGGTAGCGTTTCGATTGCAGCTCAGAGATGACGCAAGCCCCTCGATGACCAATTGGTCCTCACATGCACTGGGTGTTGCACAGCTCAGCACCTACGAGCCAGCTCCTGCTTCACTGGCTTCAGTCTTGCTGGTAGATGACACCCCATGGATCGCCGAGTTCTTTGACCACCTGTTTTAGGATTCCGTTCGAACCTCTATGCCGCACGGACACGCGTGCCAAAGTCCAAAGCGAAGATGACCATTTAGTATTCTCGACAGTTTGCCAGTAGTCACACGCATGCCGGCAGGGACTCACTTGCTGCACCACACTGGATAGAGGCCGACTTCGTCATCCGAAAATTGCCAAGCGTCCGCACCGTCTACATCGACACACTGATGCTTGAAAATGTCTCTGAGCTCGTCGTAAGTCTTGTGCTTAGGATAGTTAAACATGACTGTTTGGTGAGAGTCAGAGCAAAGTTGAGTGAGCTGCGTACGATGCATTTGCATCGCTCTAGAGGGAGGCCAAACCGCACGATACTCACCCCAGACGCCCATGGTGTGGCCAGCAAAGAGGACTATCACGCTCAAGAAGACGAGTGTGGCTGAAAGGTAGCGTGCCATTGTGTCACTTTCGTGGATGGTTGGAGTTGTCGGTCACAGGATAAGAGACGCTGGCAAGGCACAGTGGTTTGATGCATCAGCGCGGGAGGCCAATTCTGCTCTGACGTGAGCTTCTTCTTATAGCATGATTTCAATCTTCTCGTGCCTCGTGCAGAACAGCAAAGGTGCACAGCAGCACTGTAGTCTTTCTGCAAGGGCTGAGCATGAGTCAAGTCTCTTTCAGGTGGAAATGCGAGGACATTGCGGCGTGCAATACCGTAGCACGGAGCGCGGCGGACCGCCTCCGCGGAATTGTCTCTCAAATTCGTTGCGAACACTGACAGTCATCCTTGGTAATTACTTTACTCAGGCACTCGGATTCACGCTGCCTCGTTGAGACCTTCGAGTCGGCGTCAAATGACACTTTCTTCTGTCGACTCTTCGTTAGTTTGACGGGCCGGGCCGTCGAGGAAGGCCGCCCCCGGGCCAAACTGGGTCCAAGTACCGCTACAGACCGAGTCTGGGCATATTGAAATGAGAGAGAGAGAGGCACGTCAGGAAATTGACACCTCTGGCCGCCGCCAGACTAGCACTTAGACTTCATCCATGATTCTCAAGGGCAGGCACGAGCTTTTCATTCTCAGGCAGGCGAATAGGGATAAAAACTCGTGCAGGGAATACGCACAGCGTGCATCACCAGTAGTACTCTTCACATTTTGAGTGTCAGAGTGACTCCGCGTCGCAGTACAAATGAAGATGTGCGACGGCGCCGACTACATCATATCGATCGTGAGTGTGATCAACGGCAACGCGCTCCTCGCCTTGCTTGCGGCGTAGATCCGCCGCGCCCTACCCTGCGCTCATCTGTTGAGCTTGCAAGGTGCCCTGGCCTGTCGCGCAGCTCAGGCGAAAGGTGCAAGTCAGACCAGGTGGTGTTGTTCATGAGCTGCCGTTACGCGATACCATGCTTCATGCCATTGTGCCCTGTAAGTCCACTCTCTCTCGACGATCCGATGGGCTTCGTGCGCGGTACATACACGCTGCTCGCATAAGGGTTGCATCTGAAAACAAATGTGACGCATCGATTGAGTCGGCTGCAATTTCGCGTTTGGAGGTACATGTGAACGAAGATTGCGCAGGAGTCATTGCTCTCAGCGAGTAGATTAGCACAGAGAAAGAGGGAGAAAAGAGAATCGCCGTGGGTATTCGCGCGCGGACGCGCGGAAGAGCCTTGTGAGTGGGGGCTGCGAAAGTGCCTGCTGAATCCTCAAGAGGAAGCTCCGACGACGTAGATGAGCACAGAGTTTGACCTGCCTGACTCGCCGCGAGTAGCTTTGAAGGCGTAGTAACCGGGCGTGGAGGGAACGGGAATGGAAGCACGTCCGTCGCTGTTCGTTGTAACACCGCCAATGGTAGCCGATCCGGCCGGTGACGTATTCCCACCATTTGGATTTCCCTGTGTCACTTGGACCTCAACGAAGCCCTGCCCGGCGGTGAAGAGTGCAGAGCTTGACACCAACGAGGCTCTCAGAAGCACCTTGTTGGCCGCGAACGCATCGTAGCTGATGAAAAGAGTGAACGTTGTGATGAATTGAAGTCATCAGCATGGGCAATCATTTCCCAGTGACGAGCAAAGTCAACTCACAGCCACATTGCTTCATCGTTGGCGTTGGGATAAACTTGCTCCTGACAGCCACCTGTGGGGGTGAAGACGCCATTGCGGAGAATGCCCTGGGTGCGATGATGCATTGCGATAGAAGGTGAGCGTGTCTTCTCGCTCGTCATGCGCGCTCTCTCATACTCACCCAAAACTTGCTGCCAGTTTGAGCCAAACCACCTATCGAGGTGATGAAGAAGTCTGAAAATTGATTCGAATAAGTTCCGTCGAAGTCGAGAGGAGCATCGTTGATGAGCGTAGTGAACGTTCCGCTTGGAAACGGGTTGGCATTGTTGTTGGTGCCGTCGCATCTGTGCGTGCCTCCGCTTGGTGTGGTGATATCTTTGCCGCTGGTGCTCACGTAGCCTTCGTAAATCGTGCGATCGATGCCCTCCACGCGGAAATAGCTGACGACGTCTCCCGCTTTGGCAGGCGGAGGAGGGGATGCGGATTGTAGCGCTCCTACGACCGTCGTCGTAGTCGCCGTCTGGGTCGACGTTGTCGTGGTCGTCGTGGTGACGGTTGCAGCGGCCAGCGTCGTCGAGACTGAAGCAACCAGCAGCAGTGTTCGAGTGAGCACAACGTGAGGTGCAAAGCGTCTCGCCTCGGGACTACTCACCTGTCACAGTGGATGTCACAGTGCTCGTGGGTCGGGGTGGCGGATAGACGGCTTTGACGCAGGCGTCAAAGATGATGCTGGCCCATGGTTTGAGGGGTGCGGGCACGGGCACGACGAATTTTGCGCCTCGAGGCTCGAGGTCGCGACGGCGGGCAGCGTAGGTCTCGCCTGGAGGTGCATTGTTGGGATAGAAGAGGCTTGGGCTCACGGAGACGGTGCTCGTGCTGGTCGTTGTGACCGTGACGGTGGCGGTGGTCGTAGCTGCAGCGGGTGTGGATGTTGCAGTGGCTGTTGTGGTCGTGGTCACCGTCGTCAGCTTGTCCTGGTACTTGTTTGCTTTCAGATAAGCTTTGCAGTGCTTCACCAAAAGAGGGTTAGAGCTGATGATTCGTGCAGCTCCATCCACCTGTTGTTGGCGCGTTGGGATAAAGAGGGGAGTGCTGATGACCTCCGAGGCGGTGCCAAGTAGAGCCAGAGCAACGCCGACTGACGTCGTGAGAGAAAGGAGCTTCATGGCGCAGATGAAAAGTGAGCGGAGGGAGCGGAGTATGGATGAGAGGCTAGGAGAAGGATCACGAAGAGGATGCTAAAAGCGGGCTGCGAGTTGTGACCGTGCTCTTATACCTTGCGAGGCGGGGATCTTCCCTTGTACGATACTCATCCCGAGTTGCGAGACGAATTGAAGCCAGTGAAGGTGAACGTCGACCAATGGCGAGCGCTGCAAGGCTCCCCGAGCGTTCTTGGCTGTCCAAGGACTAACCACGGGACAAGGACTCATCTCAACGAATCGACCGTTGCAGTGCTGAAAAGCGTGACGGTGACGCAGTGACGGTGACGCAGAGGCTCCTTGTTTTGCGGAATCAACAAAGACTTGGGAGCACGTTGCTTGGAAAGTGTGTGGCTTGACTCGTCTTGCGCCACACCTCGCCTGCAAGGGCGCGGTCCTACCTTGTATCGGGGAGGCGGCGTCAGCGGGCAGCGGCACCGGAAGAGGGGCTCGTTGCAGCACCTGATCTGCAATCTGGAAGCACGCTTCTCCACTGCTGAGCTCAAGCGACGAAGAGTGGCCCCGCATGCCAGTTATCCATGATGAGAGCCTGATGGGAACGGTAGCGTTCACCCTTGGCCACGGTTGAGATGCTCATCCAAGTTCCGACCACCTCAGCAGTCAATCACGAATCTGGGACGCGTGTTGGCCCGCTTTCTGCGCCCTGCACCTCCCCGAGACGCGGGGCGGGGTCTGCGTGTTGCATGCACATAACTCATGACTGCATGTACGAGGTTTGTCCTCCGCTCTGCACGAGACTCGCACAACGAATGGGATGTGAAGTCAAAGTGTGCCGCGAACGTTGCTTGCTCCTGATTGCAGGGCTACGCGAGGAGCATGCAGGCTCGCTCACCCATGCGTTGAGAGACGCGCTCGCGGGCAGCAAGTCGGAGCTAGAGTAGGCAGACTACCGGATTGCGATGCGATGCATCACGGGATCTGAAACACTTTCTATGCAAGCTGTGGAGCTTGCAAGCTGCTGCGCTTCATGATGATGATGCTCAGCGTCGAGTGTGCGTGCAGGTGCTGTGCTTTGTAGATTCGTAATGGTCTTGCGGGCGGGCGGGGAGGCTGAGCTGGAGGTGGAATCCGGCTTGCAGAGAGAGACCTCGGTGGCTTGTGCTCTGCCCAGCTCGCACGCAGCAGCAATTGTAATCTGAATCGAATCAGGTGTTGATCCATTGCGCTCCAACTCGGCGAGCAAGCGGCCCGATCGGCAGGGTCCCCTCTGCTTTCCACCTTCAGCCACACAACGCAACGCGTAGACGCACTCTGCGACTTCATGCAGCATGCAAAGAATCTTCAATCGCACATCAAACCTCGATTTTGAATCGTTTGCCTTCTTTGAATCGGCCGTGTGCGAAGATGCAGTCCGTCCAGATTGAAGGCACCAGAACACACGATTTGTCGCCTCACATTTCTTGACTTGACGGTCGACGATTGTGGGGTGCGATCTTCGACAGTGCGGAGCGAGCAGCGATGCAAGACACGGGAAGCCATTCTAGCCCTTGCTTGCTTGCTTCCCGCCGGCACTATGTAGCGTGGCCATGCAGCTACAGTAGCTGCATTCGCTTCGAGTCTCGAGTCTCGAGTCTGTTGCAAGGCTCGTCTGCCTCGTCTGCCACTCGCCCTACTACTACGGAGCTCCCTCAACGTCTCCCGAATTCCGCACAAGCTGGAAGGAAGCACGATGGCGAATCAAATGTGCGCCCGCACTGAACTTGCGCGCTGGGACGGGACGGCATCAGGCGCATTCATTCATTCACATTCTCGATGCGCACTCGACTCCCGCCTCACCTGCACTCTACTGACTCGCTCTCGTGCCAATGCTTGCTCGATCGTCAGCCCGAGTAGACTCAAGACCCAAGACCCAACAAGAAGTTAACGAGGGAAAAAAGTCACGAGTCCAGCTGTGTTGTGTACCGCGCGCGACACCGAACGCGACGGATTCGTTCATCCATCCTCTGTTCGCCCGCTAATCATCGCGCATTTTCCTCTTCCTTCATCCGTTGCGCATAAAACGTTCGGATATTCTTGATTCGTGATGAATGACGGGACCGACGTGACCCGTGCGTGCACTTTGAATCTTGGAATTTGAATTCATGATTCTGATTGAAGCCGGCAGGTACCTCACCCATCTACACCATGTTCTATAATACCTTGCATTCATGACGTTCATCCACTTTATATGACTTTCGAGTGTCTATGGAGGGCAGCAGTTCCGAATGAGAGACGCAAGTAACCCCTTGACGAGTCGCGAACATCCATTCACGTGCTTCACGATTGGTGCTCGCCTGTCCGTTCGGCTGCCCCGTGTGTGTTTCATGCAGCGTGATGGTGGGTGAGCTTCGAGGCGCTTCAGCACGTGATGATGCTTTAATAACGCGTCGCGCACCTGCCGCCCGCCCCGCGCGCTGATGCGCCAAGTCACAAAAAATCAAAGCGGCGTTGCTGCTGCATGGGGAGGGCGCTAAAAGCGTGCGTTTGCGCATCAGCGATCGTGTCGCGTGGAGAGCAGAGGCGCGGCGCGGGCTTGTCAGCCAGTTTGGTGAAGAAGTTGAATTCAAGATGAAAGATTTGAAATCGAGGCGAAACCGGTGGACTTGTAAGTCACATGACATGCGCGCGGGTCGAGCAGCATCTCCATTCCCATCATCATCATCATCATCATCATCATCATCATCATCATCGTCATCATCATCATCATCATCATCATCACCACTACCGTCAACGTCATAGGTCATCGCGCGTGGCGCGTCGCATGTCCCGCCTCGCGTTGACAGATCTCTGCGACTTGATCGACTCGGCCAAGGATGGTGTTCTTGGTCAAGATACCAAACAGAGTGCCGGGGAGGGATGGCAATGCAGAGGCTCCCTCGCAGCTGGCATCGTCGTCCGCTCAGGAGGAGCGCCAGGGAGTAGCCGCAGACCAAGCCACACTGCCACTGCCAGCTACAAGCTCCTCAGCTTCAACCGCGACGGCTGCTGACCAGCAAGGCGATCATACGCAGAGCACGACAGAAGATGACTTGCTCCAGTCCCTCGGTAGCCTGCGCTTGGACGGCACCGCTGGGCCTGCTTCAGTCTTCGCTGCTCCCGCACATCCCGCTGCTTCGCCAGCGGTAGCAGACCAGGGGGCCGCAACGCAAGCGCATACAGGCAGGCCATGCATCAACATATACCTTCCACCTGCGATCGAATCGCACCGCTATGTGCGCAGCGAGGATGTGTCCCTCATCGTCGAGAGGCCGGAGAGGGTGAGGGCAGTAAATTTGGGCATCGCTGCTTTCTTGGCCAGATGCGCGGCCGGCCATGATGCGATTGGCGTCGATGGTGACACGGACATGGCCGCACAGCGAAAGGCGGACGATTCGAGCCATGCCGCCTCCAGCTCAGCAGGCCGTCCCGCTAAAACAGATGCAGGAATGGAGGACTTGTCCAGTGCGCTCGCTTCGCTGGATGTACGAGCGGAAGCAAAGGTCGATCCGTCTGACTCGACAGCATCACTCTCAGCCTCCTCTTCTACCTCTGTCGCCGCCATTCGAGTGCACGTTACACGCAGCAAGATTCCCCTCTCGCACCCTGCGTTTGCAGACATACACGGAGAGCCCGTCTTGGAGCTTGCAGATCAGGCTGCTGCCAAGGCGCAGGGCGGCAACGATACGCAGGCAGGATCTGCGCCTGTCGAGGCGGAGAAGGAGAATGCGACACCCCCCTCCAAGGAGGCCGCAACGGATATGGTGGCAAAGCTTGCTGCGGCTGCACGGGGCGAGAGCGCAGCGCAGGGAGAGCAAGTGAGAGAGGAGCTCAAGACGAGTGATGAGCCTGCGCCCAGCGGAACCAGCGCCGCTCCCCACAAACTCACGGACCAGGCAGCGCCTCTGTACCCTATCGCTTCTCAGCCGCGTAAAGACGAGACTTATGCGCACTATCTGGACAGGCTCTGCTTGATGGCGCCCGACCAAGCACCTCAATCACCACCCCGTGCAGCTTTGCACACGCCCAAGAAAACTCGCCAAGACACCAGCAGTGCAGACCAGGCACCAAGTCCAAAGAGCGACTCGAGCGAGCAGTTGCCGGAGCGAGAATCCGAGGTGCCGCTAGGATGGCCTCAAGGGGATTTGTACCTGTGTGGTCCAGCGAGAGGCGGCAGCGATGTCCAAGGCGTCCTGCACGACGCCGTCGATGGCGCGGACGGAGGCAGCAAAGCTGCGATCGAAGCATCTGTGGGAGCCATCGATCGAGCAGTGGATGGCCTTTTTGCTGCACCGACCGCAGCTCAGGCAGGCGCCGGAAAGGCCACTTCAAACGCTTCTGCGTCGCTTGCGCCAGCTTTCGTGGTGGTCAGACCGCCAGGCCATCACTGCGGATCGGCCACGCCGAGCGGCTTCTGTTGGGTCAACAATGTGCTTGTGGGGGCATCGCTTGCGCAGAGAAAGTACGCCGTGGATAGGATCATTGTGCTGGACATTGACTTGCACCATGGCAGTGAGTCGACTTTTATGTGCGCGCTTGCAGACATTTGCGTGGTTCCTGATTGCTCGAGCTTCTCTGCAGACGGAACGCAATCGATTGCTTGGCGGCTGAATACCGAGGCCGCTCGAAGAGCTGGAGAGCGCAAGGCTCGGATAGCTGCGCTGCGGTCTCTGCGAGCCAAGCCGAAAGGCGGACGGCGGTCCGGTGCAGGCGCTACTCAAGACTCTGCCGCCTCGGATGCGAACGCAAAGGAAGAGGAGCGTCTAAGCAAGGAGCGGGACCTGCAGGTGTTCTATGGGTCTTTGCACGATATTGAGAGCTACCCCTGCGAAGACGGAGACGCGGAACTGGTCAGGGATGCCAGCACGTGCATAGAGGGTGCTCATGGACAGTGGATATGGAACGGTGAGTTGCGTGCCAGTTTCATCGCGCATTGGGAGTCGAGGCACGTGCGCGCGAGCTAGGATGGTTGTGAAAGGATTTATCTGTGGTTCGGAGATGTGCCCATGTCTCGGGGCTGCGGAGACGAGCCTTTTCATACTGTTAGGAAAAGGTCTGAGGAAAGTCCAGCGGACTGGGGTCTGCAGGATCTTCTAGAGCTGGATCAATTTGAGACACGGTCTTTCGGGACTGCACTGAGCTTGCCGCGTGCCAGCGACTTTTGGAGTTTTTGTTATCATCGTCTCGTGAGGTGCTGACTTTGTATGCACCTCGACATTTCGCAGTCCATCTAGAGCAACACACGACGCAGCGCGAATTCGAGGAATTATATCGGCAAAAGTACTCTGTGCTTCTGAACAAAGCGCGTCATTTTGCGCGCCGAACCGATTCGCAACCGGACCGGACGCTCGTCATTGTCTCGTGCGGAATGGATGCCTGCTCTCATGAGCATCCTGGAATGCAGCGTCATGGCAAATCTGTACCGCCCGAATTCTACCGACGCTTCGCTGGCGATGCAAAAGCCCTGGCTGGGGATATCGCCGGTGGAAGGCTTTTGAGCGTCTTGGAGGGCGGGTACTCGGACAGAGCATTGGTCAGCGCGACGCTGGGCCATCTCTGCGGCTTGGCGGGCGTAGAGGGCGCGTCGGAATGCGAGGAGGGCCAAAAGAAGAGAGCGCCCAATGAGTCTTTACGCACCTGGTGGGACTTGGAGCACCTCGTAGCGCTAGAGAAGCTCGCTAAAAAAGCGGCTGCACCTGCGACGCAGACGTCCTCCAGGGGTGGAGAATGGAGCAGACAGGCTGCGTGGCTGCAAGCTACGAACAGGCACTTTGCTACGCTGGAAGAGGCATGCGGAAGGGTCCGACGGACGCGTAGCAAAGAGATGGCCTCTTCGGCGCAATCTACGCCCAAGCATGCAACCCCACACTCTGAATCTTCTCCAAGGGAATTGAGAGCGGGTGCGAGAGCTAGGCAATTGGCTTTTGTTGGCGAACACGCTGGCCAGAACCCGTCGAACGGAGACATGAAGCGAAAAGAGGAATGAGGAACATGCGACAGGAACCCTTTGGGGCGTGGTCATCCGGCACCTTGATCGCGTAGCCAAGTAGGAACGCAAGTGTCTTGACTGCGCTAAAGGCCACTTGGCGTTCTTATAGCCGCCACCCATGCAACGGCGCCGAGATCATTCCGAGAATGAAACTGCGTGTCTGTTGTGGGCTTGCTTCAACGGTCTCCATTCCGTTTTCGAGCCCTGCAGCGGTGGATTGACGGCGGAAAAGAGCGCGCGCCAAGATAGAGACTGCGCAGACTGTCATCAACGACGGCCCGTAAATCGTATGCGTCGGCCCCACCGCATTCACGGACCCTACCCGAATATTGCGCCAAAGCAATGGTGCAGCCAGATTGACTATGAATTCTTGCAACCTCGACGACGTCCCACGTCAAAGCCCTCTGCGCTCTACGTGTCCCCAGAAGATTTATAAAAGGAGATGGACTTTAATGGATTACGAGGGACCCCCTTTGGAACACGCAAGCACTGCAAAGTATCATATCTACATCGACTTCACTATCGACCTCACTACTGCAATGAACATCTCGTCAAAGCTCATTCTTTGGGCTCTTTTGAGCGCCCCACTTGCGGCCATCGCTGGACGCGACGACGGTGGCGCACACGATCACGGCGGCGATCCCGGCAAAGGGCAAGATAAGTGTGAGTTCAAGCCGAAACTCGGGACTTGCCCGCCTCATTGGCTCACTCATATCCCAATCGCTCTTGCCAGACAATCGTGTGACTGTCCTTCATCACCCAGCCTCTCTCAACGTCGACGCGCAGAAAGTCGCCTTTGGAAACGCTTGCGGACGCGTTGGAGGCGTGGATGCTCAGTGGGACTACGTTCCGAACTCTGCTGGCGGACACGATGGCTGGTGCCATATTCCGTGAGTTGGTGGTTGCGAGCAACACCCCCTTCGCCCACGTCACTGCGGCTTATGCGTCGCTTTCACGCTTGATCCGACCTTCAGTGATGAAGCGGGCGGCGGTGGATCGGACCACGGATTCGACGTCGGAGCTGCTCTGGGCAATGAGAGTCCCGAATGGAAGTTTGACTATTACTGGTACGCATGGCCCCCTGCAGCGTTAATGGGTGCAGGCATGGTCAAAAGTGACTTTGGCAAGAGCAAATCGGAAGGGGAACAGTGTGAGCGGTAGTCGTTAGAGCACAAGTCAGTTACCTTTACCACGGGCTGATTTCCTCCCGCGCGCACCCATCAGACGTCCGGGTGCACCCCAAACAGTGGCCCTCGTGGATGACTGTTGAGGACCAGAAAGCCGCCTGGGGCAAGCAATGTGACGGTCTCTCGGGTAGACAGGCGGATTGGGACCTCAGGAAGGCTCACGGCGGAAAGGCAGCCTGGTGTCACATTGTGTGAGTTGTGAATTGAAGTTCGCATTCTGACTAGAAGCGGATCTGAATTGACGCGACGGTGTGCCCGTCCCCAAATACCAGCGGCGGAAAGGACTTTGGACTCCAAATGATGGATGCTCTGAAGGCGCAAGACCCCGCTTGGGACTTTAACTTCAAGTGGTACTCGTGGCCTCCTGCAGTGTCCATGGGTGCAGGCATGGTCAAACGTTCTCCTGATAGCGGTTCGAGCGTCTGGGGAGGAGGACCGCAAAAGGAACAGTGTGAGCGGTAGTCGTCAGAATCCACTTTACCCTTACCATTGGCTAATTCGCTGGCATGCCGACAGACCTCCGCATCCATCCTAAACAGTGGCCGTCGTGGATGACGGTTGCAGACCAAAAGACTGCCTGGGGAAAAGAATGCAATCGTGTGTCAGGTGGACATGCGAACTGGGATCTCAAAAAAGCTCATGGTGGAAAGGCTGCTTGGTGCCACGTTCCGTGAGTGAAGATGAACAAATCCCATCTTGGACAGGATCGTACCCGGGCTGACGCAGCGCGGTGCTGGATCTGCATGACGTTTCAGCGGAGGAGCGGAGTATGGAGGTCCCATGATGGAAAATCTGCCGGCGCAGGACCCCGCTTGGGCCTTCAACTGGCGCTTCGAAAATTGGCCTCCTGTCTGAGAGAGGTGGTGTGCGTCGACCTGATCCGCAGGCACCGCGCGTCCAGTATGTCCATCCTCCTTGCCCGCCAAAGGAGCGATTTCGAATGCTCGAGAAAAAGAAAGTTGAAATGAACTACAAATGTCAGCCTCGATTTCGAGACAGTGATGCGTGAACGCTTAATGTGCCTTTCGCGAGCGTGATAAGCCCGCGTGTTTGCTCAAGGAGCGCCACATAGCACGACCCAAGACTGTTGTGGGATTGAACTCGAGCTCGTGCTAGAGCGTTGTGCCAAGGCTTGGCGCTCAGGCAACGTGTTGGGTCGGGTCAGCCGAAACGAATCGAATGACGGTGGAGTGGTGTCGGGAGTGCACGCTTTGGATCTGCTTGCAGTGCCAATCACGGCGAGCCGGTCATCGACAAACGCTCGAGGCCAGTGCCGCGCACCCGAAGTAGGGGCTCGCGAATTCGCGTAGGGGCATTGCATTGCAGTGCGCCTCCTTTGCACGACGACGCTCCATAATCGAGCGGCCCGAAAAGATTCTTTTTTGGGATACGTGCTTTCAGCAAATGATGGCTTGGCCCCGAGTCAGGCACGCTCGGGTTCGTGCCAAGAGTTGCTTGCGCAGGTTGGCGTACAGCTTGAAAGGTCAGGTGATGCTGGTTTCAACACCGCCGCGCGACCATTTCTCGCGCGTCAAACGCGTCTCCTTGCCGCCGTAATGCAGCGGCACGGCGGCGGTCCCCACCTCTACGCGAGGGCTTGGTTGGATCATGGCGTCTGACTTGCGTCGCTCACGTGAATCTCGTGGCGCTGGACGTTTCAGCAGTCGTGCAGATTGCAGTCAAGGGCGCGTAGGTATAAGCAGAGCTGGAAAGAGCGTCGGCCGTGTCCAGTCTGTGCCACACTCGACTCTCTGCGCCGTCTCGTTCGCCGCTCCACCTCTCCACCATCCACTCTTCGCAATGCCTCGCAGCTCGGCCACGATTGTTGCTGCAGCATGGATTGCTCTTGCTGTGCTCAGCAATGAAGCATTCGGCTTAGTGGACCTCTGGAGTGAGTCACAAGCTGTGCTCCAATGCCAAACAAAAGACGCTCGCAGATCTGACACGCCTCTGCAACATCTGCTGCAGAGGTACGCACCGAGCCGCCCTACATGAGTTTCGAGGAAGAGCGAGGCAATTGGACGGTGACTTGCGCAAGCTTGGTGGGCTACAAAGTGTTTTGGTCAGAATATGATTACTCTACCCACGACAAGGCTACGTACTGCCTTTGCGGTCACTACTAGTGAGTTTGACGCGCCGGGAGATCCTGGCGTATCCTGCCAAATCTGACGCTCGCTTACCTTTTGCATGACGAGCAGCACAAACGTTGATTGGGGACAGAGAGTCATCGACGTCTTGCGCCCCAAGTACCCCGAATGGACCTTCAATCGAGCTCCTATTTCTGCTCCACGACCCAAGAAGGGCCCCAGACCAGGGAGCCAGTAAAGATTTGACACTTGCGCCCCTACGCCCACCGTCTCGTGCTGGATGATCCGAAATGGGACCAGACAGACGCGCGGGCGAAAGAGTCACGAGTCACGAGTCACGAGTCAAGAGTGGATGTTTGGAGGTGCTTGCACACATACGCATGCGAGCGCGCGTATCGGGTGCATAGGCCCTTTGACATGTAGTCTAAGCAGAGCGCTGTTTCAGCATGCGTACATGTTTTAGTTGCAGCCATTCGTATCGTTTTTGCTCGAACCTGACTTTCGACTGTCCACTTTGCAACGAATCAAACATTCCTCCCGCACAACAGCGTGCACGTGGAAATGAGAAAGTTGCGATGCCCGCCAGCTTTGTGCTCCCTTGTTGACAATCATCCAGGGCAACATTCTGCAGAGTGCGTGCTTCTGCGGGCTTCTAGCGATTGTTGCAACACTGTGTCGGATGAAGATCCGCCGCGCGCGGTGAAGGTTGATTGTTGCGTCTCCAAAACCTGTTGCGAGCGGGCTGCGAGTGCGCAGGCCTGCATGTCGACTCGTCGTGGAACCTTTGGGCGGCGGCGCTGTGGGTGCCTGACTGACGTGTCGGGCCGTCGAGATGCGTCGCAGCGCGAAAGAGCGCAAAGTTTCAGACTTTCTCACCGAAAGGTTTCGACAAGCGTCAGTGTTGACCTGTTCGCTATCTGCTTCTTGACTATATGCACTCCCAGTTGCATACCAAAGACTCTCTATCCTTCGACATGCGGTGTATCAGCGCCACCTCAAGCTGGCTCTTGCCAATACTTGGTCTGCTAACACTCACGTGCAAAGTCGCAGTGGCAACCGTCTACAATTGGAGTACGTATGACTTGTTTGCGTCCTGGCAGTTGGATCCCGTGCACTGAGCACCGCGTTCTTGCGTCCGCAGGAGTCACTCACGCTCCGTTCACGATGCCGTTCGACGAGCAGCAAGGGAATTGGACCGCAACATGCCGAAGAGTCGTTGGCGCCAGAATCTTCACTGCAAGCTACGAATACTCTTCGCACGACGAGGCGACATATTGCGTTTGCGGCAACTACAAGTGAGAGCGATAGTACTCGCTGGTCTGAAACGGAGTCATGGCTGACGCGAGTACGGCGCCTCCTGCAGCACGAACGTCGACTATGCACCGCAGGTGATCGACGACCTTCATTCCAGGTTTGTTGGCTGGTTCTTTGCAAGATCGACCGTCGCTGTGAGGAAGCCACGCGGATCGCAAAGACCTTCACGACGCCCATCCGACCGCAGTAGTCTTTCGTCGGAGCGACAACGTGACAGACAAGAGTAGGGTGTTACTCCAAGATGTGAGCTGCATCAAGCCTCGTGAAGTCGACTTTTCGAGCGGCGCGACCGGCCAAAGCGCACGATGGAATGGATTTAATCTTGTGACCGAGCGGGTCCAAGTGTCGACGAGCGAGAGCAATACGTGACAGTCAGCTCAAGCAGAGGATCGGGGCAGCTTGCATGTCCTCTTCCTCGACTCCGCGCGCGTCCTATGTCAGCCTCATCAACTCGCACTCCAAATCAAATTGATGCTCATTTGGAAAGATCGGAATGACCTGAGCTTGGAGCGTCATGTGATTCGTGTCGGTCCAAACACTTTCCTTGCAATGTCAACTAGCCATGCGGCTCGAGCAGTGCAACATGCGTGTATCGCGAGCAATGGCATGGCTGCATCGGATGTTGAAGGTGCGGACAAAAAGACCCGCGTGGCCTTGGCGATGATTACACAGGCAGCCACCATGACACATCCTACTGGTTGATGTTGACCTCCGTCTGCCAAGGCGCAGACCACGCTCAGCTCAGGTGCGCGGCATATGTCCGAGTCAGTGCACAAATGTGCCAAAGCTACTACAGCCATTGACAGGGCAGCCTGGGCATCAGCCAGATGCCATCACTGCAGACGCAGACTATTCGAAATTTACCCGGCTCGGCCTCAGACCTACTCGGGTCCCGGTGGCTGCAATAATGGCGCGATCATTTAGTAAGGACGTGAACCTCCGGCCGCGAGCGCCTTTAATACTGATTAATTCGGCACTTTGTTTCCGAATGCAAGCGCGTTGCAGTGATAAGGGTATAAAGCGTCAGCAATTGTTGGCAGTGGACTCGTGCTCGAAACCGAAGCTAGCCTACCTCCTGCCCCTCACCATCTCGCTGCTCATCCCTTTCAGCACTCGAAATGAAGGTCTTTCTTACCAATCCTCTCTTTGCAACGGCTCTTGCTGGTTTGAGCTTTTGCGCCGGCCAGACCATCTACACGGAGTACAGTGAGTGAAACGTCGACCTCTTTGCTCGGCCCTTGCTGGACCTTCAAAGCTGACCAGACCGCGCCACGCCAGGAGTGACTCACGAGCCACCCGGGCTGAACTTCGACGGCCAAGTCAAAGTGTGGACCTCGACGTGTCAGACACTTGCAGGACAGCCAACGGTAGCACTGCTCCAGTACGCCCATGCAAATGGCGGCATATATGCTTTTTGCAACACTGGAGCACCGTAAGTAACGCTACCGAGCGGTTGATTCCGAGATTCCTGCAACGATGTGACAACGCGCGTATACTTTTTCGCAGAGCTTACACCGAGTATGGACCCGCTACGAGAACGATCCTCGAGGGCCAGTATCCTGGTTGGGGATTTGAAGTCACCTCGGATTGAGGGCCTTGGCAGAAGCAGCTGACCGCCACATCCCACGCATGTCCGCCTGAGGGAGTTTTAGAGGTACCTCGGTCGCTCGATTGACACTTTCGACATGTCGAATCTTGGCTTTGTGGGAATCGGAAAGGTGTCACAAAAGTAAAGACCGCACGTTACAATCGATCTCCAAAAGGGGCACGGCAGTTGACCACATGTGAATGCATGATCTTTCAAGCGTTCGAGGGGAGGTATGGAGAATATGAATGTGCTTGTGCGCCTTGCCAGCCCTGCGTCCCTGAATTTTCGTCCAGCGGCTTTGCTAAAGGTGGAGAAGTCCGATGATTCTGCTTTGCGCGTATCCACATCTCTATGCTCAGGTTCAGCGTGTTTGAAGACGAGCGATGCTCGTGCATGGGGCGAGTAACATGTCCGATTTTGCCTTGGGCCTGACACGGCTCTTCTCTGCTTGCGTACCTCTGACGCGACCGCGTCCATCGGCATACTGCACGAGGATGGCGACAAAAGAGCCCAAGAGCGGCCCGTGATTGTGATGCACAGCCAAACGAAAGCATCGGTAGCGCGCAGTTATACAATAGGCGAGCGACCAGTCGGGCAATCTGCATGCCAAGGCTACACCCGCCTGGCGCGACCTAATAAGGCACGATCGGCCCGTCGATGACTAATTTGTGGGGGTGACGGGTCACGTCTGACGGGCCCGGGCAGTCAAAATTGAAGACAATCCAATGTCGCTGCTCGCCCAAGGTCCGAACCTCGCGTTATGAAAGAAATCAAGGGTCTATGATACGAGCGACCAAGCTGTTGTCTGCAATGCGACATTGGTGCAAATTTCCAGAGCGAAAGCCAGCGACCCTAAAGCAGCCGATTCAAAAACCATGGCAGGGTCTCAGTCTCGGCTCGCCCGTCTACGTGGCAGCGAGTCAGGCAAAATCGCGCTTCGCGTCTCGAAAAGCGAATCTTATAAGAGACTGCACTTTTCAGCTCGATGAAAGATCCCTTTTGAATGAATTTCCTGGCCATGACCGCCTCGCTATCCGAGTTCCAACCGAACACAAAGAAAGTACAGTCGTCATGCCACGCATCATTTGTCCAGCATTCTTGTTCGTCTCGCTCATCCTTGGCGCAATCATCTCGCAAAGTCAGGCAGTCATCATATGGAGTGAGTGAGCTGCGCACAAGATACATCGTCTTCTTCGAGACGAGCTGCTGACGCCTAGTCTGGATGTCTGCTCGCGCAGAAGTAACCAGTCAACCACAAAGCTTTCCGCCTGATTCGCAGAGACAAATCTTTGAGGCCAATTGCGGAAAAACAGCGGCGGGTTTTGGTGATCACGATCCCGTCAACACTTATTTTCGTTTGCAGGGTGACACAACCTTGCTAGCCATGTGCGGCTCCAAGTCGTGAGTTTTCAAGGGTCGACGACGAGTGTGATTTGCACCAAATGAGACGTCCACTCTTCAAATTGACAGGACGGATGCCGACTACGGAGCAGCTACTATCACGGCTCTCGGTCAGACGTACCCTGGCTGGAAGTTTGTGGCCACCGACTCTTGATTGGATAAGAGGGCGACCGACGCTTTGGCCGTCCTTCCTGCGGGGTTGCACAGATTTGCGATTCTTTGTCAAAGCAGGTCAAGCGTTTGCAGTAGCCAAAGCGCTCGAGCAATGCCATCATCGATACATCTTGATAGTAGAGATAGTTTGTGAGCGGTTTATCCTAACCCTAAACCAAACGAGAAGGCCTTGTCATCCCTGATTGCAGGGTAGTTTCTCAGTCGATCCGCTCTTGTGAGAAATGCACATGTGAGGGTCTTGCACTCAGGCCCTCACTCCGACACGCCCGTACCATCGGTCAGTCCTCTCTTCAGAAGAGCACGAGCCGTCAATAGGCTTTCGAGAACAAGCTTACGTTTGTAATGGTCATAACCCGCGAGAGAGAAGAGCGTTGAGCACCATTGTGGGCACCACAGACGGGGTTGAGTACTCACGACTGAAGTGGAGATGACAGTGCTATGCTGTTTGTGCAGAGAACATGCAGGTGGACTCTGCAGGTACAACGGCAAAGGAGATGGAGAAGGCAACAGAGACAGCAACGGCTGCACCACAGACTTCAACAGGGCGGGCTCTGCAGCCTTTGGCTTTGCCACGCACTCCAGCTCCGCGCAGAAGCTTCCAGTAAAGCGGTCTGCAGCGAGAAAGTCCTTTTGACTCGGCATCTGGCAGCAGCATTCATTCACCAACACCGTCCCTTGATTGCGGGACAAAAAAGTTGAGGATGGGCCTTGGCTCTGCAGCTAAGGTCTATCGAAATCAGGCAGTCATTTTTCCCAGCTCCTCTCTTGCATTTGCCACATCAGAAGCTGACTCTGGCCACCACCTATGAGCGCGGTCTACTGCATCCTCATCAGCATCAGCATCTCTGACCCACCTCGCCTTTCCTCTCCAAGACATGGCTAGAGCTGAGCAGTGGGCCAAGGAACATGGGCCCTCTGGATTTTGAGGCCATGAGCCCTTTCTTGTCTTGTGCACTTCTGATCACGTCGCGCACTGGGCAGCTGTCTGGTTTGCTGCATTCCGAGGAGGAATGGGTGTCACAGCTATCCGCAACATGATGGGATTATCTGGCGTTCACAGCCGCAGAGGCAAGTTTAGCTGGTTGGCCTCCATGGGCTCGTATCAAGAAATGCTGGCACTCAAAGACCAGGCCAAGGGTACGGGCCTTGCACCCCAGTTTTTGAACCTTGCCTTTCTCAACGGACCTGCCTATCCCAAGCTTCACACGCACTGGCCAGTGCTGCAGGACGTGACGGGTTAGGGTTAGGGTTAGGGTTACAAGGGGTGGTGGAATAGGGTTTTTGGAGTTTGTGTTATAAGCATCTAGAGAGGCCTGAGGGAAGTCAGCTGGTGAAGCAGCGCCCAAAACCCTACAGGTTTGATGGCGTGAGGTCCACCTAACCTACTGGTATAAGTCCAGGATTTTACGCCGTAAACTAGACCGCACCCTGCCAAAAAGACGCGTCCAGATGTCCGTGGACCTTGATTTTGAAGATTTTACGCCGTAAAAGTGCGCAGACAGATTTCTGCCATACGGACGCGTGCTCTGCCATATGGACGCGTGCTCTGCCATACGGGCGCGCGCCCCATATGGCCATGCAGGCGCGCGCGCTACGCGTAAATTATCCACTGCACGCATCAATTTGTACGCCGCACCCCAGCCTGCAGTGGTGGCCGTCACGCCTTTGTTGCGCGCCAAACATCACTCACACCCCCTCATTGTCCCTGACACCGACACTTTGACAGGCTGGTGTGCGGCAAGCATGCTACCAAATAAGATACCAATTACACTGTCAGAAAGCTGTGATAGGGGCATTTTGTGAGGTGCAATTTGCTTGCTCAGATGGTGCCTCAGCAAGCACAGAACATGCGCACAATCCAAGAGTGATGTGCGTCAACTTCTCATCAAACAGGTGCGCTGGCACCAACACTTTGAGGCCTCACTGTGAAGGCTTTTGTTCACCAATTGTCTTGTTCTGACGTTCACTGGGTAGTTTTGATAGGGGCATTTGCCATAGTCAAGACAGATGTGCTAGAACAAGGGCCTGCAAGCGGTGACAAGCACTCAACAATTGGCATGTGCAAGGACAACAAGCGCGTCTGTCTAGTTGTGCGGGTGTGGCTGCACCACTCTACGTGCGCTTTTTGTGCCTAAGCAGTGACGCGTACTGCTCACAGCCCGCTCATTGTCCCTGGCACCAACACTTTGACCTGCTGGTGTGCGGTGAGCATGCTGCCAAATGGGCTACAAATGGCACCGTTGGGAAGGTGTAGTAGGGGCATTTGACATAGTCAAATTAGATCTGCCAGAACAAATACCTGCAAGCGGTGACAAGATCTCCAAGATGAGCCTGTGGAGGGACAATGAGCGTGCTACTGCTGGTACGCAGGCGTGGCTGCACCACTATACGCATCAAGTCTTCTTGTCTTTCACTACAGACAAGGCTTGTTACATGTAGCAAAGGGTCTTCTTTGGGCCAGTGACGCTCCTCTTACCAAGCACAAGAGCTACACTTGACTACCTGTGGGTCAACAAGGCAAGTACTGCTCATGATGGGCGCACAGCTTGCTCTGTAGCACGCTCCAAAGCTATAAAGATGGGATGTGAGATGCTCTCATGTCCAAATCTCCTTGTCAATCACTCACTCAAACACTCACTGCTCAACACACAGCACCAAACCTTGCCCAAACCTCCCTTCCCCTCGACAAACTTCAACATGTCTACCACAACTGTTCCCACCACTGAGC
>CCYA01000273.1:18596-71743 GCA_900000165.1 Ceraceosorus bombacis
AGCCAGCACGCCCTTGCCTCGCAAGCTTCTATTCACATCACTGAGCATCCTCGAGCACACCTCAGCGCCCAACAAGACCACGCAACCATCAATGGCAAGCTAAGCTGCCACAGCAGACATCGGGCCGCACTCCCCACGCCACCCGCCCAGCACCTCTTTCCAGCGGCCAACACCCGAGCTAGATTGATTAGCTCGGAACATCGACTTCCGCTTCTGCCAGACGCCGTCCGTCTGTCAATCCTATTTTATTTTGTTCAGGTGCAGCCCATACACAATTAGTGTGTCGTGGCTGCAGACCGCTCCAGACACCCACCGCCCTCCTCTGCAAAGCATTTCTACAATGTCGACTCTGGGCAACAAGCTGCGAAACAGGCTGTCCGGTTCGCACAGGCGTGCTTCTCGGACAGGACTCACGCCCGAGCCCGACACGAAAGAGAACATTCAACCTCTCACGCCGTCACACTCGCAGTCACAGTCACAAGCCGACGGCGACAAAGCATCGGTCAAAGTTCCAAAAGTTCTGGTAAATGGGTCAAGCGCATCCGAAACTTTGGAATCGACCAATACGCATACATCGGCAGAAACGGCAGCAAGGCCTGAATTGCAGGATCGTTCGGACTCGACGATCTCTGCGGCCGCCAGTGCTGCTACTGCGAGCACCATCAGCACTGGGGAACCTCCGGCAGAGATTAGCACGACTGTCACTACAGAAGTGGTGCGTCCTGGCACGCAGGCGGGCGAGGCAGATGCTGTGAAAGAGGAAAGGCTGTCTCAGAGCCACACCACCCAAGTCACGCACCTCAACGCTTCAGGTAAGTGCTCGTCGAGTTGCAAAGAGGGGGGTGTTGCGTCTCAGCATGCGGCAGCCCCACGCATACCTGCCTGGCTGCACACGCTGACGCGCACCCTTTCACTCCCACGACAGACGTCAAGCACGAAGTCGGCAAGGATGGTTCGATTGTGCTGAAACCGCAGGAAGCGGCGTCGTCCCGCAACAAAAAGCGAGGCAAAAAGATTCGCGCTTTGGTCACCTTTGTCCCTCGTGAATCCAAGTTTGACCGGTACAACGCCGAGTCGGCAGGAGATCCGTGAGTAGGCAGATCATCAGCTTTTCCACCCCCATGCCGATGAGGCCCTGATCCTTCAACTTCCGCTCGCAACAGCTTCCGCGGCTTCTATGTGCTCTTCTGGATCTCACTCTTCCTGCTCATGCTGGACACGTTCTACACCTCTTGGGCATCCACTGGACAATTCATCTCCTTGGCTTTCGCGACTCTTTTCAGCAAAGATGCGGGTGTGCTAGTCCTGAGCGATGCAGCTCTGGTCGGAAGCACCTTCATATGCGTCCCTTTTGCAATCATGCTCAAGCGAGGTTGGTTCAGCTACTGGCCTTCTTTGATCTGGCTCCAACACGCCTGGCAGAGCGTGCTCCTGGGCGGGGTTATCAAGTGGACCCAGTATCGGGACTGGCCATGGGTTCAATCGGGCTTCATGACGCTCCACACGCTCAGCATGATGATGAAGGTGCATTCCTACTGCGCCGTCAATGGCGCCATGGCCGACTCCTTCTGCAAGATGCGTCGAGTGGAACGTCAGCTGGAAGAGAGAGTTGCTGAGATTGCCAAAGATGCTGCGCCGCATGAAAGCACTCGCATCTCGCAAGAAGCGTGGAATGTCGCGCTTTCGGAGGCCTCGAAATACCAAGCGGGTACAAATGGATCCGGCGCCAATGGCATCAAAGCGGAGAGAGTGGAGGACTCGGCTGCAACGTCTGCGTCGCTCTCTGCAGCAGACGAGAATGTCTGGGCAAGTCTGGAGGCTCAGCGGGGCTCTTCGAGGCTCAGGCATAGAAACAATGCCAGCGTGCTCAAGAGGCGAACAACCAGCGGCCCAACGAGTCCCGGTCCTCACTCGTCGCAAGCACCTGTCGGCACCAAAGGCGGCGCAGCAGGAGACACAACCACTGTGAGGGATCCTCACCCCCTTGCGTTCCACCCTGACCCGGTTGTCAGCAAGCTTGCCAAAGACATTGAAGAGTTGCGCGAGGAGCTGCTGTCTAGCGATCCTGACGAGTCTGGCGAGCATGTCTCTTGGCCGCAGAACGTGACCTTTCGCAACTTTTTCGACTATCTCTGCTGTCCCACGCTGGTGTACGAGCTCTCCTATCCTCGTGTCAAAACGTGAGTGATATTTCATGCAGCGCGGCATACGCACAAAGGCTGACCACTCCCGACTCGATGTGCGTCGCATCGCAGCATTCGCCCCTCCTACCTGCTAGAAAAGGCTCTAGCAGGCGTGGGCACGTTTTGCGTCATCTACGTCATCACAGAACACTGGATCATGCCCCATCAACCTGCAGCAGGAACCTCGCTCGCCAAGACCTTTTTCGCCTTGGCCGTGCCCATGCTCGTCAACTACCTTCTCATCTTCTTTGTCATGTTTGAATGCGCCCTCGCGTTCGCTGGCGAAGCGACGCGATTCGCTGATCGAGAATTCTACTTGGACTGGTGGAACAGTCGAAGCATGGATGAGTTCAGTCGCAAGTGGAACAAGCCCGTGCACACCTTTCTCCTCCGGCATGTATACGCCCACTCGATAACTGCGGGCGTAAGCAAACAGTTGGCTCTATTCCTGACCTTTTTGCTCTCTGCACTCCTTCACGAGCTCGTCATGGCCATCGTCAGCGGCAAGATACGTGGCTACCTCTTTGCCATGCAGATGGCGCAGATTCCTCTGATCGCCATCAGCCAGATACCCTGGGTCAAACAGAGACCTACCCTCGGCAACGCCTTCTTTTGGATATCCCTCGCCATCGGCTTTGTCACCCTCGACATTTGCTACATTATGTACTGAGCTTGCGCTCACCTTTGCCTGCCACCAATGTCCAGCAACGAGAATGCATTTGCTGAAAAGTCATGAAGCGCGGAGAGTGCATTTGGTGAAAAGTCGTGAATGGATACAAGTACAAAGAATCTTGAACACGGTGACGAGTTGCCGAGACGCTTGCATGCTCGAGTTTAATCGACCTGCATAGTCCTGCGATGCGGAGAACAGTCAGCTTGGACATTCATTGTGATCACCATTGGGGCAACTCACATGGCCTGGCCGCTTCCCTGTGTCAAAGCGCTCTTCTTGGCCGCGTTTCTGGCCTTGTTCTGCACCTGGATCCTCTCCAACTTTTCCTTTTGCGCGGCCAAGCGTTTCCTGTCCGCTCCGAGGGCACCTTGCAAATGCCTATTCTTGTGCACCTCCAAACGGTCCTTCTCTTGACGAGCAGCTGCGCCTCCTTTGGCCTTGAGCATGCGCGCCTTGTAAAAGGCATTCTCTCGCCTGGCTCGGATTTCGGCGATGCGCTCCATCGCCTTTAGAGTTTGTTGCACCAGCTCGCGCGAGTACCGCACTGGGACGTTGCGACGCTTTTCAAACTCCAGCGTCGAGTCCTTTGAGTGGCGTGGAAAGAGAAAAGGGGTGGAATGTCAGCACGGGTAAGAGGAGTCATCGTGCACCGTCACCCTCCCTTGGCGATGCAGGCGCTGGTAGATGAATCCTGTCGTCGCCAGTAGCCCGGAATCAAGACACTCACCACCGTCATCTCCTTTCCTGCAGCCTTTCTGAAAGCCTTGGTCCATTTGACTTTCCTGGGATTCCTCTTCATCTTGAAGTTCTTGTGGCACTTGGACCTGCAGAAGATGAGTTGCTTGGCATCGTTTCGAACGAACATGATGCCGTTGCCCGGGTAGACCGGGCTCGAGCAGAAGAAGCAGTGATTGATTCTCATCTTGCCTGTCTATGGTAGAAGGAATTGCAGACTGTCAAAGGGTGTTTGAGGTAGTGACGTAGCCAGAGGTCGAGTCGTCTTTGCGATCGGGGTACGATATTGCGGTGTGTGCGGTCTTCAATAATTTTTCGACTTGCGAGTCTCGCTCGGCCGAGAAGATTCTTGCCAAGATCTGATTTCAAGAACTTTGATCGCCCTGTATTCGTACACGTGGCCTCCTCCTGGCGAGCCTCGTCTAGCACCCGCACTCCGAACATGCCCGCCTGCAGAAAGCCCGGTTGTGCAACCGCGTAGGTGCCATGGCATCACGCCAGCGAAGAAGACCACGCGCGCACGGTTGCAGCAGCAGCAGCAACAGCGCGCGCGAACGGCACACGCACTCGACGGCTGTGAAGGCCGCGCCCGTGCTCTCGCGCCCGCCCGCCCGTCCGCCCGCGCAAGCGGTTCTTCGTCGCGCGCGCGCGCTCAGAGCAGACCGAGCAGGATCGCTAGCAACTCAAGACTACCCCGTCTCTTCCTCACACAATCCACCACTCCGGTTAGGTCTTCTTCACTCTTCTCATCACAGACCCCTTGAATCACCTGCAATATGCTCGCTCGACCTGCAGGACTCGCCGCTGCCAACTTGGCACGCGCTGCCGCACCAGCTGTGAGTAGGGAGGTCGTATGAAAAACAGCGGACAGAATGGCCTCGTTCGAGTGAGATCGACGAGGAAGCCGATCAGAGGGATCTGCTCAGCTTCGGACAGGCCTCAAGCGACCATTCCGTCGTCCGCCTTTACCTGCCAATCCAGTGTGCTGATGAACACGCTGACTTGTCGCCTCTCAGGCTCGCGTTGCGGCCCCTTCCGTCGCCTCGGCTGTTCGCACTTACGCGACGGCCAAGCCTGGTGAGTAGTCGTAGATGCGTCCACATTTCGGGTCTTGTGCTTACCAGTGTCTGCTTCGTTTCTTGCCTTGCAGCTGCCGCTGAAGTCAGCAGCATCCTTGAGCAGCGCATCTCTGGCGCATCTTCCGGTGGTGATGTTCAAGAGACCGGCCGTGTGCTGAGTGAGTACATTCGCACTCTCGAGCGTGTCAACGACGCGCTTGTATTGGGCGTCGTAGCAGGGCGGGCGGATGGCAGGGCAGATCGGCTCAATATTGCTTGCCAAGGGCGCGAGCATTTGCTCAGGCGTGTGACTTGCGCTAAGAGTGCGATGCGCACTTGTCAACTCGTACGCGGGTGATGACCCGGCTCAACGCCGCTTGGATACTACGAGCCGCCGCGTGCAAAAAGAGCTTGACGCAGCTTGCGAGCCGCTGCTGACATGTGCAACGCTTCTCCTCTCTAGCCATCGGTGATGGTATTGCTCGTGTCTACGGTCTCCGCAACGTCATGGCCGACGAAATGGTGGAGTTCAGCTCTGGTGTCCGTGGAATGGCCCTCAACTTGGAAGCCGACAACGTCGGTGTCTCCATCTTTGGATCTGACCGTGCCATCCGTGAAGGTGACACAGTCAAGCGTACCGGTTCCATCGTCGACGTTCCCGTCGGTCCGAACATGCTGGGCCGTGTCGTCGACGCCCTCGGTAACCCGATCGATGGCAAGGGCCCCATCGAGGCCGCTGAGCGTCGCCGTGCCTCGCTCAAGGCACCTGGCATTCTGCCCCGTCGTTCCGTCAACCAGCCCATGCAGACCGGTATCAAGCCCATCGACGCCATGGTTCCTATCGGCCGTGGACAGCGTGAGCTGATCATTGGTGACCGTCAAACCGGCAAGACCGCCATCGCTATCGACACCATCCTCAACCAAAAGCGATGGAACGACGGAAAGGACGAGTCTCAGAAGCTGTACTGTGTTTACGTCGCTGTCGGACAAAAGCGTTCCACTGTTGCTCAGCTGGTCAAGACTCTCGAGGCCAACGATGCCATGAAGTACACCATCATCGTCGCCGCCACTGCTTCTGAGGCTGCTCCCTTGCAATACCTCGCTCCCTTCTCTGGTTGCGCTATTGGAGAGTGGTTCCGCGACAATGGTCGCCACGCTCTGATCATCTACGATGACTTGTCCAAGCAGGCCGTCGCCTACCGTCAAATGTCCTTGCTGCTCCGTCGTCCTCCTGGACGTGAGGCCTACCCCGGTGACGTCTTCTACCTGCACTCTCGTCTCCTCGAACGTGCTGCCAAGATGAACGAGAAGCACGGTGGTGGATCTCTGACTGCTCTGCCTGTCATCGAGACTCAGGGTGGTGACGTATCCGCTTTCATTCCCACCAACGTCATTTCGATTACCGACGGTCAGATCTTCCTGGAGTCCGAACTCTTCTTCAAGGGTATCCGTCCCGCCGTCAACGTCGGTCTGTCCGTATCTCGCGTCGGATCTGCTGCCCAGACCAAGCTCTACAAGTCCGTCGCTGGTAGCTTGAAGCTGTCGCTTGCTCAATACCGTGAGCTTGCTGCCTTCGCCCAATTCGGATCCGACTTGGACCCTGCTTCTCGTCGTACCCTGGACCGTGGAGGTCGTCTCGTCGAGCTGCTCAAGCAGCCCCAATTCGTTCCCATGGCCACCGAGATTCAGATTCCCCTCATCTTCGCAGGCACCTCTGGTCTCCTCGACTCGATCCCAACCGACAAGATCACGGCTTGGGAGGAAAGCTTCCTCGAGCACCTCAAGGGCAGCGGCTCCAGCTTGCTGGCCAAGGTCGCCGAGGGCAAACCCTCCAAGGAGCTCACTGCGGAATTGACCTCCTTCATCAAGGCTCACGTTGAGGGCTTCGCCAAGTAAGAGAGACGTCGTCACGTAACATGTTAGAGCAAAGCAGCGAGCGCTCTTTGCACAGGTGATCGACCCCTCCTTTTGAAAATGCATGAGTCCCGTCAAGTCCAGACTTTTGCGCTTGTGCTCAAGAGCGATTGAAACGAGCGTTGACGTGGTCACTCGCGAAGGGTGCGCATTGACAAGTCATGCCAGCTAGTAAGACTGCTCGCGAAGGAGATGCCAGAATGTAGTGTGCGGTCACGTATGGTGTCATAATACGAATGTGTGTTGAGAAAGACACGCGTCGTAAGCAGAGACCTCGAGATTTGTCAGAGTGTCACAAGCGTCCTTTGCTGTCTTCGCTCACCCCGACAGAGTCGTGAGTGATGGCCGCGTGACACACGTGTGTGCATGGCGCGCAGGTGCGACACCACGCGCCAGGGTGACGTGCTGCCGATGTTCTCCACCAACGACCAACACCTGCAGCGTCACAACTGACAACATAACGGCGCAACCACTTGAGGTTTGAGTCTTGAGATTCAGGTAGGGGAGCTCGTGCCGTACGTCAGTCAACGTCGTGATGCTAAAGGCAAACCTCAGCGATGGATCAGGCTTCGAGCGATCCGACGTGAGCGACAAAGAGGAGCAGACGGGCAGTCATATCTTCGGCTTGCGCTCCTCTTTTCCGGACAGCGGCCCTAGCCGGGCTCGAGCGAGTCTCAGGGCGGCAGTGAGAGAGCTGGAAGATCGTTCTCTGCTTTCTGCTGCCTCTTGGTGCGTTGTAACATCTTGCTATTCGCTCACGTACACGTGCTGATGGCTTCTACCGGCGCGACGCTGAGACTACAGGGCTCAGGAACTCCTTGCACATGTGCCTAGATCGCAAGACTTGCACTTCGACGAGCCGCAAGATGCTGGTGATGCGCCATCGACGACCGCAAGAGCTGCTGGCACGACCCGTCGAGGGGCGCCAAGCTCCACCCCGGCCAGATACACGCGCTCTGCCTTTCCTGTGCATTCGACACCCGCTCTGGGAGGCAACAATCTGGCCAGCTCGTCCACGCATCTCCTGACGCCCAGTCAGGCTAGCAACGCTGCGGCATCACCTGCAAAAGGCGCAGATGAGAGCGGACGCTTCGCATCCTTTCGTCTGCCTCCATCTCCATTGGCCAGGCCGTACTCTCCATCAGACCAGGGCAGCGCTCATGTCCACTTTGCCTCTTCCCAAGACACTTCGAGATTATCTAGCGTCGATGCAGACTCGCTGGAGCGCTGGAGCAGCGCTGATGTGATGGACGACTACGATGCGGACAATTACGCTTTTGCGAGAAGTCTGTTCGGCTCCCATCAGCTGGAGAGGTGTGCCTGGGTCCTCGAGAGCAGAAAGGTGCCGGGTGACAAGGCGAAATTTCTGCGGCTGTACGCCAGCTTCTTGGTGGGTGTTGGCGGCGAGGGCCAGGGCGTGCTCAATATTGACAAGACCGCGCTGCACAGCTCGCTGAGCGACATCTGGACACTGAAGCAGCTATCATCCCAGGTGAGAGTAATGCAAATGGGAAGCTGATAGGCAGAAAGCTGACGAGTAAGGTGCACTGCAGTCGCTTCAAACAAGGGCATAAGCGCAGAAACAGCAGACAGCTTGCTAAACATTCTGCGCGAGCTCATCGATCCAAGCGATGCTTTCCTGCTGTACTTGTACGTGCGGTCAGCAGAGCCCCGATGAGATTTTGGCATCCTTCGCTAACGTGAGTTGCCTTTGCCCCGCAAAATGATTCAGGAAAGGAATTCTGCTTCAAAAGTTTGGAAAGCGCATCGAAGCCCTGGACTGTTTTGTGCGCAGTGTGGCAGAGTTTCCATACTGTTGGTCTTCATGGTTGGAGATCAGTTCTGCACTTAATCCTGAAAGCGATGAGGTGAGTTGTCCGCATTCGAGACCGTGCGTCGCTTGTCCTAAGTATGAGGTCCGTGTGCACCGCAGCTTGGAGAAATCGCCGATCTCTTGCCAGATTCCTTCATGACTGCGTTTTTTGTGAGCCATCACAGCCGCCACATTGCCAGAATTCATCGCAGCACGAACGATCCGCAACGCTGCGAAGCGCTACTGCGATTATTTCCCGGCAGCCCGTACGTCATGAGCTGCAAAGCGCATTCGCACTACGTGCTGGAAGGTGAGAAGCTAGAGGAGGTGAGAGATCTCGAGGTGCGGCGACTCACTTCTCGCATCGGACCCTTCGCAGAGTATGCTGCAGCAGAGGTGCTGTGGAAACAGGCCCGGCAGATTGATCCCTACTGCAACGAAGGCTTGGGTGGCTACTCTAATCTGCTCTTCGTGTTGAACAAGTATGAAGAGCTCGCTCACCTCACCAACTCGCTGATTGAGAGCGGACGCGACAGTGCAGAGATATGCTGTGCTCTCGGTGAGTCGCCCGGGCGGGCTTTGATCGTGAGCATCTGCTCACTCGTTTCATTGCCTTGAACTGCAGCCAACTACCACACCTCTCGTGGCAACCATCATCGATCTGTGCAGGCCCTGCAGAGAGCACTTCGGCTCGATCCCTCTTGCGTCAACGCTTGGGTGCTGCTTGGTCACGCATATATTGAGTTGCGGAATGCTCAAGCTGCGACGGAAATGTATCGACGGGCGATTGGTAAGTATACCACAGCATTCCCGCGACGATGCGCCACGTTGATTCATCTCCTGGGTACACAGACATTGCGCCACATGACCATCGAGCTTGGTACGGCCTTGGCTATGCCTACGAGCTCAACGAGGCGCCACACTACTGTTTGCATCATTTCCAAAAAGCCTGCGCTTTAAAGTGGGTGGAGGGCGTGCACTGAGCCCGATCGTACTCGGCTGACAAGCAATCCTTTCCGCTGGCAGCCCGTTTCTTCCATCCCTCTGGATCGCGCAAGCCAATTGCTACGAAAAACTTGGCAGGTTAGTCCGAAATATACAAAAAGGCTCGGCGCGCCCGCACTCAGCTGAGCACCTTCAGTTGATTTGACGCAGATCCCAGCATGCCATATCGTGCTACAAGCGAGCACTCAGCGTCGGCTCTGCAAGCATGGCGACCGTTGACCAGATCAGCCACATCGAGTGCATCATTACGCTTTATGAAGCGGCAGGCGATATCCTTGCTGCAGCAACGTGGCACAAACGCATTGTGGAGCTGGTAGAAGGAGCCAGAGAGAGTGCGGATCCTTTACCTTTCGAGAGGTACGTCGCCAGCTATGTTGTGGCGGCGCGGTGGGAAATGGGAGACATTGCTTCGGAGAATCAGAAACGCAAGGAGAGAGAAGCTCTATTGAACCCAAATGCGTTGCGAGACATCAAGAACTCTCAAATCGCACGAGCGGGCGCCCAAAGAGACAAGGATACGTCGGCTATGGACCTAGATAGTCAAGATTTCCCACACCAAATTCCAGACGCCGCGATACCACAAAAGGAAGCGAATCCGGCCCTTGCCAACGAGTACTTGACAAGGGTCATCGCAGCCAATACTGAGCACACTGCAGAAGCAGAGGACCTGCTGAAGAGGTTGGCCTTTTTGCCCGGCCCTCCCGTCTGACCGAATCAATCCTCGGGCTGCTGTCCACTGGGAGCCTGTTGCATAGCAGCAATGCATAGCAATCCCATGTATTTAGCGACGCTGCACGCTCTACAATCTGGTGCGAATCGCAAAGTGCTTCTCGATCGCTTCGACTGCCTTGTGCACCGCGTCGATGCTCTCGATGGTGGGCGGAACCGGAAGTCGACTGATATCCGTGCTGCTCTTGCCCTCTGCTGCCTGCTCCGTGACGACCCTGACTACCTTTCGAAGCGTCTTGCCCGAGCGCGTCTTTGGCAGAGCAGAAGTGAGGACGAGCGCGCCAAGCTCTGATATCGTGTCACGGTTGCTAGCGTCAGTTGGCGCACAACCAAGGCTGCTTGGGAAAACAAGGCGATGGCGACTCACGTGCTATGGGACCAACCTCTGCTCGAAGGTGCTCGTTGACATTTTTGAGTATCGCTTCAACGTCTTGCTCTTTCCGGTCCGAACGAGCGACGACGAGGGCGAATGGAACTGTTCCTTTTGTCTTTTCCGGTGCTCCCACAACGCAGCACTGCGGAGAGGAAGGCGATGCACGAATCAGCGCTTGACATTGAGATCCAGAACCTCGTGCCCAGTCCGCCGACTCACCTCGAGAACGTCGGGATGAGAAGTGAGGACTTGTTCCAGCAAGCCCGTGCCCAGACGATGACCGGCGACCTGTATGATGTCGTCAGACCTAGCCAAGATAGTAATGTATCCCTCTTCATCCTTGACGGCCGCATCTCCCGTATCGAACCATCCCTGTTTCTGGAAACGGCTCCAATAAGCATCGTGGAAACCAGCCTGGTTATTCCACAAACCACCCAGAAAGGTGGGCGACAGGGGAGGAGCAACGACCAGGTTGCCCATCTTTCCCGCTTCGCGAACTTCGTTGCCAGCATCGTCGACGATGCGAACGTCCACGCCAGGCTGAGCCAAGCCTGCAGAGCCTGGGATGCAGGGCAAGTTGTGCCAAGCACCGCCCAGCATCAGAGCGGTGATTGGAGACCCCGATTCCGTTTGCCAATAATTATCGTTCGTCTCGAAGCCCGGAGCAGCAATCTGTCGCAACTGGTCTCGGTAAAACGAGACTAGGGTCGGTTCTGATCGTTCGCCCGCCAAGAAAAGCGCCCGTAGAGTGCGAAGATTGATGCTTGGTGAACGCATCATTTGACCAGAAGGGTCTTGACCGCGCACGGCTCGCAGAGCTGTGGGCGCCGTGAAGAGATGTGTGACACCCAGCGCAGAGATCGTCCGCCACAAAATCCCTGCGTCAGGCGTGACGGGCTTGCCCTCAAAAATGCACGTGGAAGCGCCGAGGAAGAGTGGAGCGTACAGAATGTAACTATGACCGACCACCCAGCTGTCCCCGTGCAAGTTGGGTTCATTAGGTCATTGCGCACTCGGCAGAGCAAGGTGTTCGAGCATGCACGCACCCTAGATCAGAGGCGCAAAGCATAGTGTCCGAAGGCTTCATTCCAAAGGCGTGCTCTATGGAGTACCTCAAACCGACGGCGTGCCCACCCGTCAATCTGGTCACTCCCTTTGGAGTACCGGTTGTTCCGGAACTGCGAACGCACAAGTCTCATGGCGCGTGAGCGGACTCCAACAAGACTCTGTCAAGAAAGTGCTTGGCGCGCGACTCACGTATATAGAATGTAGACGGGCTCCTCTGAAGCTACAGGTACGCAAGACCAGCACTTGTGTCTTCCGTCCACACCTTGCCTCGTTAGCCTCAGCTCCTCTTCCCAATCCCACTCTGGTACTCCCGCCTTGCCTCGAGCATCGATATGCGGTGGCTCATGCCCAGAGATGGTGTTTCTGGCCAAGAAGAGCAAACCTTGAGGTTTGTGCTTGCAGTGGCCGAAAGCTGCGTCTACCAGAGGTTTGTACTCCACGGGTCCTCGTGGCTCCAGCCCGCAAGAAGCGGAGAGAACCAGCTTGCATCGACTGTCGTCGATACGCTTGGCTAGCTCTCGAGCTGCAAAGCCGCCAAAGACGACGGAATGGATAGCGCCTAGCCTCGCGCACGCCAGCATGGCTAGCGCAGTCTCTGGGATCATCGGCATGTAGATGATGACCTGGGAGCCGTGGGATTGGATGTCAGAAGAACTCGTCGGCGCGCTGTCATGCGGCAATACCATCCCTTCACTTACAGTATCGCCCTTCTTGAGGCCTTTGCTCTTGAGCACCCCGGCAAGGGTCTGGACGTACTCCAAAGCAGCGCCATAAGTGATGGCTCGATACTGTTGTTTCTGAAAGGGCAAAGGCGAGACGTGGTGGAAAGCTATGCGCTGCGAAAGAGCAGAGTCGATGGCCAAATGTGGAGTGTGAGGGCTGGGCGTAAGAGGTGGAGCGCCAGCGTAAGGTGGTGGATAGACGTGCCTGTCCAGCGCATTGAAGCACGTATTGACTTTGCGATGGGGTTCAGGAGAAGGTAGGCGGGGGAAAGATGTGGCATTGGGAGCGACTGCGTGAGCAGCAGCGCCATCAACGTGATACGAACGCTCGAACTCACGCTGAGCATTGGGGAACCAGGTGTTGCCTTGAGCGTAGGGCGCAGTCTCGCGCGAAAGATCAGTCTTGCCGTAAGCAATTGTGGGCGGCAAGTGCCATGAAATATCTTTGGACGCCTTGAGCCAAAAGTCATCCCTGGCCTCCAAGCTCTGCCGATGAATGGCGTTCTGAGGGTGCATCCTTGTCGTGCGGGCTGCGACGTCAGCCACCGTAAAGAAGCTCGAGAGAGAGACGGCTGGCTGGCTTGCGGTACTGAAATGTCTGAATGCTTGGTGCGGCTCGGTGCTTGTCGCTTGCGCAGACTTTTGTCAAGGTCAAAGTCACGAAGCGGTTTTCGTCTCGCTTGGCACGACTGTGCCTTTAGCAGCAGAGCAGGGTCATACACCTTGAAGGATTACTAGCCTGATACGTGGATGAGCAGCTTAGACGACAGACAGATGATGGAGTGTGAGTTTGTGAAGCGCCTCGTCGTCGGCAATTAGAACCTTCACCGTCCACCATTCACCCACCATTTGTGCATTCGTGATTCGCTCGAGACTCACGACTGACTGATGAATGTGACATGAGCCCGCGCCCAGTGTGAGTGGCTCGAGCGCATGTGTGGGGTTGAATTAAGCCTGCCGCACCCGCATGCACAGTCACGAGTCACGAGTCACGAGTCACGAGTCACGAGTAGCGATACGCAGCAGCGTCGGGCAAGCGAGCGAAACGGCCGAGCGGCCGAGCGGCGCGCGGATCACGAATCACGAATCACGAATACGCTCCGCTGCGAGCGGGCACGCGACGCGCCACCGCCATCATCGATCGATGCATGTGGAGGTACGGGGTGGGGTAATGCGGTGGACATTGCTGGGCGCAATGAAACAAACGTGAGTCGTGTGAGTCGTGCCATACTCACACTCATCACTCACCGTTCCATCGCCACTCACACACTCATCACACTCTGACTACCAAGAGCCGTCACGGTCGCCGTCATGCGAGTCGTGACTCGCGTGAGCTGGATTTTCGAGATGGCCAATCAAGGACCTCGCCTCGATCGCGTGTGTCAAAGCGTAGCGCAACCCAATCACTGTCGCTTCGAAAGCTGTGTGAATGAATGAAAAGCGCTGCGTCCGGAGCTGCAGAGATGGCTCTTAGTTGGAGTTGAAGACCATCAGGATCAGAAAGCTTGAACCGCGCGCCGACTTTGAGACGTTCGCAGCCAACAGTAAGCGCAATCACGAATGCAACTCGTGGCTTAGAGGCAGGCAGGCAGGAGTGACTGCAGCTCTTCAGCAAAGCCAGCACAACACAAGTCAACGCAGGTCAACTCGATCAGCAATGCAAGCTCTTGCAGATGGTATCGAATTGCGGAACGGTGCAGAAGAAGCAGTCTACGTACGCTCCGACGGACAAGTTGTGAACATATCGCGGTGCGTGGCAAAGGCGTCGTCAAGGTGCATAAATCGTGAATGGAGAGTCGTGAGAGTTCATCAAGTCTACGTCTCGTGGCGCTGAATCCTTGCAATCATGCTCAGGAACGTGATGTCACCTCGTCAGGGTACAGACAGGCCGACTGGTTCTTGTCTTCAGGCTGCTGCAATCGCCGGTGCGGCTTGCGCAGTCTCGACTGCAGGTGTGTCCTGCCTCGACCGTCTCTTTGCGCTCGTGCTGAGACGCTTGAGCCACTTGGCAGCGTTTTTGGTCGCCACAGCAGGCTTGTTCGTCGACGCCTGCGCCAATCCACTCGGTTGAGCCGCATCCGCAAAAGCATCGTTCCCTGCTTCGTTGGCTGACGACGCAACAGGGACGACAGCATCTGGAGACTGTTTACTCAGACGCTTGCTGATCCTCTTGTGCTCCTTCTCTGCAGCTTTGAGCTGAGCAGAGGTCTTCTTGAGCGCGGCCTTGTCGTCAGAATTGAGAATCTTGATCGTCAGCAGAGCTGTTCGGCCGTCCACCTGTAGTGTGCAGAGAGAGACGTCAACCATCTCTCGCAGACTTCGCAAGACAAGTTGACGACGCACGGCAATGTCATGGTTGATACCTTGAGCACCTGCAGGCATTAGACCGTCCAGCCATTGCACCTTGGTCTGATACCGAGTGAAGAACCACGAGCTGAGATGCGAATCGGTAATCGGATCGCCGTGCCTCGAGTGGTGAGCGGGCGCAGCAGCTAGACGAGGAGAAGCCGATCAACTTACGTGATACCATTCTTGTTCTTTTGACTGAGACCCACCACCTTGTCTCTGCCCAGATTGTAGCCATTCGGAATGATCTCGTGATGTTTGCTCACATTTTCTTCCTCGCTCGCAGCAAAGAACCAAGCTCCGGTACCTTGTTGCTGCCAAACGCGGATATGGTTGCCGCCAATCAAGCTTTCCACGCACGTACCAAAGAGATGGTCCAGAGGTGTGTAGACTTCGCGGTAGAGGAAGAGCTCGTCGGAGAATCCTCGAGGGTCTAAATTAGCCTTTTGCAGAGCACCAGAGTGCAGTCCGAAACATTCCATGTCCAGATCCAACGAACGGAGGTATTGCTGCAGACCTTTTCGAGTCAGAATCTCTGGGGACGACAGAGCCGAGACTGTAATTCCAAAGTGCAAAAAGTGCCGGTGTCAGAGATGAGACTGGCGGTGAAAAAGGCTCAAGACGGATCGCAGATGGCGTGCCGCAATGGTGTGGCAGTCTACTCACCAATGACATTCAAAGGTTCGCCCAAATCGCCATTGCTCTTGTTGACGCTCATCCCTCCATACAGTCTGGGATCTATGAAAGCCTTGCCGACAGGGTCAAGCAGTGTTGTAGAAGGCGGCCCAACGGGCGCAGGGTACTGCAGTTGTTGCTGAGCGTCGACGTCTGCCAGCTCAGTAGCCTTTGCAGCAGCGCTCGAGCCTCCCGCTGTAGCGCTGGACACTGCTAATGGCGCTTTGGAGTGATCAGGTCGACCAGTCGGAAAGATGTTGGGATCGTCCTTTAGACGGACATCCGACGGATCCTCTAGTCCCACCCGCCGACCATTGTTGGCGGCCTGCTCGCCAGTATCAACGGAGTGCGTGCCATTCTCAGCAGCCTTGTTTTTAAAAAGGGAAAATTTAGAAAGGGCCGGCATGATCTCGATGGATGGGGAGTGCAGAGCTTGCAGGGATGACTGCGTGGCCAAGCGTCTTTTGAACCTCTTTATAGCACGAGACAGAAGGCTGGACTCCTCGAGCAAGGCAGCGCGCACGTCACGTCAAGCTCTAGCAGTGTTCGCTCCTCTGAATTGAGGAGGTGTGCCGGATGCTTGAAGTAATGAGGTGCGGGTGGTGGTGCTACACGAGTCCCCTCGATGCCGACCAAATCCACGTCTGGAGACGCCAACTGCTCAGTCCAGCGTCCAGCGCCCGCCCCCAAGAGCGAGACATGTCTCGTGTCCATTCACACAGGCACAATTGTGATTCGTGATTCTGGAACGAGTGATTCTCCATGCCTGCATCCAATCCCTGCTGCATGGGCGACTATAGCTGATCGGCAAGCGGCATGCATGCTTGAGCACGTTCACACGACCCCTCAGACACGAAAGCTGCTGCTTAGGGGCTCCTTTATCTTGGCGAGCAACCTGTCTGCCTGCAGGTAGGCGCTACAAGAGCACGATGAGCGGAAGCGCGACAAGCAAGTTGCACCTGCGCACGCGCGCGCGAATCCTCCGGGCGGGAAACGGGGAAACCGAACGAACTAACCGACTTCCCACGTGAGAGTGCGGGGGTCCCCCTGCCATGCTTACCGTACAGACTGGAAAAGGGTTGGCTAGCCTCTTTCTGTTCATCCGTCCACCAGCTGCCACCCACACAGCTACATCGTGGATGCAGAAGGTCAAAGATCGATCAGACCGACCGCCTTGCGTAACGTTGCTGATGATGCGCACGACCGTGACTCTCCGCGGGTGCTTAATCGCATCAGTCACGAGTGCGCACAGCACAGCCTTCCCACCGGTCCGTTTCGAGCTCTTGCCCACCTGCGCGTCGACGCCAAGCATGGGTATTCGCTTCAGCGAAAAGATCATGCGAGCGAACTTGCTCAGATCGGAAATCATGCAGACTTGCGAATGGTCTAACTACGCAAGCCGGCCCAGCAATACGACTGCTGCGCCCGATTGACAGAGGAACAACAGCGAGCGGTGAGCTAGCTGTAGACACCAACAATAAGTCTTGACGGTGTGTCCGACGCGTCTCACCTGAGACGCAGCTTGCCAGCGACGGTCTGACATTGTCAAGCCACTCACGACTTTCGCCTTTTCATAGCTTCACCCAAGTCTTGAAGCGTCTGCAGGTCTTCGACAAGGCTCAAGCGGACTTCTGAAGATGAGACGTGCTGTTGCACTAGAGAAACTTCGCAGGATCGAGGGACAGGGCTCGACCGCTCAAGTGTTGACGTCGATATTGGTCTGATAGCGGGACGGTGGCGATGACGAGGGACCTACAAGACATGCTTGAGACTCTCACGTCTCCCAAGCACCCAGACGCCATACTGCCCAGGTCTTCTATAGGGGTGGACAGATCGAGGGCGAACCTTCTCTGACTCCAAGCTCTAGCTCTGGCGCTTACAGAGGCCCCGGCAGATTCTCGGACCGACTTAATTGCTCGTGCGTCTTTGCCACTCGCTCATGATTTGTCACCCATGCGCAAGTACACGCAAAATACACGCCATGGATGTTGGCATTCGATCATCTCCATACGCGGATCCGTCGAGCACGGCGCGGTGATCGGACAGATTTCGAGGCCTCTTCAACTAAGCAGACGCCGTGCCGCATAGCCAGCAGTCCAAGGCCTCAGATCATTCGAGACAATCACGCATCGTGAAGATGAAAGGGGTCTGTGCCGCGTGCTCATGAAGATGGCACCCTCGAAAGAGCCTAAAGTAGCCATCGCAACAGGAGGCCGCGACGCTTCACTCTGGGCAAGGCAGCCTGCTTAGTACATTCACAAGCTCAGCATCACCGCAATGCTTTATCGCTGTTGCATCGGATGGATTGTGGCGGACCCCGCAATTGATGAGGCGCAGCGTTGCTGGATGTTGATCCATCACCAAGCTCATTTCATTATTCGCAACTGCAACCTCAATCAGAAATGTGGAGTTACAGGGCACTTCTTGCTGCGAACGAGCCGCTGTTTGAAGTTTGCACTCTGCAAAGGACTGCGGGTGGAATGCCCCTTCGCACGTTCACAAATCGATGCATGGCGACCAACATGCTTTCCCCGCCACCCCATCGGCGCGCAACGTGATTGTGTTGTGAGTCTTTGGGCAACGCACAAACGACAAGGCCCGCGTCGCATGGCAAGTGAAGCGCGGCCAAGGACTCCCGACCAAAATCTGCATTTCGTTGTTCCTCATTGCATGATTCCGCAACGCAGGAAGCAACTTTCGCTTTCTCTGGACGACAGCGAGGACCGTGCACTGGACCTTGCTTCGGTACAAGACAGGAAGTACGTCCGTCATGAAACATAGTTCAGAGGCGCAGAGACGCTCCCCTCTCCCTCGAGAACGCGCAGTGCGTGGCAAGCTGTCCAAGTGCCTCACCAAAACTCACGACCCAGACTCAAAGCTTGGTCATGCTGCCGAGTGTTCAAGGCTCACCTCTTTCCAGGGTCCAGTATCGAGACTGAAGGTTGAAGCTCGATCCCTGTCAAATTAGATCACGGTCGCTACCGAAGAGAGGGTCAAGCAAACTACGCGCCTGGGCGCTGCTACTCGATCGTTCATATCGGACTTCGTTTCATCTCGATATTGCGGGCGTTTGCAAGCACTCGGAGCTCATATGAATCCCGCTTCTTGAGCCAAAGGGAGGATCAATCGAGCTTGGGACTGCTGGGCGACCCGTGGCGGACGGGTCGTTGTCGAGGCCGCGTCCTGCCGCGCGCCTGGAGCTCCTTGATACATATTCACCATTCATTCTATCAAAAATGAGGTGCTGAATCCCATGCAACGGTCAAGAACCTCCGCGCCAGCCCCCTCGCACACGATATGGCGGCACGTTTCGCTCCGGTACCTTGCGTAGGCGTGGCGTGGCGTAGCGTTGAGCAGGCGGGGTGGAGCAGACCAACACTTTGCACGCGTCAGCAGCCGAGCGGCGGGATGGAGCGTCGGCCCCAAACATGATGAAGCGAGTGCGAGTCGACTTGCGCTGTATCCCCGCCCGCTTGACTGGAGTGGCGATTGAGAAAGGTGCCCATATCCACATCGTAGCGTACGCTGTACACAAGGAACTACATCCAAGGCGGGCGAAGCGCATTCTTGCCCTTGGTCTGCCCTGCAACGGAAGTTCGTTGACGGACGGTTGCTGCGCTTTGCAGCGCATCGCCCTTGTGGAATGGCGGCTACATGGGCAGACAATCGCAAAGCCGCAGTACGAGTCAATTGGTGCTTATAAACGAGCGTCTACTGTACCTCTGCTCGCTTTCCCCCTCCATCTCTTGACCGCTCACTCGAAGACCACCTGTCAGAACTTTGTCGACAGCCACTCCGGACCAAGCCGACAAACATCTGTGCGCCCTTCTGCGTCCAACTGAAGCGCAACTCTTCTCCACCACCATGCGGCTCCCATTCCAGTGCCTCTCCCCATCTTACCTTTGCCGATCGGACCTCGCTATAGACTCCACCCTCGAGCCAGAACAGGTGTTCAAGGAGCGCAGCCTTATGGTTCCCGTGCTCGCAGCTATGGAGCCCACCTACGAGCCCCACGACGTGTCTCCCTCGACCAAAACCACATCGCTAGAGTGGAACGTTGACGAGCACGACTGTAGCCGCAGCACCAACTACGCTTGGTCCTCGCACACTAACACTCGCAATCCCGTCGAGCTTGTGCGCACTTTCACAGGCACTTTTCGAAAATGTCAAGTAAAGACACGTCGAGTCGCCCTGGCGCCTCGACTTCCAATGGCGTCCAAATCTCCTAGAAAGGGACTAGACTTGCTCGCTAATTGGCATTTCGCTTTTTCCGAAGCGAAGGATAGTTGGACTACGTGCAATTGGTCGGCCCAGAACAGTCCGCTATCTCTAGATGAGAAGCATGACACGTTTCTCCGAGACGATTACATTGCCAAGGTGAGCCAGAAGGCAAGAGTTGCCGACAGCGTCAAGTCTGGTGCTGATGCAGACACCGCCCCTATAGGGCGAGCCGCATCCGCGTACCCAAACGCACGTACCGTGCGTTCAGTGCACAAGGAGCCGTGTAGCGTTCAAGACGGATGTACCTTCAAACGAAAAGTCAGAGCCACCTCATTCTGCTAGCGTGTCCATTGATGGGGATGCCTGCAGTTGCAAAGACGCTGTTGCTCTTCTTCATCGAGACGCCGACTGGCTTGAAACTGCATCTCCAGCTCTGCCGAGCTCCACCGCCGCCCCGTCCAAAGGTATTGGTCTCTTGCGCACACTCAGCAAGAAGATGCCCTGGTTTGTTTCAGATCGTGCAACTATGCGTCAGGCAGCAAGACGAGCATCCCAAGCGAGTGGCCAGAAGGGTCAACCTACTCGGACGACGACGCCACGTCAGGCGCGCGACGCCATCGAACTCGATGAGCCGCGCGCTCTGTGTCAGTCTCCGCTTGGTGAGCCGCCAATGCCAGACCACCTTCCGACGACCAAAACGCCGTCCCTATACATCGGCAACGGACCTCGTCCATTGAGCCTGCTGCTCGACGTTTGCGACAACGCCGACACCCAAAGTCTCACATCAACAGGGCCGACCAGTTTCTCGAGCTCATCATGCCAGTTCGAAGAGCAGGTGCACGGCAGTGTCTGCGCACTTGCGCACGATAGCCTGCCCGGTGCTTTGTCAAAGGGACCTATCGTACGGAGCATCGACGTCAAAGCCCAAGCGATGCGCCGCCAACGCCCTTCCCTGTCGCTGGTTCTCAAAGAACAACACGCTTCTCGAACCTTTTCGGAACCGCTTTTGCGAACGTCGACTCATTGCACTACACCCGTCCGGCGCTTGACGGTTCGCAATGGAGTTGCCTCAGCCTCGTCCCCTGCCTCTCTCTCGTCTTTCGACCATGCGCAAGACGCTGCGAACACTGACTCGAGTCCTACGACTTTCGAGGATGGTCACCGACTCATCTCTGCTCCTCCAGGCACCGAGAATTGGCGACCTTTCCCGCTAGCCGACATTCACAAAGCTGACAGCGATACCTTTGATAGCGAATCTACACTTCGCTATCAAGATCACTGCCCCATCTCTAGCCCCATTACACCACGCGCAAGGTGCGAAGGACTGCGTAGCAGCTCCACTTTGCCACACAGGGCGGCTTTAAGAGCAGAGCACGACGTGCCACCGCCACTGATGGGCTCGACTTGGGGGGCGGGAGCCTATGCCAATAAGAATGTCTCAGACTCTTCGTCTTCCAATTTCCTAAATATGCGCCTGCTGCGCATGAATAGAGGAGGCCTGGAACAATGGTCCTCCTTGACCAGTGCTCCATTCCCATTCCAGCCTTCCGAAAGCCCATCTCACCTCGGCCTCAACATACACACCACCGCTACTGCGCCCGCAGCTAAAAGGGCCAATTCATTTAGCTCTCTCGGCCGTCGTTTCCCCACAAACACCTTCTCTTCCCAACATCGGCTTTCCACCTTCGCATTCACATCTCCCGGCTTTTCCGTCTCTCCTTCTGCTTCTGCTCCTTCGCCCTCGTTCCAGATCCTGGAACGAAGAGCGACTGCTCCATGCAGACATGCAAAGTGCACAACTACCTCCTGCACGCCCAGTGATGAATGGAGCAGCAGCGTATTGACTGCTGTACCTCCTACGCCCATTGCGGCGCAGCACGACGCTGATGCCGATGCCGATGCCGATGCTGGTTTTTGCTCGCGCGACGATTAGTGTCAGACCGAGGCCTTCGCTGTACGAACAATGATAATCCATGATTGTGCCCCGTCGTAGGCAGAGAAAACGTTGAAGCCCAAGAAGCGCACTCCCTCCTCCTCCCTCTTCGCACCCTCGTTTCAAAGTCACTTCAATGACTCATCGCTCTTCATACCCACCTTGTCCTCGCCATCACAAGCGTGATGATAGATGTCCAAGAAACATGCTTGAATTCTCGGTAGAGAAACACAACCCGACACTTGTTTCCTTGACTGAAAGACGCAAGAGCAGCTTGTGGGCCCGTGATATTGCGAAAAGCCGGGCTTCATACTCGTGGGTCAGGAACGGCAGCAGTAGCAGATATGAATTCGACTTCGGAACACACTCTATGCCTCCTTGCTCTTCTCCATCTCGGCCATCTTGCTCTCGGCCCATGCCCTGTCCACTTCGTCCAATCTAGACTGAACCTCTTTCACAGCTTCCTTTCTCTTCAACCTGCTCTCTTCACCAGTGACAGCGACGCTGTCCAAAGCCAACAAAGCCCTCAGCAGCAACTCGCTCAATCTTTTCTGCGTCTTGGATCTGCTCTCGGCGGGAGAACTGGGTGGCTGCAGACCGGCGCAGAAAGCCTCTATATCCGGTCCCAAGTCCCTCCTCACACCGTCCAGGATCGTCTCTATGCGAGAAATTAACGAAGATTCGCTCTCCGGTTCTTGCTCTTCTTTTGGAGGAGGTGGAGGAGGTGCTTTCCCACCCGGTCGATCTCCGATGGGAGGAGCGCCGTCTGTCGAGCCTACCAGGGTCAGCTTGGATCCATCTTTGAGGCCAAAAGAGGACAAGGCGGCTCGGTCGTCACGAAGAATGAACCCCGACGATATCAGCTTGATGTTGTCGTAGGGTACGGATGTTTGAGTGGCGATGTGCGCCTTCAGAATGCCCAGCGTTGGTGGTGGGCTTGGTGGCAGGTTGATGGATAACCTGACTTGTGCATAGGCGAAGTGAAAGCGCGAGTGTGTCAGCTTCAATCGACCGGAGGCATCAGCTTGGGCGATTTGAGGTCGCTTGGGCGCAACCAAGGACTGGGATCCAGCACTCCAACGCCAGCGAGCAGCATTATTTGCACCCATTGCGCCACATCTCGAGCTTCCATGTGCGCGCTAGCACACAATGCCTGTATGTTTGCTCTCGGATCTGCCTGGACACTGACCTTTGCTTGCCCCACGCTACATTGATGTGCTTGATAGGTGCCCCATCCGTAGTGCTAGAGTTCGCTCTACCAAACGGAGTCCTGCCCGAGCTGCCACCAGCCATCCCACTCGCCGAGGCTTGACCCGGATCATTATGCTGAGCATAAGGTGAAAATGTGCCGTCGCCTATGGGATCAAACGTGTCGTTGACCGCATTTTGTAGTCGCGACCATTGATTGCTGAACCACGCCATCTAACCAGTTGTCACGAGTTTGATATCGGCGCTCAAAGCTGTCTCGTAAAGGCTGGACTGCAAGGGGTGTTGAAGATGAATGGGACACACCTCACGAGAGTGCTTTCCGTTCGCGTCTTGCGATAGACTGACGACTTCAGAATAGAAAGTGAGCGTGATCGAGGCTAGCTCGTGACATGCTGGTGCGTCGCTGATCTTGACTTTGATTGGGGCTATGGTGGTGGTGGAGGCAACACCGCGCAGCTCTTTGGCCGCGCGCATGAGCAGCAAGACAGGCCCCCGTCACCATGCAGAGCACGTGTCGTCTCCGCTCGGCGTGGGTCGGCCGTCTTGCGCCGCTTGATTCCGGCGCGACCCGTCTCTAGGTGACGGGCACATGTACAGGATGCGGCGGCGCCCTTTTGTTGTTGGATTTATCAGCAAAAAGAGGAAAAAGTTCACAGCCTCACCAGTGAGTGTTGACTGCACCTCACAACATCTCGCAGCATACAGTCACACACCCTATCAGTTCTTCCTCTTGCGCACCCACTATTCAGGGCGCAGGCGATCTTGGGAAGAAGCAGCTTTGTTCAGCCAAGACGACCCATCCGGAAGCTCCTTTAGCGCACCTCAAAATGTCTCCAGCACCGCCTCCACATCCAGCCTTGGCCGGTCCAGCATCCAACCAGATGGCGATTTTCGAGCTGCTGCAGTCTCGTGTAGCAGCAGGGGCATCGCCCCGAGATGTCTGGAGTCCCAACTACGTTCCCCTTGGACGCAAAAGTGGCGCGGGACCTTCAAGAACAAAGCCGCCAAGCGCGTCAAGGACCAGTGCGCATGCCAAGAGCGCCGTTGCAAACGCTACAGGAGAGATACCTGCTGGCTGTCCAATGCACAAGGCCGGGTCAGATTCGAAGGGGTCGTCGCCATTCTCAGCTGCGAGCAGGTCGTCGGCGCCGACGCCAGCGTCTGCCGATGAGTCGCACGCCTCCACCTCTGCCTCCGGTGGCAAGAGTCTGACTTCGAGCTTGAATCCGCTCAACTACATGCCTTTTCTCTCTCAGGCGCGGGAGTCGGTCAAGCAGACTGTGGAGCTATCGACCGAGCGCACAGTCAGCTCAATACCTCGAAGTCAATCATCTGCTCCAGCGGGTGCTTCTCCTTACGACGCGCCTGCTTCCACCTCGGACGGCGCGTCGAGCTGCCCCGTCATCCACGATGCCACAGGCGGATTGTCAAGCAAGGAAGCGCAAGCGAGCAACTGGGAATACCCTTCGCCACAGCAATTCTACAACGCGCTGGTGCGAAAAGGCTGGGAAACGCCAGAGGAACACGTCGAGATGATGGTGTTGGTACACAACTTCTTGAACGAGGAAGCCTGGAAACAAGTGCTGGAGTGGGAAGAAAAGTGCGGCAGGTGAGCAGAATGCGCATATGACTTGTTGGCGCGGATGCCCTCGCTTCACAATTTACTGATCACTGTTCGACGATATGGCTGCAGAGATTCCAAGTCCACATCCCTCGTCAAGTTTCAGGGGCGTCCAGGCACCTTGTCACCCAAAGCTAGATTCTACTCGTACCTCGGCGCCATCGCACCCAACACTTATAGGTGAGCAGCTATGAGTGACGCGCATGATTTCTGAGGGATGGCTTATCTGAATGCGCAACCCGCCTGTGTCCAGCTCCGAGCCGCCGTTCGACCGGCACGATTGGGTCGTTAGATCATCGCTCAAGTCGGCTAACTCTGCCTCTACGGCATCATCACCGCAAGGCGATCAGAGATATGTCATCGACTACTACTCTGGACCTGACGATCCAGAGACTGGAGAGCCCGTGTTTCACCTGGACATCAGACCGGCGCTGGACTCGCCTGCGGCTGTCTGGCATAGAATCAGAGCTACTTGGGATGACTATAGAACGGGAGCAGGATCTGTAGAGGTCAAGGCTGCTTAGCTTGGATGCTCCCTACCCTCTGCTTTGCTTTTCCTGGGATGGCAAGAAGGAGCACAAGGTGCATCTTTGTCGGATTGCGCTTCAGATGTGTACGCAAGCTTATGCTCTCCGTCGCGCAATGAGAAGGTGCAATCTCAACTTTGACACCCACCATTACCTTGGTGGAGACACACGCGTGGAAGTATTTCCTTCCGAGTTGAGCGCTACGCTATTGACAGGAAGGGCCGCACATGGTGTCGTATCGACGGCGCGCGCCGCCCGCTCTTCGGTCAGATCGCTCCAAGCATGTTGGCCCCCTCCATAGACATCGTAGCTGCTGTGCACCTCGGGCTCACATTCACCCTTCATTATGCAGGCATACAACCCTCCGTAAGCGCGTTCGACTTATTGCCTTCCTCAAAGCGCAGATTAGAGACACCGAGCGGTACATGAAACTTTTTGATGACGCGGGCCGCGCCCAATCTCTGCGACGTTCACACTTCGACTGTTATGCTTTAAAGACCAACGAATGGAGAAGGAGCGCTAAGCGAAGGGAGGCGCCTGCCCTGCGTCCCGTGTGGATAATGACCACTCCAAGATTGACTACTTGTGATGCACCTTGCGGAGTCTTTGTCTTCCAATTTGAATTTTGCATCAATAATGTTTGTGCGCAAGTCAAGAAATGGACTGGCCGTGGATGAATCACCAATCACGTAAATTGTGACTGCTGAGCCAATTCTTGGCTGAGGTAGCCTCCTGCGTCCGTGCGCGAAAGTCGCTCAAATGAAAATCTCACAAGCGCATAAATCACAAATAGAACTTGATACCTGACGATTACACAAAAGCCGACTTAATTGTGCATGACTGTTATTGATGCGGCACTGCGTCCATGCGGGTGCGGGCGCTGCGCTTGATGTCTACGGGCGCAGTCAGGCGACCCGCGGGACGCAGGTGCACGCACCGCGCCGTTGAGAAGAGGGTCTGCAGCTGCGCGATGTTCCATGCCCTGAGCAGCACCACCTCACGTCTTGTTCCATTCACAATTTCAACCAAATTTCCCCTCCCGCCCACAACATACACAATCCCAAGCTGCCCCCTTGGATTCGGTTTTCAAAGCGCTTGATCGCGATAGGAGCTCTGGGCGGAGATCCTGGCTCAGCGCACGACGATGGTCAACCTCGCAAGGCTGGGTCGCAGCAAGGCGAGAATAGCGCAGTTGAGCCTTGTGCTTCTCGCAGCCATCCTGCCTTTGGTCCTCTCAGCAGCTCAACCTTTCGTGAGCAAGACGCACTTCTCGTCGCTTCCTGTTCGGATCAGCTACTTTCCAGATTCCAGCACGGTGCTGTATCATGATGCGGTGCACGGAACTGTGTACAGGTCGGAGAATGAGGGAAGGGATTGGAAGATTATCGAAGGTCCCGGTGCGCCTACGAGAGGGCAGGCGGCCATGCTCGTGGAGCACCCGACCGACCCAAAGAGGGTGAGTTGATGTTCCATCATCGTTCAGGCCATCTTCATCGCAAGCGCACCTGCACGTGCTGATCCGTCGTCTCGTCATTCCGCGTCCAGGCCTTCATCCTCACGGCTGGCAAGACGCACCACCGGACGATAGATCGGGGAAAGACGTGGCAGAGCTTTGAAGTCCCTCTGCCTCCAGCCACTAGAGCAGGAGCTCCCTTGGAATTCCATCAAGACAGCTCTTCGGGTGTGGAGAAGATCATCTATGCTGGGAAGAAGTGCTCCGGCTGGACACCGTGGGGTACCGCCACCTGCCATGACGTCGTAAGTGTCAAACTCCCCCTCCCACCTCGTCCTTGCGCTGCTAACAAGCAGTTTTCCTGTGCATTTCTAGGCCTACTACACGCTCGACGGCTTCGCCTCGCCGGCAAAACCACTCATCGAGTTCCTTTTGCACTGCATCTGGGCCAAGGCTACGCCAACCCTCAGTCTTCCCGCTGATCGCCAGGACCGGATCTACTGCATTGCATGGGAAGACTCTCCAACAGGTGGAGATATCCATGTCAGATCCACCTCCTCGCTCCTTGATGACCCTAGTCATCTCCTGCGCTCACGTGGAGATCATCGCCTAACTTCTCGCGCCGTTTCAGGTGCTACGAGGCTGTACTATTCGGACGATTTCTTCAAGTCTAGAACCTTGGTTCAGATGGACATGGGTCGCGATGCGAGAAACTTCATCGGTATCGGTCCTTCGGGCTCATACTTGGTGGCGGCCCTGAGAGATATTTCGAGCAGTACAGGGGGCAATGCGGGTGATCAGATGGCCCTATTCGTCTCACGGGATGGAGAGAGCTGGCACAAGGGCAAATTCCCACATGACGCCGGACTGCAGGAGGGCGCATACACGATCGTTGAAGGCACAACTCATAGTCTCGTGGTCGACGTCTTTGATCCCGGCTTCGGCACGGGTAGGCTATTCACCTCAGACTCCGAGGGCATTCACTTTGTGCAAAGCCTGGACGGCACCAACCGCAACGCTCGCGGCATCGTCGATTACGAGCACCTTGAAAACATCGAAGGGGCTGCACTTGCCAATATTCGCGCGGGCTTGCCTGGTGAACATAGGGTTCGTACCCGCATCACTTGGGATGACGGAAGTCGATGGGCACCTTTGTCAGCGCCCGACGGCAAATGCAAAGGCCAGAACCCGGAAACGTGTTCTTTGCACCTCTACTCTGCAAGCCGATTGCACAACATCGGTCGCGTCTTTTCGTCTACCGTGCCAGGTTTTGTGATGGGTGTGGGCAGCGTTGGTGACCGACTCTTGCCGTACGAAGATTGCCAGACCTACCTCAGCACGGACGCTGGTCACACCTGGCGAAAGATTGCCGACGATGCTCACAAGTACGAACTTGGAGATGGTGGATTGCTCGTACAGGTCAATGATGAGGAGCCCGTCGACTTTGTCCTCTACTCTTGGAATCACGGCAAGACTTGGGATCGACTGAAGCTGCCTGTGCGCATGCGAGCAAAGATCCTCACCACTATTCCCGACAACACTGCGCAAAAATTCCTGTTGATTGGAAGCCTTTCGCGCCTCGACGCCGGAACTAATAGTCGTCACGTCGCGCTGTTTCTCGACTTTGCTGCGCAAAAGAAGCGCAAATGCGACAAGAACCGCGACATGGAGCAGTGGTATGTGGGCGGCCTGAATGCAGGATGCTTGATGGGGAGGAAGCAGTGGTATCTGCGAAGGAAAGCAGATGCGGACTGCATCATTGGCGACAAGTTTCATGATCCGGAGCCTCACATGAAATCTTGCGCGTGCACGGACGAAGATTTCGAGTGCGACTTTGGCTTCGTGCGCGCACCGAATGGTCAGTGCGTCTCTGATGGATCGCCCGAACACATTCCGGAAGGCGACTGTGTAGGCAGCAAGCGGACCTACAAGGCATCGTCAGGGTATCGCAAAATAGCAGGCAATACGTGCGAAGGCGGCGTCGCGAAAGATCAAAAGGTAACGAAGCAATGCTCGGCTCGCAGACCCGAAAATGGCCAGGTACTGTCCTCTCGTCACGAATTTCCTGGCACAGTTGTCGATCGCGCATGGTTTGCAGACTCTTCGTACGTGATCATGCAAGTGTCCGATGGCTCAATTTGGATTTCGCCCAACGACGGCTACTCGTGGATGCGGCCAGAGCTGGTCAAGGATCCTCACGATCCGGAGCAGCGTTTCTTGACGTTGGCGATGCATCTCTACGAAAAGACTTACGCGTACCTCATCACCAGTGGTCAGCGTTGCCACTACACTTTTGATGGGGGCAAGACATGGCACTACTTCACCGCGCCTTTGCCGCCCAACGGACTGGGGATTCCCATCTTGCGCTTCCATCCTGACCGACCCGATTGGCTGATCTGGATCGGATCAAGAGACTGCAACTCGGTCACTTCGCAGACATGCCACACTGCGGCCTACTACACCTTGAATCAAGGCCGCGATTGGACCTTGCTGGATCGTTATGTGCGCAATTGCGCATGGGCGAGGTCGCCGAAGTTCCACGTCGACTCGTCCTCGATTCTGTGCGAGAGCTATGTTCAAAAGACGGGCAATCAGCACGGATTTGGAAACGACAATCATCTGCAGCTCATTTTGGGCAACCAATTCTACACTCGAAAGAATGTGCTTTTCGAGAACATCATTGGTTTTGCCAACTTTGAAGAGTACCTCGTTCTGGCCAAAATCGATGATGCCAGGTCCATGTCCATCAGCTTGCAAGTTTCGCTGGACGCAAACACTTTTGCCAAGACGCAATTCCCGCCCAACACCCGCATCGATGACCCGCGCGCCTACACCGTGTTGGACTCTGTGACAGACGCAATCTTTTTGCACGTCACCACGCATCCCGAACCGAAGTCTGCATGGGGCAATCTCTTCAAGAGCAATTCGAATGGCACCTACTTTGCGCTCAGCCTGGAGTATGTCAACCGCAACGCTGCAGGCTTTGCTGACTTTGAAAAGGTCTTTGGTCTGGACGGAATCGCCCTAGTCAATGTCGTCAATAATCCCGAAGACGCTGCAGTGACTGGCGCCAAAGCTCTTTCAACGCGCATCACACACAATGATGGTGGTCGCTGGAAGCCGCTTACACCTCCGAGAGCGGACGTCAATGGCGCGCCGTACAACTGCCATCAGGTCGGCTGCAGCCTTCACCTACACGGCTATACCGAGAGGGACGATCCCACCACAATGTTCAGCAGCCCGACCGCAGTTGGTTTGCTGCTTGGGGTAGGAAATGTGGGCAAGAGCCTGGCGCCTTACGCCGACTCGGACACCTTTATCTCACGGGACGGTGGCTTCAGTTGGGAAGAAGTACACAAGGATGCGCACAAGTGGGAATTTGGCGATCAAGGCTCGATCATCCTGCTGGCAAATGATGAGCGACCCACCAACGAGGTGCTGTATAGTCTGGACGAGGGCAAAAGCTGGCAGAGCTACAAATTCGGCGAGACCCTTCGCGTTACTGGTATCCTAACAGTGCCCGAGGACACGCATAGGAAATTTGTGCTCCTTGGAATCAAACAAGGTGTTCAACCTCAGAGCGTTGCGGTACATCTCGACTTCTCGGCCCTTCAAAGGCGCAAATGTAAATTGGATGCTTCCAAGCCTGAAGCGGACGACTTTGAGTTGTGGAGCCCCAGCGAAGAGAGGGCCGAGCCATGTCTCTTCGGACGGCAGACGTTCTACTACCGTAGGCGAGCAAGGGCCGACTGTTTTGTTGGCGAGACGCTCGTCCAGCCGCATTCGATCGGCAAGAACTGCAGTTGCACCGCGGCGGACTTTGAGTGCGAGTTCAACCACTATCTCGACCCGGAAGGCTCTGGCAGGTGCTTGCAGTACCCCGGCACGACGCTGCCACCACCGCACGTCGAAGAGCAGTGTCTCGCCTACGGCAACGAGGACTACTACTTTGATCGCACCTCGGTCCGCAAGATTCCTTACTCGAGCTGCATTGGCGGCGATCGCCCGGACCGAGGACGGAGGCATAGCTGCCCAGCAAGCCTTCGTGGCCACGGCTTTTTCTGGTGGTCTACGGTCATTCTTTCACCCTTTGCTCTGGCAGGCTTGGTCGGCTCTTGGTGGCTCAAACGTCACAGATCGCGGGGCTACGGGTAAGTTTGAGGAATTGGCACTTTCTTGACTGCGCTTGATGCTGACGTCTGAACCGATTCTGTTCGTTTCATCAGCGCCATCCATCTGCCAGACGCTCGCGACTATGTCGACGGCAAGCTTGTGGACACCATCGCTTCCGTCCCCGCTTTTGTCATCGGCGTATCGCAGGCGGTGGCCATGAAAGCGCTCGACTTGGCCGAGGAGATACCATTCCTTCGACGGTGGATCTTCGAGAGAGGTCGTCATACGGGTCCCCAGGGCCGGGGCAGCTATGGCAACTACAGTCATCTTGGTACGGACGAAGATGCTGCCATCCTCGAGAATTACGAAGAGGAAGATGCATCGTGAAGATTTGGTGGCGAGGCGCACTCTAAAGTATGAATTGAATATCGTTGTAGATCGCCAGGGCCCGCAGCCGTCAATGATAGCCAAGCGGCTTTGAGACCACGATATATCAAGCGTGTGATTCAGACTAAGAAGCAAATGGGTACACAAGTAGCCGAAGCAAGCTCGAAGTACGAGAAGGTGGTGGTGGTGGTGGTGGTGGTGGTAGTACACTAAGCAGGATGTGGTGGATAAGCGCATAAGCATGCGCGTTGCTAATGAGCCAAGTGATTGCCAGCGCCATCTGGCTTTCGTTCGATGCGATCGGCGCGTCTCTGCCTCGCACCGAGGTGAGCGCGCTTGAGAAGAACCTTGACTTCGCAAGTTTGCTTCCAACGGGCTGCCATTTGTCTCATACGAACAACGGCCATGACCGCCTGTGCGCACTTCTGAAATCGCTGTTTTGGAGTGGGGAGCGTTATTGCAGGCGGTCTGATGCCGCGCGAGCGACTGATGTCGGCAATGAAGCGTCTTGTCGCTTCCTGATTCAGCTTCAGGCCTCCGACGAGTTGCTCCAAGTAACCCTTCTGATGAGCCAAATCTGCGCGCAGATCTGCTTCGCGCATCAGCTTGGCTTTGAGATAACGGATCTGTAGCATGAGTCCTTTGCATTCCGCTGCGTGCTCTGCGCGCGATGCGATATCGCTGCACGATTCCACAAGAGGTATCTATCAGATGAGGTCCAGAACGAGCGTATGACGGCCGTGCCACGCAATAAACGACTCACGTCTGCGCACGATTCTGAGAGAAGCGCTTACTGGCAATCGCCAAATCGCGTTCCAATTCACTGATCCTGTCGTGCGCCTTGGAGTTGGAGAAGATGGACTTCTGAGCAATTTCGACTGCGCGTGCTCTGTCCAGCTCTTGATCGCGTCTGGCCCTCTCAAGATCTGCGCCATACTCGTCAGACTTGCTCTTGACGCGACGCAGCTCCGCCTCGAGCGCACGGAGCTGAGCGAAAACGGCATCGCGTCGCTGCTCTAGACGTGCATTGGCATCCTCCGTCACCGCAAGCTTCCAATTCGTCGCGCGAAGCTGGGCATGCAACGACTCGATCGTCCTTATTTGCTCGCTCAATTGGATCTCGTGGGTGTTGACCGCTGCGCGCGCTTCCTCGAGCTCAGCATACACGTTCTCGTGACGCTGTGTAGAAGATGAGGGCGGTGAGTATGGGTCAGGCTTTGCCTGCGAACGTGCACACTCACCTGTGCGGCTTCCTGATACCGCATGTGCAGTTGATGACGTTCCTCCTTCATGGCTGCTCGCTGATTCTTCATATGTGCCACTTCTTCAGCAGTGCGCTGCACGTCCGCTTGGAAACGTTGTAGTTGAAGCGGGGCCGAAGCGCTCATGGTCGAGCGCTCTAGCAAATCGGAATGCATGCGCTCGTGCGCGTCCTGCTTCTCGCGAAGCTTCAGCTCTTGCGCAAGGAGTGCAGCCTCGGCCTGTCGCAACTGCACCTCCAGGTGGGCGCTATCCATGTTGGAAGCTCGAGAATCTGCTTCCAGGCCGCATAGCCTTTGACGTTCTTCGCGTAGGTCATGATCGTACTGCTGCACGGTCTGAAATGCCCTATCGAGGCGCTATGTTTCGCAAAGGACATGCCTAAAATCAGTCCCTGCCTTCGGTGTCACCAGCCTCTGTGTTCCACTCACTTTTTGAGTCTGAGCATACGTGTGTACAGCGATTCGTTTCAGCTCATCCTCCTCCTGGCTCTTCTTGGCGTTGAGGGCGGAAGCAATATCGCGCAGTGCGCGATTGTCTTTTTCAAACCCATCACGCTCGCTGCGCAATTTCTGCACTTGCTGCGTCTCTTGAGCCAGTGTGACTTTGAGCTCGTGGATCTGCTCGCTCAATGCTTTGAAATCGGGACGCCTAGTCGTGCCGTCCGAGCTTGCCATCGAGATGGAAGGGTCTCGCAGCGTTCGTGTAGGTTCCGGCACTCCGACTGCTCTTAGCTCAGCTTTCAACTCCGCAATCTCGCGCCTAGCATCGTTCAGTTGCCTCCTTGACTCGATGTTAGAGAATCCCTGCTCGTTCATATAAGCCAGCTTGTGGTCCATGCTAGTATTGCCCTCGTCGATAAGCAATTGGAGGCGCTGCGCTTCGTCGCGATCCACCTTGTTGCCCAGCGTGGAATTTCCGAACGATGACTGCGTAGCATTGTGACTGTCAGCGAATGCAAGCGCAAAGGCTTGAGCAGATCACGCGTGCACTCACGCCGACAAACGAAAAAGGCGAGGCAGGAGTGCGGGCAGTTCGAAGCGACTGTACTTGGCGCGGAACGGGCGTCTTGTCCGGGTCGAAGTCTGCTCTAGACTGGTCCGCCAGAGATTCTATGATAGCGCTCTGTTTTTTGAGCATCTCAACGCGCTCCTCCGTGACCCTTTGAATTTCTTTCACGTGAGCGATTTCCTCATCTTTGAGTGCAAGCTCGGCTTTGTAATGTTGATCTGCGATCTGCAAACGTTCGTTGAACTTGGTCTCGAGTTGCACTTCCTTTCCAGGAGTCATCACCGTTCCCGTGCTGGGGCGAGCGGGCGTTTCTTGAGCACGACGCAAGCGCGTGGTCAGGCTATTCACCTCGCCTCTTTCCTCTTCCAGCTCGATCTCCTGTGGGTAGAGTGAATGTAAGTATACATTTTCTGGACCGTGCAACACGCGGACCCTTTCGACTCACCAAATCGGAAATTTTGCTCTTCATCTTTTGCTCTACCCGATCCGCTTCTTCCAGCACCCGATCATCGGCAGCATCCAGCTCTGCCTGCAGCTCTTGCACTTCAGTATGCGCGTCATGGAGCGCTGTTTCTTGCGTCATCGCCTGATCTTCAAGGGCACCGATATGTCCTTCGAGCTCCTCCTCACGAGCAACAGCGTCTTCCAGCTGACTTCTCAAAGCCCTATTCTCGTCCCGCAGTTGCTCCGCGTCCTTCTCGACCTGATCAGTCGCTGCAATTCTTTCTCTCGCCTCATCCAGGTCAATATAGGCTTGTTCCAACTCTTGAGCCAAATCATCATTCTGAGCAGCATCATGCAGGTCCCGAGCTCGCTTCGCGGCAGCTCGCTTGAGAGCATCACGTTCTTCTTGGCATTGCTCCAACTGCGCCTGAAGCTCTTGATTATCTTCGGCCAGCTCCTGAGCTTCTTGTCTAGCTTCGGCCTCGCGAACCTCGATTTCGCGTCGCTCCTGAAGGGCTCTCTGCTCCGACTCCTGCTGGAGCACGTCCGCCTCGTTCATGGCGCGCTTCATGCGCTCAACCGAATCACGCTTGATGTTGTCCATTTCGAGCTCAAGGTCATTGATGTCCTGCTGTCTATCTGCGAGGTCTGCCTCGAGCAAGTTCAATTGAGCGCGTAGAGCGGAAGCCTGCTCAGGCGTCAGCTCTTCTCTTTCGTGGTCTTTTGCAGATGCGGCTGCAGCTTTGTAAGCCGCTAGCTGCTCTTCCATTTGGGCCTTCTCTTCTTCTAGCCGATCGAGCTCTTCGTTCAGTTCGCGCTGGCCTTGCTGCAGTAGTTCGATCTGCTCTTGTGCGGCACGTGGTACTTCCTGAAAATGGTCGTTCGCATCCTCTCCATCGCTCTGCGTGTGTCGAGGAGACGTCTCGGCACGTTCATATTCTGCGATCCGTGCTAGAGCGTCATTGAGCTCCTCTTTGAGCACGCCGATCTCTCCTCTCAGCCCCAGATTCTCATCCTCGAATTGTTCATTTATCTTGTTCAAGTACGAATTCAGTCTGTTACTATCCACCGTTCCCGCCCCAGCAGAGATGGCTCCAGTGGCGACACCTACGCCTGGGAAAGAGGTGTTGGACCTGAATGGACCCGCCCGGTGAGCGGGCACGGTCAAGTCGTTCGTCGATGAGACTTCAGAGACCATTGACTCTGCCTCGTCCGCATTGGCTTGCAGATGAGAAGCAAGAGTCGACAAGGGAGACTGAGCAGTGCGACGTCTCTCCCCAAATGAAGTGCTTGCAGACGCTTTGGCATGATTCTTGCCGTTTTGCGCACCTAGTGGTGCACGAGGAGTTACTTTGCGCAATGTCTGCGGGCGTGCTGAGCGAGCGACTGTGGAGAGCAGATAGTTTGCCATACGTTTTCGATCTGCTGCGCTGCCAGCGACCCGCGGTGTCTTGACCGCATCGGCCTCGTCCACCTGTGTGGGCGGAGCCGAGGTTCGAGCTCTGGCACTCTGCTGCTGTCGGTCAAGCTTGCCTGCCGCCGGGCTTGAAAAGGATGTTCGCGTCTCATTTTCGGCGCTCCGTCTCGATGTCTCTCCTTCGCTCTGCTGCTGCGAGCTACGTTGGTTGCCTTTCGAAGTGCTAACAGAGTCTTCAGCGTCGAGGTTTCCGAGGGCGCGCTCGACGTCTTCGGCCGAGTCAACGGTCTGCTCCCTCTCCTGGCGGTGTCTGGCCTGGAATCTAGCAATCGGCGTCATCGGCTTGAACGGCTGCAGGGGCACAAGAAGAGGTGAGTAGCCGTTCTGTCGTTCTCTGCGTGCTTGCACTCACTGCGCGAGGCTCTTCGCTTCGATCCTTGACCCGCGTCACTTGAGCAGACACATCCTGCTGGTCCTGGGTGTCGCCGTTCTGACTAGCCCCAAAGGTAATGCTGCGTGTGACGGAAACGCTGAGATCAGGATCCGCGGCAGCAACAGCTTCTGCGATTCTCCCTCTTCTCGCCGAGTTCATGCTGTCCGTTCCCGGTGTAGCCGAGCCCGGACGCTTGCTGTGGTGACTAGCGCTCCCCGATTGCGAGCTCTGAGACCTGGCACTGCCGAGTGGTGTAGCCACGTCTTCCTCATCGAACGATTGAGAAGGAGTCGCTGATCCACGCCTTTCGTTCACCTCATCCTCCTGTCCTGGCATTCGAGCAGTGTTGGGATCAAAGGGCGTCACGGCTATATCGCTCGTGTGCATGGTGCCAGTTGCCCCTGATTCTTCAGAATTCACAAGCGCCCCTTCCGCGCCACTCTCGTCTCCCAGGTCGCTGGCAGAAGTGACGCGCTCCATCTGTGCGCTTCGAGAGCTCATAGGCCGTGCGCTCGACCTGGCAGGGACCTCGCTAGGTTGAAGAGCCGCGCTAATGTCCCTTGCTGAGCCGTATGCTGTCGACGCGCCAGCGGAACTAGCGGCTGCCGCAGACCTCGGCAGGAGTCCAAGTCCGTTGCCACGAGTAGAGCCTGCCATGGATGTCACCGTACGGCCAGCGATGGATGGCGCGTAAGGAGTGGAACTGATCTGAGTAGCTTGAGGCTCGCGAGCTGGAGTGCGAGGAAGCGAGTTGAGATCGGAAGCTGAGCGAGAGATGGAGACAGAAGCGCGAGGCACTTGACGCGATGTCGAGGGGCTATCGTAGGCGCTCTCTCTAGCTTGCTCCCTTGCCGATCCTTGAGAAGCTGTAAGAGATGCAGACGCGGAATCGTCGTTGGCAGGGCCGACATCAGCACCAGCAGCTTGAGAAGCAGCGACAGCTGCCTGCAAGCTCGGACCTTTTGTCGCCTGTTCTCTCATGCGGCTAGGCACTGGCGTGGCGGCATCGGGTGTGTGATGTCGATAATCGCTGACATCATCCCTCGCCTCCTCCTCTGCTCCGTCGTCCAGACTTAAGCTGGATGCGGACGCGCTGGTGAAGGAGGCGCGTCTACCGATGCCTGGCGAAGTGTCTGAAAAGTCCAGTGCTCCGCTCGACTCGTCTCGCGCTTGACGAGCAGCGAGACGCCGTTCGATCCTTGATGGCGTCTCCATCTGCATCATGCCGCCGGATGTTGCTCGGGTGAGGGACGAACAGAGAGGCTGTCTAGCGCGAGAGACGCAAGGCACAAAGATGCGCCTGCTATGGCCACGCGGAGACCGGTGCTCGTGGTCTGTGTAGTATTGGCCAAGGTATCAAACAGGACGATCCACTTGATCCATGGTCGGTGTCATGACTTGGGATGAAGTCGAGTACTGGTCGCTTCAGAGATGCTTTTCAAGTCAGAGTCGGACTCGCGTCGCCAACATGACGAGAACAACAGCATATATGCCGTCTCAACTCGTCTGGCAAGCAGCATGCAACAGCAAAGAACACCTAAAAGGCGGGCGCGCGAGACGCGCCTCGCGCGCGTGTTCAAGTCTGCCATCACGTGATGCGACTCCACTCAACGGTGCGGTGCGTTCGAACGTCTGCATGGCATGCATGCAGCATCATCATCAGAGCAGCCGGGAGCGCATCAGGGTCGGCGAGCTATCGTGCCACCGCCACGCGCGCCGACAGCTGTGAGCCCGTCCCGTGATCGACGGACGCATATTCCGTGGACTGTGCTCACGACTGTAGATACGTGTGGGCCATGCTGCAAGCAAGCGAGCGTGCAGCAAGCAGCAGGCAGCAGGCAGCGAACAGGTCAGTCGTACTGTAAGTCGTGAGTATGATGACTGGAGCCAGACTTGCCATGCTGTGCCCGCGTGCAGGGTACAGCGGCGGCGCTCTCAGACCAGCCCCGCCACATTCGTGATTTCTGGGGCTGCGCGATCCTCACCCATCGCAATCACAACAATCACAATCACGATCTGCATCGCGAACGAACGGTTGCGTGCTGTTACGAGTAGAGCTCTGTCGAGGCTTGGCGCTACACTCACCGTATCCATACAAGATCAGCATCTTACCATCCTCGAACGGTCGCCCGCCCTTTCAAATCTCGGGATTTGGCACTCGGAACTCTCGCCTAGCAGATCCGGATTCTAGCAGCGCAAGTGCAGGTGCTTCTCACCTTTGGTTTGCACCTCGCAACGAGCCGAAACCTCTCCGGGGAAGCGCGCCCCGGCTGGATATCTTTGGCGCATTCCTGCGTACGCGATCACTAATTCCTCATCAAACTCATTGCTAGTATGGCTTACGTTTCGCTCTCAAAGGCATTGTACGACTATGCAGCAACGGCAGAGGACGAGTTGAACCTGAGAGAGGATGACTTGCTGTACATCATAGATGCATCCGACGCCGAATGGTGGAAGGCCAAGCTCAAGACAGGTCCAGAGGATGAGGAAAAGATTGGGTTGGTACCCGCAAACTATGTGGAGGAGGCGGAACCTTTGAGGCAGAGCAGAGCTCTGTACGACTACTCGCCACAGACGGAGGAAGAGCTGGAGATGAAGGAAGATCAGCTCTTGTCGGTGTACGAAGATGATGACGATGATTGGCTGCTGGTTCGAATAGCGGACTCGGGCGTCCAGAGCAAGCTTGGCTTCGTCCCCAAGAATTACGTCGATGAGGTGAGTACTCACCATTGCACGAGAGTCCTGCCCATGGCCCATCGTGTCGATTCGCTCATCGCTGACGACCATCTCTACTGCTCGTCAGGTTGCTGCAGTGGATGGCGCGACCTCACTGGGTGCACCGATATCGGCTGGGGCAGCTGCAACCTTCGACGGACAAGCTCCTGAAGAAGCTGAGGAAGAAGTGGAGGAGGAGCCGCAATCGATTCCTGCCACTTTCGTACCCCCACCTGCAGGCGACAAGAGCGACGAGATCAAGATGTGGGGGGTCTCAGTGAGTAGCTTGGAGGAGCTCCTTTAGCGCAGCCCTCGATATTCTAAAGCGCGCCGAGGCTGACGCTCTTGACCTCTTGGTAGGCCCTCGACGCCAAGAAAAAGAAGCGCAAGGGAACCCTGGGCATTGGCAATGGCAACCTCTTCTTCGCCTCAGAGTCCGATAAACAGCCTGTGCAGAAGTTCAGTGTGCTACTGATCGAGTCTCACGCACTCGAATCGAAAGGCAAGCAGATCAATTTGGAGCTACACGAAGATGCAGGAGTGGAAGACAACATGATACGCTTTGTGTTTGGAAGCAAGTCGGAAGGGGAAGAGGTCGCACAGAAGCTGGAAGAGTCCAAGAGCAAAGCCATCGCACATGGCAGCAGTGCTACTGTCAAGTCGCCCTCGCCAGCAGCAGGCAGGTCGCTACCACCACCAATCGCCAGCACAGCTCGTCCTGCTGCTTCACCCGCGGCAGCTGCACTGCCACCTCCTTCACGCAACACTTCGACGCTCCCGCCACCCGCTCGCCAGACAGCTGGCGCTTCTCCTGCAACGACACCAGCTAGGAACGGGCACGCAGCGAAAGAAGCGTGCATCGCTCTCTACGATTTTGAGGCCCAAGGCGATGACGAGCTGAGTGTTGCAGAGAACGAGAAGTTGACGCTGGTGGAACGTGAAAATGAAGATTGGTGGAAAGTGCGCAATGCTTCGGGGTCGGAAGGTGTTGTTCCTGCCAGCTACATCGAACTTTCCGACGGTGAAGACGGAAATGAGGCTGCGTCAAGCACACAACAAGATGAAGCTGAACGCCAAAAGCAAGAGAAGGCAGCCGCTGCCATGGAGGCGACCAGACGGACGCAGGAGGCTGCGGCAAGAAGGGCGCGAGAGGCGGAGGAGCGACGCGAGGAAGAGGAGCGTAGACGCGAAGCCCTCAAAGCTCAGCCTGCTCCTGCTCCACCTAGAGCTGCGCCATCAGCGGTATCGTCCGCAAGCGCAACTAGAGCTGCTCGAGATGTGAGCGTTCCATCCGGAAAGGGTGCTCCCGAGCGCCCAACGGACTCGGCCCAGGCCAAGAGTCGACCGAATCCTGCTCGCACGCGGAATTGGGTCGATCGGACAGGTCAATTCAAAGTCGAAGCTGAATTCCTTGGTTTCAATCAAGGCAAGATAAGGCTTCACAAACTTAACGGAGTTATCATAGAGGTGGCCATTGAGAAGATGAGCAATGCCGACATTCAGTATTTGGAGGATGTCACTGGAAAACGTCTTACGCCTTCCAGCACATCGAGAGGAGCAGACTCTAGTACACGCACGGATCCCCGATCTGCTGGGCGAGAGCGAGATCGCGATCGCCAGCGCGAGAGGGAGCGGGAGCAAAGGCGTCGGCAAGCACAACGAGATGGTCCGAAGAGGAACATTGATTGGTTCGAGTTCTTCCTTGCTGCAGGAGTGGATGTGGACAACTGCACTCGCTACGCAGCGGCTTTCGAAAGGGACAACATCGATGAGTCCATCTTGGCGGACATTGAGAGCAGTACACTTCGCAGTTTGGGACTTCGAGAAGGGGACATCATCCGAGTCGACAAGTTCATCAAGCGCAAATACAAGAGGCCCGACGCGGCGCCTTCAACGGAATCGAAGGAAGCGGCTCAAATTCGCGCGGATGAAGAGATGGCGCGCAAGCTGCAGGAGAATGAGCAGTCTGCACGTCGCGGAGCATCGAATAGCCCTGCACCCAATCTTTTCTCGGGCCCCGACGGCTCGTTGAGGAACAATACTCGACGGGGACGTCCTGCACCTAAGACCAATGGCTCGGGCAGTGTGGATCCTGCTGGCATCGCTGCAGCAGCTGAAGGTCTCGCGCGCACCGTCAGTCCGCCTACGCGCGCCAGCACTGCCAGCCCAACTGTGGTGCGCAAGGCGACGCATCCTACTGGCGCAGGCGGTTTCGACGATGATGCTTGGACTCCACGACCGTCCAGCACTCAACCATCCACCCCCGGGCTCTCTGCTGCTGCGTCCAAACCTGCCTCGGTGCCACCAACGCCTCCCCCCGCTCCAGTGCCAGCGGCAGCACCTGCGCCCACACCCCCCGCTCCTCCTGCTGCTGCTCCAGCACCTGCAGTAGTTTCTCCTCCACCAGCCGCGGCTGCTGCACCACCTCCCGATCCCAACTCTGCGCTCTTCGACAAGCTTGCTGCTATGAAGCCTCCATCGGCGGGTCTGTCTCCAAGACCGGGCGCAAGCCCTGCAAACGGCTCTTATTTGAGCGGCTACAATCCCAATGCACCAAGAGGACCTCTTGCGCCGGTGCCTGGCAATCAAGGCTTGCTCTCGCCGCTCGTTCCTACAAGCGGCACTGGCCAATTTGTGCCCACCAGCGGCCTTGGCCCACAAGCGACTGGGTACAATCACGGTTATGGAGCAATGCAGCCTCAGCAAACGGGCTACATGCCGCCTCAGCAGACGGGCTATATGCAACAGCAACCTCAACAGACGGGATACATGCAACCTCAACAGACGGGCTACGGAGTGGGAATGAGCATGGGAATGTCTTCCCCTGGTATGATGTCGCAACCCACCGGATACAACCCTCAATATGGAATCTCAAATGTGTCAGGCTTTGGAGGCGGTATGCTTGCTCCGCAGACCACTGCTATGCCTCAGCATCAGCAACAGCAGCAGCATCTGCAGCCGCAGGCAACGGGCATTCAGATGCCCATGCAAACCGGACCTAACGACAAGCTGGGAGCCGCTAGCATCTTTGGTCGTGAGTGTTCGCTAACGGTTGACTTTTCTGCGCGTGAGACCTCGCTGATCGCATCCTTATCCATTCAATTCACCCAGAAATGAAGCAAGGGACCCTTCATCAAGACTCGAACAGCAACCCGCAGTCTGCTCGTGAGTCCTTAGAGGTTGTCGAGTACGATGATGCGAGCATCCTCTGATTCGCCGGTCCTGTCGTGACGATATCCCTCTGCAGAGCGATACGATGCGCTCAGACCTCAGCCTACTGGCTTTGCGCCTGGCGGTGTGATGGGATCCGGCTTTCAGGGCAACGGCATGTACGGCCAACAATCTGGCTGGGGTGGGCAGGTGAGCAAAGGAATACCTGAGACGCACGTCTGATAATGCTCAGCTCACAATTCTTGTTTGCGCTCTTTTCACAGTATTGAGATGTCTTTGTTGCTCAATTGTCATGCACCCGCATTTTCTCATTCGCTACTTTTCCCTGCTCGCTTGCTTTCTTCAATTCATCCGTCTTTCGCGCTTCACTAGGGAGATCACGTCCAGCGCTTCGTGCAGGTCTTGCGCGTGACAAGCTTGAAACCAGCCGCATCAAATCAGGTGATAGTGTACATGGACGGGTCAGGCGTGATATGATTTAACAGGAATCCAACAGGGATTGCTGAGCGATGATGAACTTTCAGCGGAGTTCTCAACGAAGTTTGCTCTTATTACGAGGCCCGCTAACAGCTTTTCCGCCACGTATAGCTCTGAGCGCAAGGTCGTCATCTTTGCCAAACGTGGCCCAGGCGCTGACGGTCGTCGAGCGCGGACTAAAGAAATCAGACTGGGATCGACCATTTGGACTCTTGACATGCTGAGGGTCAAGCCCCGACCTCTTGAGGGCAGCTTCGCTCTTCGGTTTCAGCGAGGACGGGTGAGGGCTACCTTCGGACGTCAAAGTCGACCCCTTGGATTCGGGCAGAAAACCGTCGTCATCCTCGTTTAGGGCTGCCATCCTCTTCAGCACGTTTGGCCCGCTTCTCGCTCTGGTTTTGCCGTCCTTGGTTGATCGCGGTGCTAGAGCATCAGCGCCTTCTGAGACCGCGATCGTCGATTGCAACACCAGGGAAGGTCGCTTCGAAGAGATGGCGGGTGGACCTACTGCCGTATCTGCCGTTCTCTTCTTGACAGGCTCTGGGCGAGACCTTTTGCCCAGCCCAAAGAAGTGGTAGTCCTCATCTGACAGCTCGGCTGTGATGTCTTCAGGTACAACTTCCAAAGATAGGGAAGTGGACTGATCAAAAGAGTGTGAAGGTCGAGGTACAGAGCGACCATTGAGGCTGGACCCCATTTCCGATAGGATGGCACGAGTTGCGGGATAGGAAATTTCTGCATCACTTGAGCGCTGCGACCCTTCTTCGCTTGCTCGCGTAGGGCCTTTGAAAGTTGAGATGGGACTGCTTTTTTGCTGACATGTGCACGAACGGTTGCTCGGGGTGCCTCCATGCTCAGCTCGATGATGAGCAGCTCGAACCTCAGCTTTGAGCTTCTTGACGGTGCTTTCGAGGTTCTGTATTCTCTGCTCGTACTTTACCCTATCTTCTTCCCTCTGCTTTTTGGCCTTGGCCGCGGCAGTCTTGAAAGACGCAATGCTGCCCGCAATGTATTCGCTCTTTGCTCTCGTTGCATTCCTCTCTTGCTCAGCCCTCTGCATCTCTGCCTTGACCTCGGCGACTTCGTCTTGCATACATGACGTCGCCTTTCTCATCTCTCCCACCTCGTGGTCCGCCTTCGCCTTGTGAACCGCAATCTCCTGCATAGCATTTATTTTCATCATCTGAACATCCGCCGCTTGTTTTCGGATTGCGGCTTCCTCAAACACGAGCTCTTCTCTTTTCTTGGTGAGCCTCTTCTCTTCCTGCTCCAAATCTGCTTTGTGACTCCGCGCTGATTCCTTGATGGCTGCACTTTTGGTTTTAAGCCCTGATTCTTGCCTCTCGACTTCTGTCCGACGCTTCTTGATCTCCAGCGCTTGACGATCAAGGTTTTCTAACATCGTCGACAATCGAGACCGTTCCTCCTCATAGTGCGCTTGCGACTCGTGCACTAATGTCAATTTGGAATTGAACATGGCGGCGACCTGATTGAGGGATTGTAGGCCGCGCTATTGTGAGCGCGTCCGAGATCAGGTACGGTCAGCATGCAATCAGAACACATTAGCTGACCTCAGAAACTGACCTTCAAATCACGTTGAGCTTCCTCGCTAGCACCCGCATCTTTGATCAGCTTGGCCATGAGCATGCTCTCGTTGTTGGCCCGGGTGATTCGAACTTCATTGATGGCCATGAGGTAGCTCGTGCAAGCGTCTTTCCAATCAATCAGGCATCCCAGCAGCTCGTCCTGCTCCTCCTCGTCCATAACGCATTCCAGCACCGGCGCAGCCTCGTCATCCAGCGAAACAACTTCATCTGCAGTCGGAAGCATGCCCTTTTGTCGCTTGAAGCGAGCTTCAGCTCTGATCGTGCGCAGCGTATTGCGACGCGCTAGGTATGGCGCCAGATCTTCCACCCTGTCCACGTAGAGCGTAACCATCTCTGATGGATGGAAAAGGGACTTGCACGCGCAGCACTGCTTTCGACCACCTTGTCCGCTGCCACTGGGCAAGGCGCACCATTGCTCTATGCATGCTCGGTGGAAGATGTGACCTGTTTGCAAGAGAGGTATGCACATTGATCGACGCCATTTTCAGTACGACATAACGAAGGCTTGCGAAAGAGACCCGCCCGACTTGCTCACCGCATTTGAGAGCTACAGGCTGATCGGTGGGAGGATCAGTCTCCTTGTACTCGTTCAAGCAAATGTTGCAAGGCATAGTGTTCTGGTTGCGCCTCGGTCTAAGAGCCTGGCGAGTGGGGAGGACGAAGAGGAAGCAAGGAGCGCTACACGTCAACTTGAGTATAAGGAACACCAGCAATCGTGAATGAATGGACCCGAACGTAAGCGGGGGTGTTGGACTTTCCTACTTGAACAATCACAATCACGCAACGTAGCCACGCGGTCACACGCGCCTTCTCTCACGAACGCGTCGCGGTCACACGGGCCGCGGCTCAATCTAAATGAAAGGGTGATGGATGCTATATAGCTGCATGCGTATGATTGATTGAATTCTTGGTTGACGCCGTCTGCTGCAGCTTGATTCAGTAGTCAGATTGCTGCACGCATACGCGTCTACGTGCCTTTCTTGATGCCATCCATCCCTGCATCCAATTGGCAAGTCAAGGGTCTGTGAGTATACCCATCGTAGCACCTACTGTACGGTACTTGCGTTAGCTGCATTCAACCACCACAGCCGCACCTCGAGGTGCACAACCGAGACACAAAGATCCAAGTCTGTGCTTGTGGGAAAGTTTCCTGCTCTCCATTCTCTCAACACCAGCCAGCACCTCCAGTCCACTTTCCCTCGGTCGCCGACTCATCCACTTCCCACCTTGTGCTCTGCAAACCGCGGCTCCACGGAGGAGAGCATCTTCTTCCGGCGAGTTCTCGGTGTGGCAGAGCATTTTGAAGCATACGCCCATCTCCCCTCTCGTTGCAACCAATTCTGGAAATGTCGTTGGTTCTGCCGGACTGGGTGTCTCACGACATGGAAGGGGATGGGCAGGTGACGAAGAGGGTCACAATATTCAGCATACATGTCCATCCAGACGGTAGCAGAATAGCTACAGCTGGCTTAGGTGAGTCAAAAAGGTTGATGGCGCCCGCGGCAAACCATTGCCCATCTCACGTATAATACCGTTCGATGCATTGGCCTTGCGTCTCGCTCATCTCCGAATTCAGACTCCAAGATCAAGGTCTGGGCCACTGCTCCAATACTCGATCCCAAAGTCGAGAGTGACAGTGCCGCTAGCAGGCTTCTATGCACTCTTGCACGTCACAGCGGTGAGCGCGGCATCTAGTGTCTTTGAAATTGGGTGACGTGACGTGCCTAGCTCAACTGCTCTTTTCTTCTGCCATCCACCATTGGCAGGCTCCGTACTAGTCGTGCGCTGGTCTGCATCAGGCAGATTCTTGGCTTCGGGATCAGACGACACGATCGCGATGGTTTGGGATCTGGACCCCACTGGTCTAGCGTCAGGCTCCGTCTTCGGAGCATCGGATGCTGAAGCCAACATTGAAGCATGGAGACCTCATCGGCGACTAGCAGCGCATGAATCGGACGTCGTGGACTTGGCGTGGAGCACCGATACGGACGACGCATACTTGGCCACTGTGGGACTCGACAGCGCAGTATACGTTTGGTCCGGGCCTAGGCCTGGACCCGGAAGCTTTGAGCGGATCAAGAAAATCGACGGACACGCGGGTTTTGTGAAGGGAGTGGTTTGGGATCCTGTTGGTGCATTCTTGGCTACTGCCTCTGACGACAAGAGTGTGAGGATTTGGAATGTAGAAAAGGGCTTTACAGAAGAGGTTGTCGTCACGGCACCTTTCAAGACCAGCCCTAGCACCATTTTCTTCTCAAGACCGAGGTAAGTTTGGATGGGATTGTGAAGATTGTTCGGCTGGCGTCCGTAGACTACTAATCACCTGCTCTTCTTGGATCGGACTAAGTTGGTCACCTGATGGAGCTCATCTCCTCTGTGCGAATGGAATGTCCGGACCGGTATTCGTGGCCACTGTTGTTGAGCGTCCGACTCCCGAGCGGGGCAGCTGGACTAGCGACATACACCTCGTCGGCCACGAGAACAGCGTCATCGCCACTGCGTTCTCACCCAAGTTTTTCAAGTCCAGAGACCCTCATCCAAACCCTTCGCCAGCGACTGTTCTGGCTCTGGGCTCCTTGGACGAAAGCATAAGCATTTGGATCACTGGACAACAGAGACCCTTACTTGTATCCAAACACGTCTTCGAAAGGCAACCCATGGATCTCAGCTGGTGAGTTTGCTGGGGCGGATGTATGTGAAGCACTCAAACTGACCCTTGTTTGGCCGCTTTGAAGGTCTTCTGACGGCTTGACACTGTACGCCTGTTCTGCTGATGGTCGCGTCGCGGCTTTCATGCTCAACGAAGAGATTCTCTCTCCTCTAGAGACAGAGGAAAAATTGGAGACAGCTCGAGCTTCCTTCGGATGGCGCAAATCCCGGCGAGTGCTGTACCAGGTACCGCCTGCCCCTCCTGCTCAGCACATTGGATCCGACGGTACCAATGTATTAATCCCGAGGAGGAGAGGTGTGCCACCATTGAATGGCAGAAACGCTGGCACTTCAGCGCCGGCTGGTAGCACACCTCAACGTTTGGTCCAAAACATAACCCGAGATGCGAAGGGTAGACGAAGGATTCAGCCAACGTTGGTCGGAAGCGGGTCGAATCCTGGCTCCGACTATCAAGCAGCCCTTCGCTCTAGTGACGACAACGCAATGCAAATAGACGGCACACTCCAACACGTCGGACCTTCGCTGCTCCCTGCCTTGGGCGGATACGGTCAACTTTCTGCGGCTCACACCTTTGCGTCCACCTCTGCGACGTTGGCGGAGTTGCTTGATGCTGATGCTTCGACGCGACGAGGCAAAGATGTGGGACGCACACTTGGCGGAGAGTCCTCTTTGAAGCCGCCTTTGCAGGTGATGAACCTTGGACTCCCAAACGCTGCACCGTCGCATTTCAATCCGCCTTCCATTCTCTCGTTCTACACTCGAGAAGGCCCTGGATGCGTCTTTGAAGCATATAATTCCATTGGTGGCAGTGAGTCTCGCGCATGCGCCCGCAATTGTATGAGTGAACCTTGCACTTACTCGGATTGCCTCTTACCATTTTACTTCTTACCATTTTACTCAGATACGCAAATTTTGTTGAGAGTCGATGATGGAAAGGGCATCGCTTGGATAGACGTGCTGCACTCTCCAGTCATTGCTGCTACCAGCACCTCTTCCTTCACTGCAGTATCGCTCGAAAATCGAGAGGTCCTCATTTATTCCCAGAAAGGTCGACGCGTGTCGAGCTTCATACTGGAACACCACGTCTTCAGAGCGGAGGCTAGCGGCAACACGCTTGTCATTGTAGATCTCAATGCCGATCTGCGTCGATGGAATGTAGAATTGGGCGAGAGTAACGGTCAGCTCGTCTCGGTCAAGGGCTTGATCCAATCTCCCACCGGTGCAAATGCGGTAAAGTTCTGGGTGCACGGCAATGGCTCGCCAGTCTTCATTCTCTCCGACGAGACCGCTTATACGCTGAACGCTGCTCAGGCCGCGTGGACATGCGTCTCGAGTGGTTGGTGGGCTGTGAGCAGCGCGGCATGGGATGCGAGAGCAAGAGGTCGCGAGTCGGTCGGCGCATCTGCCAGCAACAACGACGCCTTGGCTGGCTCGTTGGCCAGAGAACCTGTCAAATACATCGAGAGAGCCATCAACGATCTTCGCGTATCGAGTCCAGATACTGCCAGGCAGTACCCATCGCTGATCGTAAACGGATCTGCGGAATCGGAAGCATCAATCGCTTGCACGCTCCGACACTTGGAGAGCAGGTTGTTGGCTGCTGAGCTTCTCGAGTCACCGCTCGAGTACAGGTCATTCTTGCAACAGTACGCAAGGAAGCTGGCCGATGAAGGCATCAGAAACATGGCTGAGGAGCTCATCAAGAGTTTCTTGGGTCCAATCTATTAGTGAGTCGCTCCATTCTTGGTCTAGCACAGATGTGAGCAGTCTGAGCACAAGATATAGCATAGCTGATGCGCGCGCCCATCTTGACGTCCCCGCAGCAAAACGCACGCGCAAGAAACGTGGAAGCCGCAGATCCTTGGTCTCAACAAGCGCGAATTGTTGGCCGAGGTTCTCAAGATCATGGCCAAATCTCGGCTCTTGCCAGGATTGGTCCAGACGTACGCTGAGCATCTTCGCAACGTTTCCGCCAGATAAGGATACGCTGCAGTCGTGCCACATCACTTCTCAGAGCCGACCTTCAGCGCTTCGACTCACACCTCCATTGTACTTTAGCATCGATACTTGACTGGCCTTGATGATCTGATGACCTTGAAGTCTGGAAGGAGGGAAAGACTCAAACGTGCCTTGAAACAGATTGCGCGATCGATGCGCAGAATTCGTTGAAGGAAATCGTAAATGCGCATGGCACCGATGGGCGACAGCGCGACATTTGAGAAGCCACAAGGGTACATACATTACATGCATGAGGAGAAAAAAGAAGCGAGAGAAAAATTGATGGCAGGAGGTGGGTATGATGGGCATCTATTGCAAAGTGAGCGCTTTCAGTACGCCATGCCACCAGCTACCACTTCGTCGTGAGAAGCGCCGTTTACGTGAGGGGCGACATGGCCAGAGGGATGCGCAGCAGGTTGCGAGACCGGATCTTGCACGCCAGATAATTGAGTTATCAGGTCTGCAGACCTTCTCCTAGCAAGTGCCGCCGCTGCAGTCTGCGCTGCCGCTGCACGGGCTTCCGAAGAGGGAGTATGCCTGAAGCCTTGTTGGGGATTAGAAGGTGAGGTCGAACTTTGGCTGCTGCCAGCTGCGGGAGACCATGCCTTTCTCTGCACGAGATGATCTCCGTCAGCCGCAGCCGAAAAGGACTGAAATTTACCAGTCTGTGCAGGCGATGTGCGCTCAAGATCCAATGGGGAGCCTAGCGAGTCCATGAGACGGCCTGTTCCAGGTGACTGTAAGGAGCCTTGAGGACCCCTGACTTCCGCTTCGCGAGCCATCAGCATTTGCTTGAGCTCGGGCATATGATCAACAGCAACAATTTCGTCAAAGCTTCCCTTGCCAGTGGGGCCAGACCTGCTCATCCGAAAGTCGCCGTTAGTGTTCTTGCGAGCTTCACGCTGCGCCCTAATTCTCTCGATGCGCTCAGCCCTGCTGACACCCTCTTCTAAGCCTCCACGAGGGTTCCGGCCGTCTAATGCAGAGTGAATGTCTCCCTCGTACACGCTGTGAGGACCAGGCCTCGGAAGGCCTTCTGGACCAGCTGTGGCAAGCATATGGGCAACATCGTCTTCCTCAGAGGACCGTTGTGCGCTGCGCGCAGATTCAATGGACGGGAAACCATCTTGAAAGGCTGCACCAGCAGTCTGAAGAGGTTCATTGGCCCTCCGAGCGGCCCACTCGGCGTATCTCCGTGCTTGTGCCATTAAATCAGTTTCCAACTCATCTTCGTCTGCCTCTTGCGGAGAGTCCAGCTTGGAGCTGGTTGACTGCGCTGCAGAAGCTTCCGTGGGCGCTTTGTTCTCCTGGCTTGCCTCTTCGCTGCTGATCTGTTGCCTGCGTCGTTGCTCCGCTCGCAAGATCTTTAGACCAGACTCCCACTCTGCTGAGAGCGCGAGAAGATCATCTCTCATGCCATCAAAAAGCCTGGTCGCAGCTTCCACCTGGGTGAGACTGGCGTTCTGCATGCCCGAGAGAGGCGATTGCGTAATCTCGTCGCTGGATGCAGATTCCACGCCATGCAACTGCATTGGAGCGCCAACTTCAACCTCGCCTGCAGCCGCTCTGAGCTTGACCTGCAGCGTGCGTAGCAAGAGCCCGAAAGCATTACTGCGGTCCTCGAAACCAGTGTGATCTCCACTGGATTGCGCTGTTCCTTCAGTCTGACCTCTTGATCCTCCTCTGGAATTCGGGGTCGTCGAGCCGATCATGGCATCGCGGACGGCGAGATCAATGCGCTCCTGTTGGAATTGCATCTCAGCGCACAGTCGACCTACAATCGGTTCAGCGAGAGACCAAGGGTCTTGCGCTTGGGCGTCCAAGCTGTCGCCGACGTGCTTTGAGCGAGCGTGGCCCGGTTCGGCGCCGCTGCGTAGTGAAAGAAGGTGTGAGATAGTCAACTTTCGAGTGCAATGCATGTGCTCGAAGGCGCCCTTCAATTCAGCCAAGTGTAGATTGGAGGATGGACCTTGATGTTGTGCACTAGCTGCACTGCTCAGGTGAGAGAAGCCCGACATATTCGCCCATTGATTGCCCGATAGCCTGCGAGAATCGGGAGGATTGTGGACAGAGACACGTCCTGGTTCAGGAGAGCCTGCGCGCTTCAAGGGGCTTTCGCCGTTGCTCGTGGTGGTGAGCGTAGTGCTCGTCGGCCGACTGCCTGTTGCCGGTGTCCAGCTCGCCGACTGACTGACAGGGGGAGCAGAGTGGCCAGGCGCACCCGATTCGGTACTATTTGGAACTCCCAAGGAAGGTGAAGTCGACGTCGACGCTGATGTCGTACTATTGTAGCTCAGACGCTTGAAAGCTGCAGTCTCTCCGGCGCTTGGCACATCATCGTCGCCTTTCTCGCTAACGTACGCCAGTCTCGAAGTGGGCCTGCCAGTCACTGGAGATGTGGCGGAGTGATCAGTGTCTGAGCCACGCGAACGTGGTAGACCGCGCCGCAGACTCGATTGGCGCCCAAGGCTTGACGTGCCTCCATCAGACAGAAGGGACAGCCTCTTGTGGCCAGTGGGCGTTACACTAGGGCCTTGTGAGGATGTTTCCTCAAATGTCGATGTAGATGCTGAAGCAGATGCGGGTGTATTCAGCGTGCTGAATATGGAAGGGTCTAGGATCGAGTTTCTCGCTGAGCTTCGGATCGGTGAAGTCATGCTGAGGGACAGTGGGCGTGATCGCGATCCCGCCGGAGCAGAGTGCGCCGACATTTGGGGCGATCTGCCATCTGCGTTTGCAGCGTGCACGTCGATGCTGTGCGTACGTCCAAACGGAGAATCGAATGAGGATGCTAAATTGTTGGAAGAGACGTCCAGGCCATCTTCAGACCCCTCATTCAAGGAGTACATGTGACGGAGAACAGCTAGCTCCTGCTGGTCAACCAAAGGCGACAGTTCGCTGGACGTCTGCATGCATGCTCGCCAGACGTTATCAAGCGCCGTCGCCACGTCTTGACGTAAACGCGAGAGACGAAGATTCTGCGGAGCACCTGACGACTCTTGTCCCTTGCGCAAAGAGCCGGTGCGCGACAGATTGTTCCCCGTGGAAGAGGAGCTAGACAGGAGCGCTAGGCTTGACAAGCGGTTTGAGCGAGGCGTTCCGGTCCCAACAGAGTCGCGCGCTTCCAGACGCGTGATGGGAGGCAGAGGATGGGCGCTACGATCACGTACAGCGTGGCCAAAAGGTATCAGCGACCACTCTTCAGAAAACAAAGATCACAATTTGCGTACAGTCGCTCATCCGACACTCACAGCTTGTATCCCCTCGCCACCAACTCGACCTCCTGCACCGCGCTGAGTGCCCGATTAATGCTCCGATCGAAATTGTACGCAGCCTGCACAAAGTCGTCGGCATGCTGGCTGGTAAATCCCGCATTCTGCTCCGCGTTCGAAGCATCCCAATCACGCAGCGAGTGCCACAGCTCCGGGGCTCTGAAGAGCACTTCAAAGCGCAGCGAAGGTTGCTCGTCCGTGCCAACGAACAACACACTTGCCCACGCGCAACAGATCGCCGCAGAGGTGAAGCGTAGCCACGAGCGCCAAGAGAGCATCACCAGCAGCGCCAAGACTCCAACAGTGGTTCCGGTCCTGATCATTCGACCGGCCTTGCTAAGCGCAGGCAAAGCCGATGTACGTCTAGGCACCAGTAGCGGTCTGCGCCATCGCTGCGTCTTGGGTACGAGCTTCGCAAGCGCGCTCGGAGAGGCTGTCTGCTTGGTTGGATGTGTGTCGGGATATGCGGAAATCGCGAGCTGCCGAGAGAGCAGGAAGGACGTGGCGAGGGTGTGCTTCCATGTCTCAGAGCTTGGAGCTGTATCCTGGGCAGCCTTCTGCGCCGCCTTGCCTGGACTTAATCCTGAAGAACGCAATGACTGGCTGGGGTTCTGATTCGGCACAAGCGCTACAGCGCCCAGAATGAGATGCTGGTTCCACGTGGACCCACAATAAGATCAGCCGAGGGCGTCAAAGCAGAAAACCCGTGCGCTAGAGCACAGAACTCACGATGCCAGCCGATAACAGCGGAACAAAGACCTCTCTGCTGAGCGCTTTCAACGTCCTGTATACCTCCAGCGCGAACACAACAAAGGGCAGCAAGCCCCACTTGGCAAGCTTTTCCCGAGCGGCCATGCGGTTGGGATTGGGCGCGTTGGTCTTGATAAGATGCTGTCCGCTAGGCATCGCGAGTGGTTGCGGTTGATGTGAAGCACCTGCCCTATTGCCCATCGCCGACCCCACGCCAGCTCCGCCTCTGCTTCCACGGCGGTCATGCTCCCAGCCAAAGGCGGAAGCACTTCCGTGCTCTGACGAGGGATTGGGTGAAAGAGGTAGCGTCGAGGTGCCGGTTGCAGCGCGAATCATGATGGTGGGACCTGCACTGTCCATGTTCATGCTTGTCCTGCTACTTCGCCTCTTTGCCCCGCCGCTGCTCCTCCTCCTTGATGCACGTGCGCTACTTGTAGGGCTCGACGTCGCAAAAGCGCCATTCGTAGGAGTGGGACTGGCAGAGGTCGGCCAGTCATTTACGGCACCTTCGTGAGCTGCTACCGAAGCTAGCTCGGTCGCCAAAGAGAGAGGAGGAAGCTCTGGAGGCCATTCGCCATCATGAGGGTCCGAGTATCGGCTGGCAGCATAGGTGCTCGCACTAGCTCTACTGGACCGACGCGATTGTGTCTGACTGGCAACGCTGGGCGGGCGTGGTGGTGGTGGTGGTAGACGGGCGGAAAGGGAGAGCAAGCCTTCAGACGGACTGCCAGGTGATGACGTTTCGTAGCTGTAGCTCAAATCGCTGCCCAAATTTTGCATTCCGCCTATATGCTCCCTCTGAGGCCCATCTGTCATGGTGACACGGCTGAGCATACAAATTTGCCAATCTGAAACCAGAAGATTGCTGATCGCGAAAGTTATAGCTGTGGTGGGTGGGGTGCTGCTGTCCGCGTCAGGACAGCTAGGCGTTGAGCTAATAACAGACAGTCAATGCTAGGGGCGACTGGACTCGATGAGGGTCAAAGACGAGACTGAAGGGGTCGAGCTGGCCACGTCGTAGAGCAAACAGGTTGTAGGTGAAGATGGCACAATGTGGCAGCCGAACCTCGGGTCGGCGCAGCGCGTGGTCAACACCGTACACAGAGGAGGGAGGATCGAATCCCTGACGCAAAGCGCGCGGGGTTCGAGGTCGAAGGAACGGGA
>CCYA01000273.1:79891-100718 GCA_900000165.1 Ceraceosorus bombacis
CAGTCGCTGAGAGTCTCGCATGCAGAATCGCCCGCTTTCGCGACCGCGCTGGAGCTGGAGACGCTGCATGCATGCATGCGCATGCATGCATGGACATGGAGCTGAAATGCCGGGAAAGCTTCAAAATTAGGCTTTCGTGCAGCTAAACCAGGAAAGGTCAGGGACTATTTGTGTCGTATGGATTACAAACTCACCGGACACCCGAACTTCGACATTAGCGAAGCGTCGCGTGGCCAAGTCCATACAAGTGAGTGACCTTTGATTAGAACTTCATTTTTAATCGAGAATTTAATCGAGATACACATTGATTCAATTACGCACCGGAGCTCTTGTCCGCTCAGGACACATGCCGAAGCTGACTCTTGACTGATGTGCCGGCGCCCTTTCCTATCATAGCTGCGAAATGCTTTCGGTCACGTCGTGAGCCCCGCTAATGTCACTTCGGTCCGAGATTCACCATAATCTGCATAGCAGCGCAGCTCTCACACCAAGACTTCCTGCTCAACTTTTGGCTTTTGGTATGAATTCATGTTGATTAGCACTCGGACTTTAGCGTTTCCGTACACTCTGACCCAACTGAGCGAAAGGATTTGAAAGAAGAGCTGACCTGCACCTGCACCTGCACCGTCGAATCACGAATCGTGTCGTGAATGAGTCGCCTGCTGCTGCTGCTTTGCGGAAATTGGTCCTTGAGGCTTGAAGAGCGACCGTGTCAGCGCGCGTTAAGTGGTTCCACAGCATCTTGTTGCTCTGGTTCTGCGAACGCGGCTCGCGACGATGCATGCGCAGCTCCTGTTCACGCCTCATCAGACTCAAGACGAGGTGTTGATGATGGCCTGCTGTCGCAATGAGTGCGCCTGACTCGCGACTGGGACTATGGACTCGTGACTGCTACGATGAATTGAGTCGAGTCTTGTGCGCCGCGATCGTGATCGTGATCGGTTTCAGTCTTGCATATCCTCGAGATCGCGGACCATGCAGTGAATAGTCAGAAGAAGCGGGTGAGGTTGCCCAGAACTCGTGCGCGACAGTGAGTGGACGGTGTACTTTTAGTGGATGTGTACAGGTACACTTGGCTCACGTGAATTGCGAGGAGGGCAGATTTGGATTTGGATTTGAATCGCTTTTTCTAGCACGCAAAAGCATGACCGCAACCGGCGTGACTAAACAGTGTGAGTAGGCCAGAGTCAAGTCCTTTCGCAGCTAACAATAACGCCCGTACCGCTGCGAGCTTAGCTAGTGCACGAGGCAACGCCAGAAGGTCAGAACAGAGCACGTCCATTCCATCTGTACTCAACTCCTGACGACCTGGACATGTGAACGAACGCTACGAAGTGAGCAACGGCGCTAATAATACTTAAGCCTGCATTATCTGGGCACTCATCCTGTGCTTGCCTGCAAGAGGCATAGACGAGACGATCCACGGAGCCAGGCTGCATGACCTTCTTGATTGTTGACTGTCTCAAATCGAGCTGTGCACGGAAAAAGTGCCAATGACGTGCATTTGTTCGCTCTTGTTGTTGTGCGCTGGTAAACGCTCTGGGCTAGCGAGCTCTCTTCAGCCTCAGCTTTCTACAGATCATGGGCACAGAAGGCCGAGTTTGAATCAAGAATGCAATCTTGAATGATGGAGCACGTGTTTGGCCCAGAGTGGCAAAAGCAGCATCGAGAGAAGCGTAGCATCGGGCCAGGCCAATTTGAACGACATCGACGATGGCAAATTTGTGACAAGCCTTCGTCGCTCCAACATCGCACACATCGCTCATCAGTAATCTTGCGCAGTCCTCGGATGCGGCGACAACAAACGAATGTTCGATTACTATCTTGCCGGGCGATACAAGGCTGAGCGCTGAATCGTGTCAAGTTAGATCGCCTCCAACAGCCACCTTCCCGCTTGGCCGACGTCCCAGAACGCGACACCAGCAGCGGGGGACAGCTCTGCAACAGTGCTGAGTCGTTTGGAAATGGTGTGGGCGCTTGGAAAGTACGCTCTGTAGTAAGAAGCCATAGGTTGACCCTTGTTGTAGCCCTCTGGAAGTTCCTTCGGATCGGGCTGTTGGGAAGGCGGTAAGACTGCGACATAATCCAAGAATTGTTCTTGCGACTCTTCGTCCAGTCTGATCAGAGCTTTGTGTACCTTTAGACGACCTACAAGGTCTCGTTGTGTGAACGCATCTCCCGCAAACCGCAGCACTGCCCGGTGTGCGAGCTCCTCGTCTTTCTTGTCCGCTTTTGCCCGAGCAGCTTCTTGCGCAGAGGTGGAGTTGTCCTTGGACACCAGGGGAGAAGGTGGCGGAATGCGCGGCACGCCATGCTTGGAGGCTGATTTGGTCTCGAACCAACCTACTGGATACGAGTAGCCTGTGTCGCAGATCAAGACGCGCAGACCTCAGTGGATGATACTACTGCTCTGTACGGTCTGGCTAATGCGTATGACTCACCGTAGAGAGCGACCCCGAAGAGAAGCTTGTCCGCAATGCCGTGCTGGTTGACAAACTCTGTATGACCCATGTCGTTGGTCTCAAATATGTTCTGAGCGCCTGGCGTCTCCAGACTTCCGCTCAGCATCTCAATGTTGCCTTCAAGCCAGCTGATCGGTGTGTTGGGACCAGGCGTCCTGACGCCATCTTGCGCAAGGGGACTTCCTTCTGGAAGGCTGCTAGTATCATAGACATCCTCAAAAGCCTGGCCATTCATGCCAGTGTAGTCGTAGGTCATGATGTGCACAAAATCGGCAATAGGGCCAAGTGTTTTGATAGAGTGCAGCACCACCCGATTCGTCTTTTCCACTTCCGCATCAACGTGACCCGTCCGGAGTGGAGGAAGCACCACGCCAATTTGTTTGTCATTGGCTCGCAGAAGGGCCGCCAAGTGCTCCACCAAGCCCTTCATAGCCCAAACGGCGTTGCTCTCGATGACCAAGCCATCATATCCGGCTTCTTCGATGACCGTCATGACAGCGCTCGAAAAGGCTTCGAGGTGCTCTTCCTTTGTCAGCATCTCTGCCAAGTCCTCCGGTGTCCATCGGTCGAGTGCGAAGCGAGGCAGCACCTTGACGGGTGGCAAACGAGTATCCTGCTCGGCTGAGGAGAGGATCGTGTCCGACGTATTGTGGCCAGGCAGATCTGCTTCTCGGGTTGCCACTTGCAATCGATCTTTCCACTGCCTGTCTCTCTCCGTCATCTCCCCTCGCACTTCGTAGAATGCTTCACCACCCTTCTGCGCTCGAACAATGTCGACCGTGTGCCAGCAAGGTACTACGACGTCAAATTTTCCCCTATACTCCTCTACCAGCTCAGCACCCTGAGGGTTCCAGGGCGATGTGTAGCCCAGAACGGTTCGGCTGGTTGGGTGAAATGGACGGGGACAGGGAAAGCAAGCCTGTGGAGAGTGAGCAGGGGCAACATCGACTCTCTGCCAACTTCCAGCCAGATTTGGGCAGCTTTCTATCGGACGCTGTAGCGCCAGCTCAAGAGCCCTCCCTTTCGCTACTCACCCAGCCATTTTTCTTCTTTCATGTTTGTGGACTCCCTTCGAGGTGCTATTGTCCGACTGTGACAATATTGCCGACCTGCTCGGATACTGCGAGTCGATGCCCTGTGCTTGCGCCTTCAAGATACAGCTCAGCGTTGCGACGATGCAGATCAAGGCCAAGAGCAGAGATGCAGATCGAGTCCGCCAAGTCGATTTCCGCTGTGTGTGATTGGATGCAAGTGACATGGTGGATCAAGCTTCGAAGCACCCAGCTGGAAGTGATTGGCGTGTGGGAGCGATCTGGGTGAGCTTACGCTTCGCCTGATGCTGCAAAGGCTTTTTTGGCGGACGGTCTAAGCAGCGGCACCTCAAAGACGCTGAAAGAAGAAGAGGCTATTTGAGTACAGCAATTGTAACGTCAGGGCCGATAGGCGAGACGTGAATATTCAATAATTAGAAGTCAGAGTGCCTAGAGCCGTCTTGCGAGCATGGACGTCAACAGAAGGCAAAGGGAGGGAGGAGCTCACAATGTGAATGTGAATGCGGGGTTGATGCATGCACGTGATCTGCATTTGGAGCAGTTTTGGCCACGCTGACCATGCCGGCTTGCATGACTCATCAGGATCAAGATTCGTGATTGCTCCCAATGAGCGCTGGCAGGGACAGCAACCGGCATGTAAACTCGAGGACCGGTACAGGCACACATCCCCAAGTCCAAATTCAGGTCGCTTCTCAATGGTTAGTGGGGAACGCTGTGGGTTTGACAATATATCTGCAACAAGGAGGATGACTTACGACCCCCCAGCGCTTCAACGCGCGCGATTGTTGTCCCGCGGAAAGCAGCGCTCTTTCCTCGAAGGTGAACTCAGGCTTCTGGCAAGTCAGCACGCTCGCAGACAGCCCAAGTCATCGCCCTGAGGGACCGACTTCAGCTATGCACGAGAGTCTAGCCAACATCTAGGCTATACTGCAGCAACCAGGTCTGCTTTTACCACAAGGTGAAAGGAATCGAGTGCGTGCACTGAAGCTGCCCGCGGGCAGTTTCATCCTCAAGCCCTGAAGTCCTCAGCTCTGCCGTTGCCCACCCACGAAGATGCCTTTGCTTGGGCGGGCGGCCGCCGACTCAGGAGCCCGAAGGATGACCGTAGGCAAGGTATGAGTTGGCATGTCATGTCATATTGCGAGATGAATGTGCGCGGAGCGAGATGCTGCGTCTTGCGGCGAATCTGCACTCAACGGCATCCCCCGGCGACAAATGATGTTAGACATCGGTGCCACTCGATGGCCAGGGTAGATGTACAGAACGAAGGGTTTTGTTTGTTGAAACCATGATGACGATGTGAACTGAAGCGCATGTTTGCTGTTTATGCGATGAGCTGTTCAGGATGATAAAGGGAGAAGTGTCAGCAATGGAGCGGATCATGGCGACAGAGCGGGGTGCTCACCTTGACAACACCACCAGCCTCCTTGATCTTCTTCTCTGCCAATTCTGACACCCAACGTGCCTTGACGATGAAGGGAAGTTGAGGCAATCTGCCCTTGCCGAGGACCTTGCCGTAGCCAGCTGCCAGAGTGTCAATGACGGGAACCTCAGTGGAGCTCGAGGTCAAGCCCTTGCGTTGCTCAGCAGGGACGAGAGTCCAGAGCTTGTCCAGGTTGACAACTGGTCTGTAGTAACTGTTTCTGGTCAAGTGGAAGTGACGCATGCCGACCTTTCCGAAGTAACCGGGGTGGTACTTGTCAAAGTTGGTTCGGTGGTGGTGTTGACCACCAGCAAGACCACGACCTCCCGGATGCTTGCGGTGCTTGCCTGTATATCGGACACGAGGAAAGTGTGAGATAGACTGAATTGGACTTTCTCCACGAAGGATTTCGCACTCCTTTCCTGTCGCCGAGCGTCCTACACACTGATTCGCAAGGGGGGTACTTCACGCGAGAACAATGACTGACCACCTCCGCGTTCGTCCAAGCCCGGCTCGCAGTCCACATGCCTCTTTCCCTGAGTCTCTCTCTTCGGCTCCTCCAGCGCAGAGGACCTTCTTCCAATGTTTGACCTGACAGTCACCCCAGCATTTCCTTCATGGTTATGACGCATCACTCACCGACACGACCGTGACCGCCGGAGACGTGTCCACGGAGCTTTCTGTTCTTGCTGAGTCTGGACGGCCTATTCACACCGCATCGAGATCAACAAAAGCCAGGATGTTCCGAGCATTCCCACCATGAGTGAACGCGTCCCAGCAGCAAAAGAGACCATTGCGCGCGGCGTGAAAGGTGGGAGTCGTAGCGCATCGCAAAACCATGGGATGATCATCGTTGGTCGGGGGTAAGAGAGCGCAAGGCCGAAGGAAAAAGAGACGAAACATGGTCAGTATACCGTGAGCAAGATCTTATAAGGTAGACGTATTTTCACAGGCATTACACGTACATCTTGAAATCTTGATGTCGAGATGGATGGTGGAGAGGTGAGCGTCAGATGATAGATGCGCCGAAGTTCGTGGGCACAGCCTGGCTGGCCCTCAGCGCAATCGCGCTGCGGCTCGCGCACGCCTTTGGCGCCTGACATGTACTGCAAAATTCGAGACCCGTGCGAAAGCAATGACGCCACGTGGTCATACTCGAGCCGACCGCCTGCAGCATGCAGCAAGGCGTGCGAGCCGTCACGCCTGGCCCTCAAGCCAAACGCGACTTTGGTACCGCGGGTCGCTGCTGCATGGGGTGAGTGTCTGGCGGCGCGTGAGAGTTTGGATGCGCTCAGCGATGCTCTATTGGCATTCACATTCAGTCACGAGTGATTCAAGATTCACATTGAGGGTCATGAATCCCACGCATCATGGCAAACGTTCACCGGTCCTTTCTGAAGCTTCAAATGAGGAGTGCCAGGGCCGCCAGTCAAGCTATGCCTGCCCATAAGACAGTACTCCTTGATCAGTGATGCGAACCAGCTCTTGAGCCCCAAGTTCACGTCATCCGTTCGAAAGCGGAGGCATCAGGGATCCGACCTGTTCCTGTTTTGAGCCCTTGACGCAACCGCTCTCGCGAGCATCTTGACTCTTCTTCGGCCAACTTCTCGACCACCTGAGTGGCACAGAGAGAGCACTGCAACATGGCGTCCTCAACTTCGCGCAACACTCAGTTACCTTCAGCTGCTATCTTCCAACGCCACATCCACTGTGGCCGATGCATGCGACCAAGAGACGAAGCTGTAGACGCTCATGTGCCACTAAGCCAGCAAGGGTCACGTTCTGTGCCCACTCAAGGTTCCACCAGCAGGCCTGCATCGTCTCGTTTGAACACTGCTGTGTCCATCACCGCGCCTACGGAGCCGCTCCTGTCCAAAGAACCTTTCTGGCTCACCCAAGTGCGAGGATTCGATGTCTGCCAAGCAGTGGCTCACATCTGCGCTGACGTCCATGTCCTCTTGCGGACCATCGATGTGCTGCTCACTCCCTTTCGTCAGTGCGCTCACATCATTTGCGGCAACTGCCAATTTCCTAACGGCAGTGCGTCGACTTACTAGACACAAGCTAAGAAAGGCCATATCGGTCGCTGCTGTGCTCACTGACCTACTAGCCGGACCATACAGCCCCTGTGCAGCCACACGAACGGACGCATACATGCGCACTGTGCCAAACGTCGCGCATCAGCATTTCGCTGCTCACCGACACCAACGTGAGTGCTCATCGACCTGGGGTCTGGGTCGCCATCTGACCACTACAAAAGGTCGGACTAAATACACAATGAATGCAGCTACCACCGGCTGTTGCGCCATACTTTCGGCAAGTCTCCACCATTCTTGAAGAGGTAGCAGAGGTTCACCTCTTTCAAGCTACGCACATGGGGTCGCTGATCGAGTTCGTGAGAAGTCGCGCTGCTCTCTATGCGTCAGAACGCCGGACTAAGTCCCTTAGCATCGCGCCCAGTTACTTGCGCAAAAAGGTACTCGCGCAACGTCAAGTGCTCGAAAGAGTGAAGCTGGAATTGGAAATCTCGCGCGAGCGAAAGCGGTCAGTCTGCCTGGCATATGCATCCCGAGCCTCGCATTCAAATTTCTTCCGTATCGCAGACGTATCGAGGAGCTGGAGTATGATGTGGCTGAGCTACAAGCTCTGCTACAACAGCACGGCCATCGTTTCGAGGCTCAAGTCGATAGGATCGAGGAGCCAGCCCAGCCGACCGCCCACACGATACCACCGATGACACCGAACAGCTTCGCCTTCCAGACGCATTCCTCAAAACGTCGCAGGTGAGCTGATGTGGCTCGCCCACGAAAGCGCAATTGGTGGCCACTGCTCACAGAGACGTATCCAGATCATCTTCGCCACCATCCAAGATATCAGGAGCTCAGGCTGGGCCATCTTTCGCGTCAAGCCCCCAATCAGCGAGCCAGCACCTCCACACGCTTACGCCGCAACGGCCTACTCAGCGATCCGAATCAGGCGCCGCGAAGCTACGGTGAGGCGTGGTTATTGCAGGTGACCCGTCGTCTTGCTGAAAACCTCTGTACCAACCGGCAGCCGATTCGCGCACACGTCGTCTTCGTCGAGGCCCCCTAGCGGGACTGTCGCGAGTCACGGCCCTGCGCTCTTCCAAGGCGCGAACTCGAGTAGTCTTCCGATGGGGCCACCTCGCTTTTCACGAAAAGAATTTGCTGAGCAATTTGAACAAGACTCATCTCGTGATGCTCAGTATCAAGCGAATACCGCGCTAGCTGGTAGGTGCCGCTGAAGACCAGATGTAAGGCGATGCGTAGAGGTGGCTCATGTGCTGTAAGCTACGGTGTTACTTCTCTGCAGCTGCCGGTTCTTCCACTCCAGCGCATCACGGCACACCTCGCCACTTGCGAAGGAACCACCTAGAGGAGCATTCAGCACGACCGTCGATCTCTCGACCGTCTCCTCTATCTGGTGACATCTCTGCCGGGACCTTCGCTTCCGCAGAAAGAGAGACCGTTGGCCATAGCAGGCCATCCACACCCTCCCACCGTCCTTCAAATGCAAGTGGTCACCTGCTGACACCGAGAAGCAGCGCAAACAGCAATCGCGCTCCTTTCATTCCCAAGTCTAGCTTTCGTTGACTGTCAAGATCATGCCAGGAGGGACATCCATCTTGATCGAGAGGCACAGTTCTCGTTGAATTTTAATGGTCGCACAAGAGAAGTTGCGGTATAATTTGCATGAGTCTGTGGCTCGCACCTTCTCTGCGCTCAATGACGCAATCCACTACACAGCGATCGACAGCTAGGAAGGACGTTATCACCACGTCCGTCTCGCCATTTGACAGCTGGAGGAGCTCGATCTGTCAGGTTATTGCTGCCGAGACCAAGACTCGGACTACACTCTGGATACCGTGACGGAAGTATACATGAAACATAGCAAATGCATGGCTTTGACGTGACCTGCGCGGTCGATGATCACCGAACCAAAGTCAAAAGAGAGTCACAAGTCCAAATTCCAAAGTGTTGTCTCAGTTCCTTGTGGTGTGGACTCGCACTTTTGAGTCAAGAGTCTGCTCTGACTTGTTTGACTTGAGAAGTCGTTTCGGCATGTGTAGCTGTCGATCACGTGATCGCTCAGACGCACGATGGTGAACGCCTCTTGCTCTGCCGTGTAGCGGAGGCATGAGTCTTCATCCATCTTGGCACTCTGACTCATTTACCACCTTACTCGTCACTGACAGTCGGGTCCCTATCACAATAGCGCTTCAAAGCTGAGGCTGATCAACGTCGAACATTGACATTTCTCAAATCTTGTAGGAGCCAAGTATATTCCGCGCCACAGCAAAAGTTATCAGCCCTCCGATTCGTCACCTCGGCTTCGTCTGGCGAAGGCGGAAATTTGGAGAGAACTTTTTGTACACTCGTACTCGTCTGAGCAGGGCAGATCATAGACACCGCGGCTGCCTCTCATATACGAGCTTTCGGCATGGCTTCTCAGCTCACGCAAGCCGAGCAAGATGCGGTCCTTCGCTCTAGGTTGGCCGTACCGGAAAGGGCCCTTCGAAGCCTGATGAAGCGCTTGACTTCCGTTGCTGCTCCTCTGCCTTCCAACGAGGGCGCCTCGAGTAGCGTCTCGATCGAGGATACGACGATGATGGGTGTCAGTGAAGAAGCTGCGACCGAGGATGTCGAGCTACGGTGAGTGGTGCTCGTGCGGCCGAATTGCTATGATGCAGCCATGGTCTATATACGTCATGCTAGTCGACACGGCTGGTTGCTGACCTTGTGCCGTACCTGTTCGCTCTTCTCAACGATCAGAGCCACGCAATTGATAGCGCTCAAGACCGATCTTGCCGCGTACGTTGCCAGTCTGATCAGATCATCGAAGGTTGCGAGAAATACCTGCACGGCGGAAGTCGAAAGTTACGAGGAAGAGGCGCACCAAATCCGTGAGCTTTGAAGAGATGGGTCAAGCGGCCCGAGGGAGAGACGATGCAAGCTCTTATCGGCTGTGATGTTAAGCTGACTGAGCTCCCACGGGGCGCTTGACTTGCAGAGGAGGAGCATGAAGCTGATACGAAGAGGATTGAGGAGCTGAAGAGGGAATTGGAAGAGGCTAGAAGGGAGAGGGGCAACAAGCTGCTGTACGATCAAGTGGTCGAGCGTATGGGCAAGATGGACAGTCGAAGAGGCTATGCAGAGTGAGTAAATAGAAACATCAGCAGAACAATCAGCAGGCCGAAGCTCGGACTTTCTGAAATACGCTGACCTCCCGGACGATCTCAGATCGCTCGCCAGTCTTCGCGCTCAGATCGTAACGCTGGAGAAGCGCAACGAACGACTGTCCACGCTCTCTAAATCGTCCAAGGATCAATTCGAGAATCTCTTCTCGCAGATGAACTCGCTTGGCGAGTCTTTACGAGGCGTCAAGATGAGTGGAGCCTTGGGCTCAGATGAGGAAGAGATTGAATCCGATTCGGAGAGCAGTGCAGCTTCTGACGCGGGCGAAGGGCCTGAAGATCCCTCGAGCGGACCGACACATTCCAAAGCGGATGCTGCTTCGGGTAGTAAGAGAAGCTTGAACCCGGCTGCCACTTCATTCACTCCAGCACGTCCAGCTTCGTCGTCTTCGGCGTCTGGCGAGAGGAAGAGGGCCAATGCGGAGAGTGGGGAAAGCCGTAGCGCGAGGAGAGCAGGCACCACCTCTGCTGTGGTCGATGATGCACGTAAGCGACGGAGAGGTGGGACCTCTACGCCGCTGGCTGCGTCGACCAGAGCACCGAGCGTAGAAGAAGGCGAGGAGGAGGAAGGAGCAGTCTGAGCCTGAAGACTTCAAGCAGGAACATCTAGTCAATTTGACGCATCAGATGTTGTAATATAGAGCCATTGATGATACGATGCAATTGTTACAAACGCGCCAACGTCGATAAACAAAGATTAGACAGATGGTGACGTGAAAGGGATGCACGCTTCGCTGGGGTTTCAGGGCGCACGCCAGGGCAACATCTATGATACATGAACCGAACGATTTCTTGCCAAATAAGACCAGCGATCTACGCATCATCGCCAGCCTGAGCCATGCACACCTTCTCAACAAAGCCTCTCCACCTCTCCACAAGAGTACAGACCTTTTCAAAGCCGTCAAGTACCGCTCCAGCTCTGTTCGCACCTCCTCTGACCGCATCGCACGAGTCCACAAGACATTTCTTGGGAACCATAAAGATTTCTCTATGCTTCGTTCCGCAATCTTTGCACGACTCTGATAGCTTTGTGCAGCCGTGCAGCTGCAAGAGCGAAAGGTGTACGAGATGTTCCCACTGCCATGAAGATGTTGTGCGTGGAGCATTCCTCTGTCAGCTCGTGAGTATTCCTTTCGAGGTACCCGTACGCTGCGAGGCAAAGCTTTGACGCACCATGTGGCTGCCATGAATGCCTTGTTGCGTAGGTGCTGAAGCGCCAGAAATGACGCCTTGAGATGCGTCGCTCGGAAAGAACGCTCTCAAGACTGAGCGAAGAAGATTCATGGGCGAAATTGTGAATGGATGAGTCAGACAATGGCGTGTCACTATCAGCTCCGAAGATACCGCGCTTCAATGCTTCGTTTCGCGAAGCAGCTGCTAACCTGGATCCTTGCTTCCGCATTGCTCTCTCCACTGACCGATCCTTTCAAACACTCTCGCCGCTCTGCCGACTTTGAAGCAATACTTGTCTCTCGTATCCCTATCTCTGAGGGAATAGATGTACACGTAACCCCTCTCCCCCATGTCCGAAGCGGACATTGGTCCTCCCATGATCGCTCTGATCTTGGCCGATGTCGAAGCGTGGACTTTGAAGTTTGCAGAGGATGCCGATGCGGATGTTGCCGACGGATGCACCTCTGGAATGTAAAGCGAAAAGGGAATGAAAGTTGTTCGAGATGCCGACGTGCAAAGAGGGTCTGGAACGAAGAGGTGTATACCAGTAGCCTTGTTGATCTCCTTGACGTGCTGATGACAGAATTCTGCTCGATACAAATCTCTTTCTACATCCTTCTTCGTGCGCTGTAGCCCACAGCTCGGCAAAGTGTCCAGTTCGGATTCAGAATCCGAAATGACGATGGGCGCATCTTGTCTTCCCGTCTTTGCATCGCGCTCATCTCCGGTCCGCTTGACAGGCGACGCGCTCTGCGTTCTCGACCTGCTGGCACTCGTTCGGCCGCTAGACTGCTTGGAGGGTGGCGTGGCAGTCCCAATCAACGACGTTCGAACTTGGCCCACTCTCCTGGTGCATCTCTGACCATCCTTACGAATACCTGCACATTGTCCAGCAAAGCCCTTGAGGACAGGCCCAGCGTCCGTGTTCGCACCGGAAGGGCAGGCAAGCTTTTCATTGCGGTCAGGAATTGACAATGCAGTCTTGCCCGAGCTCGGGCCGGCGAGACCTGGCTGTAGAAAGTCGGATTGCGAAATAGGATGAGGCCCGGCTGGATGGAGCACAGTTGGGTGTGGCGCATTGATGTTACGATCTGGCCGACTGTTGGAGACATCGACACCATCCCATGGATTAGGAAATGCCAGTCTACCATGCGCAGTGCCCAGGATGGGCGAGTTGTACGCAGCGTGTCCGTGTCCATTCAGACTGACTCCAGCAGCGGGTGAGAAGTCGGGCAACGTGGGTTGATGCGTTGCTGAGCTATAAGCAGTGGGCTGCGGAAAGCGGATGGGCATACTGGAAGATGTCGAGGGTATGGAATGCTGCGAGATGCGCCGATCAAGCAGCAGCGGTGGTCTAGGCAGCAGCGCATGTGTCTCTTGATCGCCGCTCCGACCTACACCCGCATGGACCGGCCGAAGTGGAGACTCGACGCTAGGCATCCCAGTCGACCATTCTGATCCACCGTGTGATGCCGCTTTGGGGGGCAATTTTGGCGGACGAAAGTCGCTTTCCTTGCCTGACCGAGCATCGGGTCGGTCCCTTTCTCCATCGATACGCGTCTTTCGCAGGGCTTTCGCCAAATCAGAAATGAAGCTTGGCATCTTCGTCTGCAGGCGGCAGAAAGCTCATCGCCGCCATCAGCGTAGCAAAGGGGCGATAATGGAGTGCACTAAGATCAGACGGTCTGGACGAGGGAGCGTACTCGTACTCGATGCGCATCGATCGGCCTTTTGCGCGTTGGAACAGCAACGCGCCACACCTCCCTCACCTGCAACGAAACACCGCCACGCACAGATCAAAAGGGAATTCAACGCAGCACGCACGGCATTCGATTCCTGCTGTGTACATCCGTCGCGGCTTGATGAAGCACAGCAGACAACATTTCACGTGATTGTGAGCAACGGAACACCGCACCGCACCGTCCACTCATCAGACTCATCAAGACTCGAGGCTGGAGCGCCAAGCTAGCTGCTGACTCTTCTATCGATCCTTCGCATGTATGCATTCATCCCCGACGACTCCTCGAGGCCCAGAAGATGTACGGATGGGCCCCCATGCAGATCTGACGCTCACGCGCACACAAGTCAGGACGCGTAGTATCACGTGCACGCCATGCCGGCCCAGAACAGCGCGCCCTCAATTTGCGGTTCAAGTTTCAGATTCACCAACACTCATGACTGAAGACATGGGACTCACACTGGCAAATCCGCTGAGCATCGGCAGTCACTTGGTGCAACGTGACAAGAGCTGAGGCGATTCGAATGGTCACGGGAGTCATGTCATTGCAACAGATTGCCCTGAGTAGCCTGGAGTCGATGTGCTGCTGCAAGCGCTGGCAGATGGGCTCTACGTTGTCTGCCCAGCACTTTGATGGACATGCATCGCACACGACACAGAATGTTGCAGCGAAAGAGATCCTCTTCAGATCTTGTCGAGCGGTCGATTGAATCCTATAAGGGTGGGCGAGAGGCGTGTGGACGTCAGCATTGCCTGCGTGTGGGAAGTGCACGTGAACATGACGGGGTGTTGCCCACCTCCTTGCCTGTTCATGTACTGCCTCCAACTCCTCTCCTTTCGCACATTTGCCGCTCCTTCTGAATTACCAGCTACATGCTTGCCCTGCGGTGACGGGAGCGTAGAAGTCAATGAGGGCATTGAGCCAAGCGTAAAGAAGCGCACGCTCGGATGCATGTCTTTACAACGCACCTTTGTTGAACCAAAGTTGCCGAAGCCCTGCGACAGAGTCCCCAACAAGCTCGTGTCAGCACAGACAGCACGCATTGACGACATAGGTTCTACAGCCCAACAAGCTCCCTCGCGACTCACCATGGCTGCCATCATGGCCTGCTCATCCTCTCCCACTTCAACTTGCCCTGCATTCTGGACTGCGCCACCATCCACAGACCCAGTCGCGCTGCTTCTCTTCCCCTTGCTCGACCTTGAGGTGCCTTCATGCTTGCGATCAAGCTCTTCCTCCCGCCTTTCTCGGTGTGCTCCACCAGTATTGCGATCCGGATCTGATTCTCGATCGTACTCGCGATCAGCGCGTCTTGCACCGGACCTGGATACTGGGCTCCTACTCCTCCGATCGCTTCTTTCATCTTTGCCGTGACGAGCATCTCTAGCAGACGCATGTCTCTCGTCTTCTCTTCTGCTGCTACCATATCCTCTCTCTTCTTCTCTCCTGCTGGAATGCCTCTCCCCGCCAGCGTACCTCTCATCCCTCCCTCTGTCTCTGTAATCGTCCCGCTCATACTCTCTTCCACTTCGACCTCCGTGATCCTTGTCTCGAGAGCTATAAGATGGATCGTCATAATCGCGATAGCCCGCTCTGTGCGACGAGGCAGGTAGAGGCTCGCGCGCCCGATAATCCCGCCTATCATCCCTCGACGATCGTTCAGGGCGACCATAGGGATCGGATCTGGAAGAGTGGGACATCTTCCTTTGCGCTGCAGGGTCGCTGTGAAAGTTTCTCGATGCTCAAATGTTAATGACAACTGACTGAGACCGACGCTGTCTTCGTGGGCGCCATGCAGAAGGAGGAATGGTGAGGGGAATGTCGACTCCCCGGCGGGCGAGTGGATCGTTGCCCTTCAGAGGAGGTGCCGTACCCAAGACTCGCGACTAACCCAGACTCAAGACTCGTGATTGCAGGTGAGTGAGTGAATCGACGATTTGATTGAAGATTGTGCGGAGCCATGCATGCACGCACGCATGCAACCTCGCGGCCGCCGAGGAGTTTGAGTGCGCCAGAAACGCGCCTTTGCGCGCGCGCGACGCGTGCTCGCGCATCCATCCATCCCACGCACTGCCAATCACGAATTGTGAATCTCTTTTGACACCAACAAACACTCAAACTCACTCTCTTCAATTGTGACTGATGTGCCTCTTGCGGCACTAAGAAATGACTTTTCCTCTCAGCGCTCAGACTCACCTTTGCTCAGCACTGAATTGCTCCCAGAGACGTCGCCAGCAGCGCATCTCAAGAAATTTGAGCGGCACAACAGCATGAGTGGACTGCGAACCATGAAGCGAAGCTGGTCCGGCAACGCAGAAGATCTAGGAGAATCGGACGTCGTGTTCCTGCGCACGAGTCAGCAGGTATCGACCTCCAACCCGAACCTGCAACCCATCGCCTCAGGCTCCCAATCCGCCAAGACCCACACGCCAAGGCGGAAATCTGGTGACCCTTTGGGCTTGCTACCTTCTTCGGAGATCAAACCTGCTGCTGCGAGCTCTGGAGTACCTATCGAGTGGTCCCCAACCCCCTCTCCCGTTCGTAATCAGCGCACTCTGGACAAGGTAGCCAAGGATTTGACAAATAGGATGGATGGTGAGTAAAGGTCACGCAAAGCGTCGCTTCTGCACGTGCTAAAGCTGTACAGAGCGCATGTATGCCCAATGTCCGTGTCTTCCACTGTTGCTCAGCTGGGCGAGAGGAGCGTCCAGAGGCCGCCTCGAAGGGAACCAAGAGACGCAAAGGCGAGATCAAATTTGGGGCGGCTCGTAAGCCCAGCAATGATGCGAAGCGAGATTCTGCCATCGAGAGCAACGCGTCGCAGCAAGAGGAAGCATCCTCCAGTCGCTTTATCCCTTCCATCTTTAACAAATCGGCCGCTCAATTGAGAGAGGATAGGAAATTGGCCGGGGTGAATCCGCTTCATCGTAGTGGATCTACTAGCTCGGACGCGTCTGGGGTGCGGGAAAAGAAACCAAAGCTCAGCAAGGTTTTCTTGAGCAAGGAGCAGCAGATGATCTATCAATTGGTGGTGGATGAGGGAAAGTCTGTATTCTTCACGGGTAGCGCGGGTGAGTATTCGAGCTAGCTTTCGATATGTGGAATGCAGAGTGTGCTGAGGAGATCAACCCTTTGAACAGGTACTGGCAAGTCGGTCTTGCTCAGAGAAATTATTGCGGGGCTCAGGCGGAAATTTGCGGCCAAGCAACAGCAAGACTGTATAGCCGTGACGGCCTCGACTGGTATTGCTGCTTGCAACATCGGTGGTGTCACCTTGCACAGCTTTGCCGGAATTGGACTAGGTACGGATCCCACACCTGTCCTCGTGACGAAAATCAAGCGGAACAGGAAGGCAGCGGGACGATGGCTAAGGACAAAGGTTCTCATCATCGACGAAGGTGAGTTAGCGTGGTCCACGGACATGCTTCGAGGAGACATCGTCGGCTCAGCCAAGATTTACCACCTCTACAGTGTCCATGATCGATCCTGCATTATTCGATAAGTTGGAAGAGGTAGCGAGAGCAATGCGAAAATCGCCAAGGAGCTTCGGTGGCATCCAGATCGTCGTCACTGGCGACTTCTTCCAGCTGCCGCCCGTCGCGAAGAAAGGCGAAGCGACGCGTTTTGCGTTCGAGGCCCAAAAGTGGGACGAAGCCATCACGCACAAGGTCAATCTTACACAAGTGTTCAGGCAAAAGGATGAGAGTGAGTCTATCGAGTTGATGCCTTCAGCTCTCCTCATTTTCAGCCGTCACACAAGCGGCTGACTCGGTCGCGCGTAGCCTTCATCCAAATGCTCAATGAGATGAGATTCGGTCGTATGTCGGAGGACACGATCAAACGATTCAGGCAGCTCGATAGAAGGCCGCAGGCTCAAGTAGGTATCACGCCCACCGACCTCTTTCCCATGCGCCACGAAGTTGAGCGAGCCAACACTGGTCGTTTGGACGCCCTGCGACAACCGTCCAAAGCTTTTAGAGCTCTGGATGGAGGCTCTTTACCTGAAACAGAGCGGGCGCGAATCTTGGATAGCTTCCTTGCTCCTCAGGTAGTCTACCTCAAGGTCAATGCGCAGGTCATGCTGATCAAGAATACCGACGACGTACTAGTCAATGGATCTATAGGCAAGATCACCGGATTCATGGACTGTGAGCGGCCCGCTTTGCACTGACGCTGACCTGACCTTAGCAAGTGCGACTGCTCATGCACTCGATGATTCTTTCCTTAGTGAGCGAGTACAAATCGCGTATCTCTGCAGGACAGGATCTAACGAAGACCAAGAAGGACGGGAGCGTGGACCTTGTGAAGGACGAGATTGCGGAATCGACGGAGTTCAAGGGTGCCATCAAGCCAGGTGCTGCAGGATCGGTCGCTGGTGATCGGTCCAGGTCCACTTCTCCTGTCAAGACTCCAGCTCCGGGGCAACAATTCCCGCTTGTCAACTTTGTTGTGCCAGGCGGCGTGCGGGCAGAATTGGTTATACCAGAGACTTGGAAGAACGAGGATTCGATGGGTACCGTGCTCGCGTCGAGGACGCAAGTGGTGAGTTGGATCGTGTATGTCACCCCATCTGGGCAAGCCATGCTAATGCTGGTATGATCAAAATCAATCGTACACCTCTTGCAGCCTCTGATACTTGCCTGGGCCAGTAAGTGTGGAAAGGAGGGCTGCGGGTGTGCGACAGGACGTTTGCTGACTGACTTTGTCCTCGACTTCGTCGTGCGCAGTGTCAATACATAAAGCGTGAGTGGCATAACGTCTAAGGCGGGGTACTACCTGCACAGCTTTTGACTTCTTTCTCTTGCCTTCAATCAGTCAAGGCCAGACTATTTCATGCTGCAAGGTAGACCTGACGAAGACGTTTGAGAAGGGTGAGTCCGACAAGTACATGCTTTTCCGATGCGCCCCCCAGCCTGAATGCCTCTTGCCAGCAGCTGATGCTCTGCTTTCTGATATTGCATCACAGGCCAAGCATACGTGGCCATCTCTCGCGCAACATCCTTGGAAGGCCTGCAAGTGGTGGGCTTCAAGCCTGAAGCTGTGAAAGCTCATGACAGAGTCATTGAATGGAGCAAGACGCTCAATATACTAGCTCCTTCTTGAATGGCATCACTTCCCTTCTCGCACGATACGAATGGCTTCGACAAGTCCGATACGATTGATGGGACAAGCTCCTCGGAGCTATTAGTGCATCAGCCTTAAAAGAGCATCCCGTCCCGCAATGCATTGGGCTACATCCATCATCATGTGCTGTGGACTCGTGCCCCGTCAGCCGTCGCGGCGCGTCGAGAGCCGTTTGTCGAGTCGCACATCAGGTGCAGAGCTGCACACGTGGGAGTAGGTGTCCTCTTCATCGGAGCATTGCTCGATCCCGACAAACGCGCTCGACTGTCATAGGATCCGACTGATTGGGGATCTAAGCTTAGGCGCAAAAGATTGCTCTCAGACTCTTATCTTGGCGACTTTCGCGAAAGATTAAAGGTAGAGGCGTAAGTGAGTGACTTTAAGGATTGCTTCCCAGTCCTCAAACCTTGAGTCCCAGAGTCAGAGTCAAGGGTCAGCGAGTATTCGTGATAGTCGTGATTCAAGATTCGTATTTACAGATTCAAGGCTCTGGGGATTTTACTTTGCGTGTGCAGCCACAGAATTGTCATCACGTGATGCGTGTCTTTGACGCGTGAAGTCGCATGCGCGCAAAATACAAAGTGGCAGGCGCATCGAGCACATGCCGTGCAGCAAGCAGCTAGGCTCGGCAGCAACACGCACCACTCACCACTCGCCATCCACACTCGCGCACGCACTTACATTCATCCAAGCATTCATATTGATCTCCCAGTCCCCCACTGCAGATTACGCTGCTGCTCCCGACAAGTAAGACTTGCTGCTCAACATTGGCAGCGAGCAACATTCACGTGCACCTTCGTACCAAAGTTGCGCAGGACTTGTCCATCGCGCCAACAGCTCGAGGCACGCTCTTTGCTCTGTGCAACCACGAGTCTGCCACAAGCTTCATTTGTCAGCCAGCGCGACGTTCAAAGGCTCGAAGCCTTTGCTTGCCGGCGCATATCATCCAGGAACACTTGGTGCAAACCATTTTTCTTACCCGCTCCACCTCGGGCTGCGTGATCGGTTGATACTCCTAGCACGTTGATCGGCTCATTAACATGCGTCTAGCACCGCGCGCCACCTTGAAGCGTTTGATCCGCTCCCACATCTCCTCTTATCGTCTAAACAAAAACGTGGACATTCTAGTCTACCTGGCTTTCCTCTTATGGCTGCGCAAATTGGCAAATGAGAGCAGATTGGAGATGCAACTTGAGGCGGGGATGGGTGGACCTGTCGCCGGAAGGATTATGGGTGCTCGACATGTCAGGGCTGCTAGGAGGCGCGCGAGGGGATAAAGGGGGACGCTTTTAGCATACGTGCGTCAGAATGACATCAACGCTGATATCGGAGGGGTCATCCAGTGGGCGCATGGACGGACATTCAGCCCCGCATCATCAAAGACGACGCAGTTTCGAGCCCTCTCTCTCCGGGCCTTCACGGCATTCCACTATCGCTGTTCGACCCTCGTCTCAACCAAGCCGAAGCGATTTGCAATGTCAACAACACTTGCTATCCACGGCATCACCATGAGCACCCTGATCTGAAACTTGTGCCTACAAGCATCCCATGTCGCAACCTTTGGCTAAGAACCCCTCCCGATGCAAGTACTATGCGACATCGCGCTCGCGTCGGCAGTGCTCGGAACGCAAACAGCGGTCAGACTTGGCGCGAATGGCAAATCTCTTTGACCCCCTTGTCGAGCATCAATAGCGGTGCATTCCCACCATCTGGTGCATTCTGCGCCGCTGATGCCTCTTCAAGGGTCACTCGCCCCTTGCCTTTCTCGAAGAAGGACACTGCCGAATGAGCAGTGACAGCCATCTCCGTCCTATCCTTCCTCATCAAGGTGTGTCTTTCATTCGCGCTATCCTGGAGCTTCTTCGCCTCGTACGTACAACTCCCTGTGCACACAAAACAGCTCGTGCATACATGCCTTGATCACTCTTCTGCGGACCCATCTCGAATTGCGGATACCGAATCGTGAATTGAATTGGGTATTTGCAGATTGGTCAAGAGGATGAAGGATACGTACACAGAAGATGGTGGAGCTCGGACTGATCATTTTCTTGTCGAGCAGATGAAGTTGAAAAGAAATGTTTTGTAGAAGAGGATTGACGGCGCGAATGTCAGAAATTCGATGGCTGGAGATGTGGAGTGCAAGTCGGCCGTACCAATGAATGTCGGAGCCAGCAAATACCCTCAATCTTCGACTTCACTCTGATGCAGAGCGTGTTGCCGCTCGTACAAATTTGCAAAGGCTCTCTGTAAGAGCAAGATGAATGGCACGTGCAAGAAACCTATCAGCATTCAATCGTGTAACGCAGCAGGTAACAGTCGAGCGTACTCACATCAGCATACATGTTGATATTGTCTTCGCCCATCTCTTCACAGCTGGTGTAGAGCCGCCTGATCAGGTCCCGCATGGTCCATTGATCAATCGTGATGGTTTTAGGGCAGGCCAGCTCCATGCTCAAAAGCTCCCTGATCGTAGCTCTCTTCTTGGCGTCCCAGAGCAGAGACTGTCTCATGCTCTCGACGAGCGGAGGTTTCACATCTCCAACCTCACTTCCGTTATCGTCCCTTCGCTTGTTCTCGAATGGGATCTGATGGTTCACGTCGCAGATAGCTGCCAGCTTTCGATCGGATCGAATGGCGTC
>CCYA01000273.1:100728-112878 GCA_900000165.1 Ceraceosorus bombacis
CCTCATGCTCTCGATCAACGGAGGTTTCACATCTCCAACCTCACTTCCGTTATCGTCCCTTCGCTTATTCTCGAATGGGATCTGATGGTTCACGTCGCAGATAGCTGCCAGCTTTCGATCGGATCGAATGGCGTCGAACGGTGGTCGACCATACACCATCTGGTACAAGATGCAACCCAAGGACCACACGTCTGAAGGCTTGCCAGCTTTGTACGTCCTCTTCGCCTTGTCTTCCGAGGCTAGGCTGACGCCACGTTGCTCGTGCGCAAAGATTGTCTCTGGCGCCATGTAATTTGGCGTGCCGATAATGTTGCTGCGGGAAATGTGCACCGTTCCGATCGGTATCTTTTGAGCGATACCAAAGTCGATTAGCTTTAGTCGATTGCCTACGACTAGGAAGTTCGCTGGCTTGAGGTCCGTATGCACTAGCCCTGCTTGCACGTGAATGAATTGCACTGCTTCGAGCATCTGCACCCAGTACCGCGCAATCTCGGTCGGTGGCAGAGGCCCTTGCTTGAGGACAGTGCTGAAGTCTCGATCGCCGACCTCGATCAGCTGTGTTTGGGAGAGAGCAGAATTGATACGTTCAGTCCCACAAGCTTTTCGAGGACACTGTTATACACGACTCACAATTTTGAGCGCGCTCGAGCTACTCTTGTGCCCAAAGTAACGAAGTATGTACTGTTCGTAGCCCGGCTTCTCTGCCAAAGCCTGAAGCGTCTCCACCTCTCGGAGTAAATCGACTCTGGATTGAGGCTCCAACCTCTTCAAGCTGATGTGCTTCATTGCGAACAGTGCCGTCTCGTCTTCGGCAGCAGGTTCAAAGTACGTGCCGTCTTCGCTGGCCCTCTGCATAGGACCTCTCACAGCCCACACGCTGCTGAAACCTCCATCGCCAAGGCGTTGCAGCTTTTTAAACTTGATACCGCGGAACTACGGTGAAGATCGGTGAGCGTTGCTCAGTTTCGCCGCGTTCAATACGAGGCATTCAAAATTACTCACGCTAGTTTCCTTGCATTCAGCGAGCGATTTTCCGTTTCTCCTTTCCATGCTGAAGTACCTGTTGCCCGCTTCTTGTTGTCGTCGGATCTCCAAGTCGACGGCATCAGGGTACCTAGCTCTATCATGCTCTTCCAACTTGATGCGCAAAAGATCATTCTCGTCCAGCTGTTCGTGTTCATCCACTTCTGCGTCGAGGACTGGCGCGACGACGTCTTCCATGGCGCTCGGACGCAAGGCAGATGGTGCTCGCGATGCAGCAAGTATTTCGTCCTCCTGATGTCTGGAAGACGTGCGAGCCGCCGGTGCAGGGGCAGAAACGTACCGTTTGGCTCCTTCAGGCGGTCGCGGAGCAGCTCGCTGATCGGCTGGTCTAGGGGCGATGCCTACCCCCACTCCTTGGCGGGGTAGATCGGGCATAGCTTTGCCGAGCACGCTCTGCCTTCGAGCAGCAGCAGGATGCATCTCAGACCTGGCTGGAGCTGGCGCATATCCTGCTACGGCACTGCCCTGGGATGCGATCGCCTGGCTTCCGGAATGTTTGGATCTGAGTGCCTCCATGTCGTCCGCTTCGCCTTCTTGCTCGTCCTCTTCATCTGCTCCCAGCGTGACTTCGATCTTGGGCTCATCGAATGGCCCATCTGCCCCGTCTTGATGGGTTCCTTGCCTGCTGTGGTGCCTCTCCGAGCCTAACCTGCTCTCGGGTCGGGACGTGCGGCGAGGGTCGGTGGCGGGACTGTACGGTCGAAGCGCGCCCTGTCGGTCAGCTGGTGAGCTACTTAGCTCTCGTCTTGAAGATGTAGGCCGTTGAGCTGCAGTGCCCACATCGTGCCCGTGGTCCGCCTCCGAAGCGGACCCTGCTTCCTGCGGCGAGTCGGAGCGCGAAGCTGATGATTCCACCTCTTCTGGCTCCGGCGCTAGCATAGCCACCGGAACCCTCCTAGCTGGGACGTGTGTGGAGCTGGCTCGCCCTGCGCATGAGCACGGCGGATTGTCAGATGCCAAGGAATGCTGCAGTTTCGCGAATGAAGCGACTCAAGCGACTCACCATTAGTGCGCAAATTTCTAGCGGTGCTTCGAGGGGGATTGGTTGGTCTCAAAGTGCTGGCAGCAAGAGCGGACCCAGCTCTATAGCTCCGAGCATGAGCCGGAGTCTCATACGCTGTGCTTGTGCCTACATGGGCGGCTTCCCTTGCTGCTACCTCCCTTGGAGAGCTGCTGTCTACTCGCGGACTCTGCTTAGATCGATCTGATCCGTCACTAGTGCGACGCGAAGGAACCACGTTCTCGTCAGGTGGCGAAGAAGCGCCGGGCGCGGTGGGCAAGGGACTCTGATTGCCGCGCAGTCGGCTATCTAAGGGACGCACTGTCGACGCTCGTTCGTGCCGATCAGACATTGACGCAAGCATCGAAGTGCCCATAGACGAGACCCGACCATGCCTCGAGCTTACGCCTGAGAGCGGGATCTGCGCCTCTGAGCCCCGCGCTGAGTTTTCGTCCATCGCAGATCGTGGATTGGAATATGCGCCATTACTGCTACGATGAGAGCCTAAAGGGGGGCGCGAAGCATGCGAAGTGCTCCGTGCATGTTTGTATCGCTCCTCGTCATGCGCGTCCGCCTTCTCACTTGGAGCTCCCATACCCAGAAGACCTCCCAGACTCCGACCATGAGCTGAGGTCCTCCTCTCCAAATTTCTTGTGCCGAGTCGGCTGCCCAGATCTTGTCTTTGTCCTTGGTGCCCGTCCCTCCTGGCTTGACCTGCCGGAGGAGTGTTTTCAGCACTGCCGCTACTTGCTGCGTGCCGCAGGCTTCCAGCGCTGGAGCGCACCCTCTTGGGTTCCGGACTGGAAGATCCCGATCCGTTGAGCGCATTGGCTTTGTATGCTCTGGCCATGGCCTCGTCGATGTCCCCCCTACCTAAGTGGTCTCCGCCTGCCAGTCTCTCCCCCAGTATGGCACCACCTCGGGCAGCTGCATCCTCTTCTTCTTCCTCCTCTTCGTACTTTGCGCCATTTCCCATTCCTGCAACATCACCGCCTCCTAGCCTTGCAGTCATTGAGGGTGGAGCAGGCAGAGGCGAGTCCTCCTCGAGGGCAGGAGCGGCAGTTGCGATGCCACCCACGTACTTTCGGGGAGTCGATGGGTCCACAAGGTCAGTCTGGCGAGTCGAAGTGTATGCGCTGGGCAGATTAGATGTATCGCCCAGCGGCCTTCTCGCCGTCGCTGCCATGGTGCAAGCGCAGCTTTAAAGGTGATGGGTTCGACTGGAGTGAGGGATTCCGTCCACTTTGACCAGTACACAGTGCCGTCGGGAGTCTGAGGGGTCGGCAGACTGAATGCCTCAGTCGGCTGGATCGTTTGGCGTTCGTGTTGAGGTGGAACGGTAGCAACTGTAGAAGCCTTGCTGAGCGACGCTGGCAGCTTTGAATGGTGAATGTAAATGCCTCGAGCGAGCAAAATGTCGACTTTCTTCTGCGGGGCGAAAGGACGCTGATGAGGGAAGCCTCAACGATCACCGCTGCTGCTGTAGCACTGTGTGACTTCATGTGACTGTGTGCATGCACTCACGACCAGCATGCACCTGCTGCACGGACTACGAGGTAGACGTGCATTCAGCTGCATCAGCAGCAGCATGGCAACGCAACAGCTGCGTAGTGTACAGTTGTAGGTGGCCATCTCTTTGCATGCATGCATGCATGGCAGGCAAGGCAGCAAGCATCACTCTTGAGTCTTGGACTGCTCAGCAGGGACGCGCGTGATCACACCGCGCGCGCATAGAGAACAACACAGAGAGCAGCGCCATACGCGCCAAATCAGCAAGCATCACACACGGCTCCATTTGATCCTTGATCGTCAATCACCCCAGCCAGCGATGATTCGACCCCGGCGATTTCCTCAGCAGGACCGCTCGAGCTGTCTCATGTCGAATAAAAAGACAATTGTGCTTGATCAAGATGAGGAAGGTATGTATATGGGTACGCCTGGGTGTCATCTCGCCAGCACAGCTTGGTCAAAGCATAGAAGGAGTCCCATACATGCAGCTCTGATGAGCGACGCTGGAACAAGCTCCACACGCGCCACGCTCGCGAGATCGACGCGTGTCAAAATGAATCACGTGACAAATCTCAGCCTTTCCTACATGCCGCTTCCTCAAGGTCACTCACACTCATCAAGATTCACGATTCTTCTGACCCAAATTCAGAAGTCGAGAGTTGAGAGTTTGAATCAAGATTTTCTCAAGAGTTGCCGAATGGGATGAATGCATGCTGTAGGCTCTGTATCGCTGGCCTGGTCAGCCTTTAGCTTCATCTCATCTCGACTTCGTAGCACTTGCGCTCCTCACTTCCACGAAGGTCTCGCTCGCAAACGTGGCAGAAGGGCGACACTGTACATCCCAAGCTTCTCAGCATGCGAGCTCGAGTGCACTTCAAGGATCCTCTGGACCGCGATGACAAGGATGACAAGGAAGAAGATGCGCCAGATGTGGTCACTCCACAACGATCAGCGTCCGCGCTGGTACCCGACAGCATAACGCGCAGGGTACAGGCAGCTCAAACGGGTTGGAGAAGCTTTTCGAGGAGCATCGCCTCGCTCTTGGAAATTCGCGCGGAACGTATGCGAGGGCACAGGCCATCCAGAAAGGCGGCGCTTTCAGGTCGATCTGAGTTCCATGCTTGGGCACCTCTGGGGCATTTCTGACGAGGACTCCACCACACATTCCGATCCGAATGGCATTGGTCGTGAACACAAATTACAACATGATTGGTACTCGATGGGTCACAGTGACGATTGCCGAATGAGTGCAAAAGGTCTTGACTTCGTGTCCAGCACCCCACGCGCAACGGTCAAAAGGGAAGACACCTTGTGGTGCTGGTGATTAAGGTCTCTGTTGTTTGCGCTGCGCACTTCCGCTGAGGTCTCTCTGTTGTCTGCGCTGCGGTCTTCGCGTTCGTATATGGCTGCTGCATGGTGCGCGTGGTGCATGCCGGGTCATCCATGCGTCGTCGCACGGCGGGTGAGTCGCCAGCAGAGTTGTGAGTCACGAGTCGAGTCTTGTGTCACGAGTCGTGCGTCGTGAGATTGAGTCACGAGCGTGAGTGCGTCACAGCAGGGCGCACACGTCGGTGCATACAAGCCTCGCTAATCGCAATTTCTTCTGCCACGCCAGTCACCAGAGCTGAGCCATCCTACGCCTACCAGTCAAGAGTACAGGTGTGCGCCTCGTGCAGCCTAAGGGTCGCCTCAACAAAGCGCAGCCATGTTCGCCCACTGCACACCAAAACTTTTATATTGTAGAATCGAACATTCATCCAACGACTTCAATGGTGTGGAGTCCATTCTTGTTGGGCATGCTGCAAAGATGCCCCGCCCGCCCCTCGACGCCCATCGCGAGTCGTGCGTCGCTCGTGTGCATCTTTGGTCCACTTTGCGAAGCGATAGGCACAAATGGCGCGATGGCGTATCGGTAAAGTAAAGGAAGCCAGACTCATCGCTTTGGCGTGAACCGTCTTGCAAATCGCCGCTGCGATGTGCGGCGCTCTCCTCCGAGTGCAAAGGCCTCACAGTGTGCGAGGACCATTGGAGCAGGTGGTCGCGCTTGGGCCACTACCCGTACAAGCTGCTCATCGCGCGGTGAAGCACGAACCCCTCGGAGTGCTGGGCTCTTTGGGAGGCAGCGGGGAAGGCAAAGTCCCCACTGCGATCCTCCTGTAGCACGGGCCGCTTCATTTCGCTTGCACCCGCCAAAGACCGATCAACCAACGAGTGCGACATTCTCTGAGCGCAATTGAGCCATCCACTCTCCACAGGGGCGCCGCGCACGGTGCTTGTTGATCAAGGTTCAAGAGATTGGACAGGAAGTATGTTCCGTATCGCGCGTGCACGCATCAAAAGAAGTCCATACTGAAAGGCTTGTTGCCTCAAGTCTTGCGCTCAGGATCCCTGTTAAAAAGAATGTCTACACAAAACTCGGAAATATAGATGGAGGATATGATTGCTACCTCCGGCTTGAGAGGCTACCACCACTACGGCGCAAGAATCGCTAATACCCAATCAGTTTTCGGTAGGTTGCTCCATCACTCTACAAGGACCATAGGAGGCAGCCGCTTGTGCTGATTCAGCTAATCAGGCAAGTCGAGGCAGTTACCGCGCACCACTCAGAGCTGCTGCGAGACCGGACTGCCGCGTGGTCTCGCCGGCTGCCCTGTTTTCCTACTCCGGACGCATCCCCCACTCATTTGTACGCCTCACGTTTTGGCAGTCATGCCGGAAGCCCATTCGCCAACGAAAAACGGGGTTAAGGTCGCTTGGTCCGATAACACGCGCTCTCAGGCACCGTTCAACTTAGTGGCAAGCTCGCTAAACGGCCCCAAGATACGCAATGCGTCTCATCGAGAGCTGTCTGTCTCCCTCGACAGCGTTCGGGCACGCAGAGCACCTGTTGAATTTCCTGGCTCAGTCCCTTCAACGCCACATGATCCGCCCCATTCTGCTCGTGATGCATCTGTCGCAGCCCAGCCGGGAACCTCTTGGTCGAATCGTAACCGTTATCCGTCTCTTCTTGCCGAAATGTTTACTGCAGGCAGCGATACGCACGAATCTAGTGCTGCTCCCGCATCACACGCGCTCGAGAGCTCGCACGAAGACTTTCTGAATGGATCGTTGGGATCGCGCAGGATGACATCTCGCCATGGAGCATCTCAAGATCAGCAAAGTAAAACTCTGAGCATCGGCCAGGCCTCCGACCTGCGACTGACTTCACCCACAAAGGTGGCCAAGAGTCCGAGTATGCCCAAGGGGAGACAAGCGCAACTGATGCCGAAGGATGAGATAATGCCCACCTCGCGCCATTTGCTAGGCGAGACTGACGCCCCCTCGACCGGTACATCAGAGGTAAGTACCGGCAGGACGACATTGGCGATAGCGTGCTCTGCTGAAGAGCATCGTGCTTCTGGTCTCTTTCAGCTGGCGCGATTTCTAATGTCCACAGGCCCTCAAGATCACGGTCGGCTCGCGCGACATGGCGCAGGAGCTGACGATGGATTACCGCCCCTGGCAACCCCCGCGCGACATTGGAAGTCGGGTGGTTTGATGTCAAAGCTTTCATCACGCTTGAATGTGGAAGGGAAGTTCAAATCGAACAAAGCACTGGCAAGCAGTGCGGGAGGAAGTCCCATCGACGATGCGTCGAACTCCACGGCAGCTACCACGGAGGCCCAGAATGCCATTTCTCGCGAGTTTGACGCCCAGCTCAACTCTGCTAATCTCATTAAGAAGGTGAGTAGTCGGGTGCATTTCACGGGATCACGAGAGAAATACTCGACTGACCAATTTTCGCGGACTTATTTGACCAAGGTCCTGCCGAATGGCACAAGCTTCTTTACCACGGAAGGCCATCGTGCTCCCGCATCCAAAGCAAACTTGGACTCTCGGGCAACCGGTCGCAGCATCTTGCGGTCTGATGCTCCCACACCAAGCGTTCGAATCGGATCAAAGCGTGACTCTCACCTTCAGCGTAAACCACCTCCCAGCATGATCCCTCGAGTCGTGGTCCACCACGAAGGAGGCTCATCGGCGTCACTCCAATCGCTGCTACATGGCAGAATCAGCGAAGGGCAGTCGCCTACAGAAGGCCGTTCTGCACCGCTCGAGAGAAGGCGCAGCATTCATTCGGTGACGAAACGCAGTTTATCTCTCGCTGGAGCAAATGTGCGCCCCGGCGATCTCCTTGGCCTACATGTCGACGAATCGGCCAAAGGCGATGAGGACGCGCTCGAGCAGCTTACAGAGAAGGTCACAACTCCACGCCATGCGATGCTTTCCTCATTGTCTCCCTCTCGCAGCGATGATGTCAACATTATCAGACAGAGTGCTCGCCATCCCCCCAAACAGCTCCGGAATCAGGCTTCGCACTCAACAAGCATCCTTGCAGATAGTTCTACGAGCGACTCAAACATTGCAACTTCGTCGACTCGCGATACACTGCAGAAGCACATGCCTCGAAGACGCATGAGTCTACCCAAACGTTTGCCGGGACCGGAGAGCGCGCTGCCGTACCTACCACAGCATGTCTCTGCTGGCGAACAAGGTTTCTTCGAGCGACGCAAGGGGAGACCAGATCGTCAGAGGTACGATTCGCACGAGGATGTGGGCCCACTTCTCTCTCAGGATGCTGTGCCTCTTGCCCGCCACAAAATGTCCAACGACACTGCCTTGAAGCCTGGTGCCAGAGATTTTTCGACGGGATCTTTGCCAACTGGCTCGCTGGGCATCGTCCAAGACGCGCGCTGGAGAACGGGCAGTCTTCCGCCAAGTTCTGCGTCGTTCCGCTCTTTACAAGTAGGCAGCTCCTCTTCTGGGGCACCTGGTATTGCTGATGCAAAGCACGGAGCAGCTGCATCCAACCAACGCTACCGTTACCGCAGATCTATCATCTCGTTGCCGACACGAGACCGTGCGCAGAGCTTCGCCGAGCAAAGCAGTTTGCCGTACATGAATCCCCTACGAAACTCAGGCTCAATTCGCGAAGACTCTCGTGTGCGCATTGCCAAGGACGCCACAGCAGCAGTGCAGGAGTTGACCAGACTCAAGAGCATGCAGCCCCTGCGGCAGCCCTTGACACAGTCGCATGCCGTCCTTTCGGGCGCTAGCAGGAAACTTCAGCTTGGTGCTGCTGCTGCAACGCCGCCTCACTCTGACTCGGCGCTGCGCATCGCCAATCCAACGCAGATGCTTACGCCGCAGAATCAACTCCCTGCCAAAGCGTCGAGCGACAGTCTTCCCACCTCTACACCCATTTCTACAGTTTCCACACCTGTCACGTCAAACGTCACCGGCAATGTCTCAGCCCGCGCCGACCCCGCTCACAGAAGTGAGGCTGATGGCGGCAGTCAGACAATCGTCGGTGACTTGCAGACCAGCAAGGTGTCAAATGTTCGAAAGTATCACTCCGAGTCTCGTCTGAGACCGCGCAGTGGACCGCCATCGCCCCCGTCCGACAGTGTTGCCGACACACTGCGGCAATTGGAGGGCTGCAAAGAAGAGATGCAACCCCTTCAGCCCTCAGTTTCTGGACCATCTGGCCCTTACGGATCCGCGGCGCTGCGCGGAGACGGTGCGAAAAAGCAGTCTGCCACTGCGCATTTAGCTTTCAAGTCTCGGACCTCAATGATCGTAGATGGACTGCCTGTCCTGAATGTGGACGATATGGCCACTTCGCGCTTCTCTTGCACGTCATCAGAAGATGTGGTTAGCCTGCACGAAGAGCTGGACAGCAGCGATCCAGCTGCTGTCGAATACACGACAGGAAATAGAACATCGCCGTACCGCGAGAGTGCGGAGAAGTCTGACAGTCGAAAGTGCGCCGAGATTCAGGAACAGCCTGCACCCGCTTCGCCTGACTCTTGGGTCACCGAAAACGAGATCCCTTCCAGACCTGTGGTCGTTTCTATGGAACGTGCCCCGTTCGCACCTCAAGGTTCGCATGGCAGCCATGCGCACCAAGATCCTGTCGAGGTGCTCAACGACGGTCGGCAAAGTAAGTCGCGGCCCACATCGCCCGCGGACACCGATATGAGCTGCACGGTGCGGCCTGATCGAAACGACCCGAGCCGCGACTTTTCGCGCGTACTGGGATCTTTTGGTGGCGCCGCCAGCAAAGCAAGTGACTCAGGCTCGCTGGAAATGTCGGATGGGGTGGACGGCAGCCCCACAGGACAAGCGCGTGACCACAATGCAGGCTCTCGCCTCAGCTACTCAGGATTGTCTTCCCGCAGCAATGCGTCTTCTTTGTACACGGCGTTGCAGCAAGCGCGCAACGATGCTCTCCTTGCCGAGAGCACAGCAAGGGCATCTTCAGTCCGTTCCCGGCAGCTTGCCAAGCGATGCGTAACCGTGCTCGAGCGGGTTGCCGAGGTATGCGCGCTCTCGTCCGACGTCAAGCACGCAGCTGATCCAAATCGAACGAGAGCCGCATGGGGGGTAGAGACTTATGACCAGGCACAGAGGCTGGTGAAAGACTTGCTTTCGTTCATCGAGGAGATTCCGACCAATCATCGCGAGGTGGCAGCTCGGCGCGGAATCGATGGCACCGCTCTTGTGATGCACGCTCAACGCGTCAGCACCAGTCAAGCGACGCTGATTCGCTCCAAAGGTCCCATGCGAGGCACTGGCGATTCTGCTCAGCAACGCCAGAGATCAACATCAGCCTCCTCCTCGGGAACGTCGATAAAGACTGCAAATGAAGTTCTTCCACCGTGTCCCACATTACCTCACAGCTCCCCAGAGTCTCCGAGTACACCACTCAAATCTTCAGTCTCTGCCACTTCCTCGCCGATGTCCTCAACATTCGCGATGCGCCCCTTATCCCTGTCCAGAACATCTCGCAGCGATCTTTTCTCGCCTATTCGCAAGGCTAAAGAAAGTTCAGGAAGTGCCAGCACGCGCAGCACCAGCAGCACTTCTTCTCGCGCCGGCCAAATACCTTCGGGCCTGCCCGGTACGCTCAACGCTTCTCGTTACGTCATGGCACCCGAAGAAGCCGCCTCTTGGCTGCACAATCTCTCACCAATGCCAAGCCCCGACTGACGTGTGTCGTGCGCGGTAACGACAAAGACCATCTCGCACAACACTCGCCCGACTTCTGCGCAATGTAGAGTGCCTCCTCCAACTCGCTTATTCTAGGCGTTTTCCCAACCCCAACATTTCGTCAGCATGTTCCTCTCCGTCAAGAAGAAAAGCAACGGTCGAGGCAAGATCGAGGCAAGCGATGCTGTCTCGTGAGGTCGAAGCCTTGCTGTCCTGTTCCAAAGTGCACACTGCTTGCTTTGCCTCCTCAGCTGCTGCACCACCATCGCCATGTCTCAGCGGTTCAGGGCCGGTTCCTTTCGCTGCTATGTCATCTACACGCTCTCTGCAAAGCCTCCAGTCATCTCGCCCTACATCTCGAGCCAATATTCAAACACACGCGATGAACAGCGTGATTATGATGATAGCATGGTCATGGATAGTGAGTGTCTGAGCACCTCACACGATGGATAGATCAAGATTACAATGGGGCTCGTGGGCCTGGCTATGAGACAGCGACTGGAAGACGTGAGAAGAAGGGCTCATGCTTTACACAGATGTGTGAGACTGATCGAGCCGCTCAAAATAAAGCGGGCAAGTCGGCGTGTAAGTGTCGGTGAAGCGACGCTGCTTAGGCGCCGAAACCGTAGAGAACACGACCCTGGCGCTTGAGCTGCGAGGAAGGTAATGCAGGAGCGAGGGCATAAGAACATACGACGATGACAGAATCGCGCATCTGGATTGAGACTTACAGCGTAGACGACGTCGAGCGAAGTAACAGTCTTGCGCTTGGCGTGCTCAGTGTAAGTGACAGAGTCACGAATGACACCCTCGAGGAAGAGCTTGAGGCATCCACGGACCTCGTCGTAGATGAGACCGGAGATACCTGTTTGTTGTGACGAGATCGTGCAAACCCGGGTCAACACACCGAGAGTCAATGGTAGCAAGGATGAAACAATGGGGGTCCCGTCACTCACGCTTGACACCTCCACGACGTGCAAGACGACGAATGGCGGGCTTGGTGATACCCTGGATGTTGTCACGCAAAATCTTGCGGTGACGCTTGGCGCCGCCCTTTCCCAGACCCTTGCCGCCCTGTCGATCGATAAAGCGTCAAGTCAGCAAGAAATCGTGATGAGAAATGCACCTGATGATGACCCTCACCTTTCCGCCTGTGACAATGACAAAGTGATTGGGAACGAGGAGTGTGGTGAAAGATGTAAAGTCAGCATACCGTGTCCGTGCTGAAGGCATGCAAGTTCACGGTAAAGATCGCCACCAGTCATGCTAGGCCAGGTGCCGCCCGCACACAATACCCCATGCCAGTGATTTAGGCATGACCAATCTCGTCACAAGCAAAGGCGAACGACCCACTCACGACCAGACATGTTGACTTGAAGTGTTGAGGTTGTTGTTGTTGAGTGTGCTGATGCAAGAGACCGCTCCAAGGTTGAGCGATACGAAGTCGATGGGGTCGATGCTTGATATCGAAGTCGAGAATGCTGTGGTGGTGGAGCTGAAGCAAGGCTCGATGCGCGCGCGCAATTGCATTTGAATGCGCGCGCACTGTTCGCCCGCGCGGGGGG
>CCYA01000273.1:158165-216091 GCA_900000165.1 Ceraceosorus bombacis
GCATGGGAGGAGGTGGTTTCCCCCCTGGATTTGGAGGTGCTGGGATGGGCGGCTCTTCATTTGCTGGAGCTGGAGGTCCATTCGGCGGAGCAGGCCCCAGTGGAGGAACAAGAAGACAGCAATCGCGATCCAACACGCAAAATCCCCCTGGTGGTTTCCAGTTCAACTTTGGGTAAACTCGCGCGATCTTCTCGTCCATCGAACCGGACCCCCCGCCGCTTCTTCTCCTCCCGCCCTCCGACCTCCTGCAGACACGTCCTTTTCAAAATCGCAGATAGAGCGTTCCAAATGTCACGTTCAATATATGATCTTGATGCACGTCTTGGCGAGATTACGTCTGTGCATCACACACTTTTTTTCAATGACGTGGTGCGCTATGATCGCAAGGAAAGATATTCAAAATAATTTGCATTGCATTGCGGGCTCATTCGCCGCACTTTCTTCCATGGCGCCTTACAATTTCACCCGCCCCGCCGAAGCTTAGCGGACAATCATGCTTTCCCTTCCAGCTCCCACCCCGATCCATTTGATGTGGACTCCCAAAAATTGCTCGATGCGCAGCACGTAAGCTTTGCATTTTTCGGGCAATTGTTCAAAGCTTGTAGCCTTTGTGATGTCCTCCTTCCAACCAGGCACAGTCTCGTACACCACCTCCACCTCTGCCAAGCTTTCCAGATCGGCGGGAAAGGATTGAAGATCTTTGCCGTGCAGTCTATAAGACGTGGCAATCTTTAGCTCGTCCAGACCGTCCAAAATGTCTAGCTTGGTCAGGTTGAGAGAAGTGTAGCCGTTTACGAGGCACGAGTAGCGCAGCACTACTAGGTCTAACCATCCGCATCGTCTTCTTCTGCCCGTTGTGACGCCGTACTCTGCACCCACCTCTTGGAGGTGGACACCGATGTCCTGCGACAGCATCAAGGTAGCACGTGTCAGCGAGACCGGTCGTTCTAGATTGAGCGAGGTAGAGGAGGGTTTGGCGGGAAGGGGGGCATCGCAACACGTAGGTTTAGCGCCCCTATTGTGGATAGAAAACTCACATTCAGCTGCTCAGTGGGAAAAGGTCCTCCTCCAACTCTCGTAGTGTACGCTTTGGCAACCCCAATCACCTCGCCAATGGACTGAGGAGGAATGCCCAATCCCGTGCAAACACCTCCAATGGAGGTGGAGCTGCTGGTAACGAACGGGTAGGTGCCAAAGTCCAGATCGAGCATCAGCGCGTTTGCACCCTCCACCAAAATGCGCTTCTTGTCCGAGATTGCTTGGTGGATGAAAGTGACTCCGTCGACGATGTGGGGCTTGAGACGCTCAGCAAACGCCTGTCCAATACGAGCGTGTAGTGTTTCAGCTTCAAGGACAAGTCGAGCGGCACGCCAAGCAGATGATCACATGCTCACTTTGTAGCGCGCAATCTCTCCCTCTGTATCGTACTCGAAATGACCATAGCGCTTGATGCGACCCTCGACCAGCTTGCGGAACTTCGCAGCAAATTGCTCTGGGTCATACAAGTGATGAACGCGCAGACCGGATCTGGAAGCCTTGGAAGAGTAGGCGGGTCCAATTCCCTTCTTTGTCGTTCCAATGCTGCTTCCTCCTAGCTCGATTTCCTTCAGACCATCCACCACTTGGTGAAAGTCAAAGACCAGGTGCGCGCGATCTGACACGAACAGACGTCCGTCACAGTTCAGACCTATTGAATTCCGGCCAGAAGGGGAGAGCGTCAATGCGGGGACTCAGCGGAAGCTCGTACGGACACACTCACCCTTCTTCTCGAGCGCGTCCAGCTCTGCAAAGAATGATGGTACGTGGACCACCACACCCGAGCCGATGAAGCCTACGCATTTTGGGTTGACCAAGCCTGGGCGCATACAACGGGTCGAATCAATTCACACAAGCAGCACTCGTGACAAGGCGCGATGAGGACGAGTACAACGGTGATACTCACCACTTGGGAGCAGATGAAAGTCGAACTTTGTGCGGACAGGCTTGTCGTCTGGGCCAGGCATGTTGACCACGATGGTGTGTCCAGCATTGTTACCTCCAGCACACCTCGCGCAGACGTCCATCTCTGCCGATAAGATATCCGATAGCTTGCCTGTAGCAGCGCAGCAAGCAAATCAAAGCAGCAGGTTCAGTCGCTGAAGAGACCTAGACCTCATCATGCTCCGGCTACCATACGACTCACCTTTACCCTCGTCACCCCATTGCGAACCAAGCAGAACAGTCACGTCTGCTCCGTTCCTGGAGGTGGAAGGCTTGGGCAAGGAAGCCATCTTGAGCTAGAGCAAGATTGGCTAGAGAGCCACGCTTCTTTCTGCGGAGATGGGAATGGAGCGAACGGATCCAGGGGTGGTGGTGAATATGAATCGGTTCGTGGATTCCAAGCCAAGCACCCGATCTCTTTCAATCAGAATCGTGAATCGCGGTGCGGTGCTTTGCTGCACCCGGCACGGCTATACGGTACGCGCACCTCTGCGGTCGCGCGGCGCGCGGTCTGATGCCCCCACGAATGCGAATTGTACACCCACGACCGATTCATGGTGCGTGGTGCCGGCACAACAATCACGAATCACGAATATGAATCACGAGAGGATCGCTCTCACCACCTCTCACCACCTGCACCTTCTGGCCCAGCAGTCCGGGAGTCTCTTTTTGATAGAACGACTTATGCACGTCTCGCGGTCTCATCCCCTGCTCATCATCAATCATGACTCGGACACGTTGCTCCAGCTTGCGTGCGTGCGCATGGCGCTCAAATGACCGCATATTCACCAGACGCAAGCTCTCATTTACAAAGTGCTGGTCTTCTTGGCAGCCAGCCACACCTGCGCAGCAGAGGAAGGTTGCCGAACTCACGATCGACTCGTCCAGATCGTGACTCGGCTACACACGATGATAGCTGCCCTTGCGGTTGTTTTGCCGTGTTGAGGATCGTGTCACGTGACATGTCTTCAAAAGTAAATCTCGTTGAAATTTGGAGTTTTGAGTTTTGAGTCTGATTTTGGATTTTGGATTTGATGCACCTCAAACCTCCCGTTTGCGTACATTCACGATTCTTGACAAAGCCTGATCTGCACTTCTGAGTGATCAAGATTTTTGATAGGCTCACGAGGAGCTTCTATTTCATCTCGATAAGGCGTCATTGACACTGATCACAGCTATTCGTTCCGCGCTTGCAAAGCTGCGATTGGCTGCCCAATCCGCTGCACTGCGACATGGTCCTCGGACGTACTACTCAGCTTCCCGCCGCATTGAGGGAAGAGCTAGGCCTCCCAGCTTCCTCAAAGAGGCGCGGCAGAGGAGGTTCTTTCTTTCAAAGAGACCGCGGCAGGACTTTCGAGGGACATCAGAGAGCTACACAAAGCGCTGAAAGGTCGGACGGGCGACACAAGAAGCAGGATGGTCCCAAAGTCATCAGCAGACAAACTCGGCGCGAAAAGGGTCAAGGTGGACCGAGGCAAGGCCAAGTAGACCAGTCAAATCGAGCAGATTCGAAAGGCAAAGCACCAGAGAAGGCATCTTCTGATGATCGAAAGCGACCACGGCGTTGGAGCGAGGAAGCAGCGAGGGTCAGCATTTCCACTCAGCAGAAAGGCGTCTCACCAGATAGGTCGACTGCCCTCGAACGACTGCTGAGTAAGGGCGATGCTGCGTCAAGAAGTGGCAAAGGATTCTCGGAAGAGGCGGGAGATCCGCATCGAGGCAAAAGGCGCAAGATGACTCAGCAAGAGCGTGATGAGGAGGATGAGATCGCTTGGCTGGAAGCGCACCTGGATGGCGGAAGAAAGAAGAAAACAACTTCGAAAGGGGACACTAAGAGAGACGACGAGGAGAGCATCGGCGGAGGGGATGACGGCCTCGATGGTAAGTCTCGATGATATCCGCTGTGAATGGAGAAGGTGCGAAGCTCATGTGCGCGATGTTTTGGTGCTGGCCAGATCTGCTTGGGGAGCTCGATCGATTCTACCCTGGCATGTATGCCGATGGCTCGGATGCTGGCGAACGGGACACGGAAGACGAGATCAACAGCCATAACGAGCTGGAATCCATCGCCGAGAGCGGCGACGGTGATTACGATGATGACGGGGAGGCCGCGTTCGAGGGATTCAGTGAGGCTGCATCCTCAGGCACCGACTCGAGCGCTTCTGTCTCTTCGTCGCCGCCGCCGCCGCCACCACCACCTACTTTGCCTTCCACAGGCAAGTACCTGCCACCTGCGGCCCGTGCAGCGGCAGCTGCTGCGGTTAGCAAAACTTCCAGCAGCTCCTCAGAGACGGATCAAAGGCTGCGAAGACAGGCAAATGGGCTGCTGAACAGACTCGCAGAAGGCAACCTAGCGGGCATCGTTGGGGACATCGAAGGCTTGTATCGCTCGCACCCTCGAGCTTCTGTCAACAACACCCTGAGCGACCTCATCATCGCCAATGTCAGTAGCCCCTCAGATCTGATAGATACCTTCCTAATTCTTCAAGCTGCTCTAGTCGTCGCACTTCATCGCATCATCGGCGTCGAATTCGCAGCTCAAGTTCTCCAAGGAGCAGTCGATCGACTTTTGCAAGCAAGGAAGGAGGCGCTCGAAAGGGAGTCTCAAGGCGAGCTTCCGAGCAAGGAGGCGGCAAACATAGTCGGCTTGCTGGCTGGAATGTACAATCTCGGATCGTTGGCTCACCCGCTCATGTACGACTTTATGCGTCTCTTTCTGAGCGACGCAGAAGCGATGGGAGAGCGCAGACTCGGCGAAGCGGATGTGGAATTGCTGCTGAGACTCGTCAAGTCATGCGGCGCAGCGCTCAGGCACGACGATCCGACGGCGCTCAGAGCCATCGTGCATCTTGCACAGGAGAAAGCTGCTGCGATAGGTGAGGGCACAGTCGTGAGTGGCCCGCAGCATGGTTCGGCGGGCCAGAGTGAGACGATTAGCACTACGCGCATTCGCTTCATGCTGGAGGCGCTGTCGGACTTGAAGAATAATCGCACCAAAGCTGCTGCGGCGCTGGAGTCCTCGCCAGCGGGGCAGTCGCTCAACAGGCTGCGCAAATTCATCTCTAGCTTAGCAAAGACTCGAACGCTGCGTTCCCGTGATGCCCTCCGCATCGGCCTGCAAGATCTCAAGGATGCAGAGAGTCGCGGCAAATGGTGGCTCGTGGGAGCAGCTTGGGCGGGTCAGGAAGGCAATGCATCTGCCGAGGGCGTGACTGCCAGCAGACGACTGAGGGAAGATGCGCCGAACAAGGACTCGCAAGAATCCAAATTGCTGATACTAGCTAGAGCGCAGGGGATGAACACGGAAGCTAGACGAAACATCTTTGTCACCATCATGAGCGGCGAGGATTACGCCGATGCCTCCAATCGTCTGCTTAGTCTGAAGCTCGTCGAGGCTCAACGCCGAGAGATCATCAGGGTCTTGTTGCATTGTATTGGCGCGGTGAGTCATAAACGTAGCATATTCCAAGGGCCGGAAGTTGATTTTGCCATTGCTTCGATCGGCAACTCTGCAGGAGCCGCATTACAACCCGTACTATGTCCTCATAGGTGTACAGCTCGCTACCGACTCTCCGGGTACACGAGTCACCATGCAGTACTGCTTATGGGACTTCCTACGAAGTCTGGGCGAGAAGCACGTAGGCGGCAAGACCATCGTGGATCGCGATGCTTCCGAGTCTGAGGACGAGGATGACGATGTCTCGTCCAATGCAATGCGCGCAAGGAAGATGGCTCATCTGGCGCGCGCGTATGGATGGTGGATCGCTAAGGGAGCTCTCGGCCTCAATGTGCTCAAGGTGAGCTTGCCACGGCTTCTTACGCGCCACGTGCAACGTGCAGCCCTCTCACGCTTGACCGTTTCATCGGATTCGCCCTACGCAGACGGTCAGCTTTGCGACTCTCAAACCTCGCGGAGCGCGATTCCTTCAGCTTTTGCTCGCACACGTCCTGCTCTCCACCCAAGTCTCGTCGCCTTTACAAACGCTGCGCATCAAGTCCGCTCCATCTTTGAGCAAGACGAAATCTTTGGGCGCGGGAGATGGACAGGCTCTGGAGGAGGTCTTGGTGTCTGGAACTGTGGGTAATCAAGATCTAAGCAAGGGACTGCTCTACTTTATCGATGCGCACGTCGCGAAGAAGAACGAGATCGCGCAGCTGGTTGGACGGGGCGAGGAGGTGGAGGGGACACGCACAAGACTTTTTTGGGCTGCTTCCACGGCCAAAGAAGTGTTGAGCGTTGGCGCGACAATCAGACCATTCTGATGTGTCGCACACGATGTCATTCGGAAAGCAGGAGATGCAAAGAATGAAGTTTGATTGCAATCGGACTCGCGACTTTTGGGAGCCTGATGGCGACTTTGGGAGCAGAAGGTGCGGCACAGAAAAGTGAGATGCCTGGGATGGTCAGAGCCGAGATCAAGCACCTTGCTCAGCTGCATCGCACTGGAGCGTCATTCTGGCAAATGTAGGGCTTCAGAGGTGGTTCACCTTTGGTGTAGACCCCACCGCTACCGGCTACGCTGCCTACCAAGGTGGTCACGAAGTCCACAGTCGGAATGACGTCGTCCGAGTTGAGATTGGCATTCGTGAGATTGTAGCTGCGGCCAGTGGGCAAGGGGCAGGGGGGGTCAAGAAAATATCTCGTGCCGCTCGATATCAAGCACACGTCATCCGACGAAAAGGCACATCGCGAGACGCAAGCGCACGCGCCTGCTAGCCACTCACCATTGAATCTTGTCAAACGTGTGCAAATTCGGCTTGCCGGTGGGCGAGATGAAGGCGGCTAGGGTCATGGCGTAGGCTACGGGTGTTGCGAGCATGCTCAGGTGATCCGCTATTGCTAAAGGTCCGCAGAAATCTTGGATCGGCACTTGTACGGAACCTTGAAGACGCGACGAGGTGTTGGGACCGATTTGAGGAATCACAATTTCGTCTGTTCCTGAAGCGCGCAGCCCAGGCATGAATGTACGAGTGGAGGTGGACGCAAGTCAGCAAGGAAATCTGGAGATGGGGAGCTGCTGCAATGCCTTGCACGGTGACGCACGAGTGAAGACGCTCGTCGTGCTGTGGAGGAACGCATCGGCAAAGGTGGACATGATGATGCTGCGTCAGCTCCAGCAGACGGTTGCGTGAGTAAATGCAAGGGCACTCTACGCACGGGACGATCTCTTGGCTCATAAAGTATTGCTGAGCCTTCAAAAACTGGCTGTCCATCTTTTGTTGCAAAAAGCTAGCGCTGCAGCCTTTTCCGCCACTGAGAATGGTCTGCACGGCGCACACGGGGTCTGGCAATAAGGTGGTGCCGTGGAAATCGGCAGCTAGACCTACGAAGGAAGATACTTTGGAACGGGCTGTTGGGAAGTAGATGAGCGCGTGGGGAATGTTTAGACCGCCACCCTGAGAGTGGCCGACTAGAGACACTTTGCCCGTCGACGACCGTCGTGAGAGAAATTGAATGGCGTAGGCTACGTATTCTCCGCCCACTTGTACGTCGGACAAGCCTTTGTTGGGTAGCGTCACCCAGCAGACTATGCAGGGAAAAAAAGTGTCAGCAGGTGTTTGTGCGTCAGATTCGACAAGCTCAACGCCGTGCTTCCCCTCCAGCATTGCTCCGACTTGCCGCTGTACCAGACTCGCTTACCGTCAAAGCCGGGTCCCGCATCAGGCAAGAGCTGGACGAAGGGACTCTGTGGCCAGCTGTTCTGACCATCCAATGCTGTCCCATGGACCAACAGCACCACGCCTCCTTTACGTCCCGTTATATCGTTCGGACAAGTAATGGCGCTCCGCATTTTCAGCTTTGAGTCGGTGAAAGTGCCATCTTTGCTTGGCAATGGCACAGCGCGAGGGAAGATGCTCAGGCTTGATAGAGCGTTGACGATGGGCTGTGATGATAGCAGGACATTGATGAGCAGTTGCAGATGTTTCCGATCGGATCGGTCACGAGCTTATGCCTCACTGAGCAGTGGACCGAAGAGATGAGCACGCCTAGAATGGCCATGCCAGTGACAGAGATCTTCATGATGGGAAATGTCAGAGGGCCAAATTGAGTGTTGGGATGAGCCACGAGGATGGATTGTGCAAGGAGGGAAGGAGAAGGCAGCGGGAGGGTGAGAAAATGCACGAGAGTAGCGGAGAGAGAGGAAGGAGTATAGCGATGGATGACGGTGGTGGAGCGCTATTCCGAGAGGAGAAGCGATAGCCACAAGAGTCATGGAAAGCTCATGAATCGCGACCCGTGCCGTGCTACTATTCGACAATCAAACAGATTGCACTCTGACTTCAAGTAACAATCGTACACCAGAGCGTATGCGACCAGCGATTTCAGCTGCCCGACTACGCAAATGTGAATGATATACAAGTCATCTTTCTCAGCGGTACCAGTGTGAGTCTTGCGGGGAGCTTCACAACCATGCAAGACCGAGAAACACAGGATTAGAGCAGGCCTGGCACTCTTGACTTGGCTCGTGATCTGCTCTGTCAAAGATCGCAAGGCTATCTCCCTATGAATCTGTACTTGCTTGACTTACCCCACAAATTGGGATGTTGTAGAAGCACGCTAAGTAGCGCTTGTTCGGCCATACTGCACATCACCGATAGGCATTTGATTTGACTCTTAACACGCGCAGCAATCTTGATCATGAATAATCGCGATCCGTCACCTCTGACCGCTTTATCCGGATGACATCACGTGATCGTCATTGACATTTGACTTCGGACTCTTTCTCCGCGGAGAGCGGCCGTGCGCTGCTTGATTGCGCGCGGTCAAGTGAGTCTGAGTGAGTCTGCATGGCATGGCTCGCAGAAAGACGCAACTTTGCGGGGAAGGTGTAGCGAGCTGTACCTACCTACAGTCGAGTATACAGCGGGATCACGAGGCTCATACTCGACACTGGTCCTGCGACTTGCAATCACACCATCACACCATAGTCGAGTTGCAAGACCATCACGCACATGGTGCTCAAGCTACGACGCACTCGCTGCCAACGACACTGCATCACGCGAGGCGAACACCCGCCTGGAACCGATCTACTTACACAAGGGTGTCTTGAAAGGGACGCGCGTGTGCTGGACCTGCTCGCAAGGGTAGCGAGAAGATGTTGTCCACCAGTCGCTTGCTGCAGTCGGTGGGGAGGGATCGATCCAAGACGATCGGATTCATTGGGTTGGGTGTGAGTGGTCACTTCAAGTCAACCTTCTCATAGGCACATTTAGCATGTCCGCTGAATTCTCGAAATGCTCTCCACGACATCAGGCAATGGGTCGTGAAATGGCATTCAACCTCCTCTCCAAGACGTTCGAATCGCTACCTCGAGACACCACCGCATCTTTCGTGGTGCACGATACGGTGGATCAGAGCGTCACTAGGTTCTTGACCAGCAACTCTAGCATTTTTCCTGGAAGGCATATTGTGCCTGCTAGTTCGCCTGCCGGAGTGGCCAGCCTGGCAGGTACCATCGTCACCATGGTGCCCAGTTCTCCGGGTGCGTAGCATTGCATCGCAAGCGGAGGCCGAGTAGCGCACATGTATGCTAAGCAAAGATGCCTTCCTTATGGGTCCATCGCATTCACAGAGGTCAAAGAGGTGTATCAGGCTGAAGGAGGGATCATCGAAGGCTTGCAATCTTTGGGCAAGCCTCAAGAGAAGGAGAACAAGACTTTGTGCATCGATTGTACTACTCTGGACCCTGCAGCTTCCAACGACGTGGCGAGCCAGATCAAACGGCTAGCTGGCAGCGAGGGCTCCAGCGATGCACCAGTGTGGGACTACATCGATGCGCCCGTCTCTGGAGGTGAGTCCGGTGCCTCTCTTTCTTAACGCGACGTGTGGGGAACGCGCTAATGATGGAGGACATGCCTGCACGCAATTCGCGTTGGAAAATTCTAGGCGTGGTGGGAGCTAGAGCTGCAACCCTCTCATTTATGGTCGGATCAGATTCGAGAGCTTCATTTGATGATGCAGAACCTACCCTGCTCAAAATGGGAAGCAGGGCTGTGCATTGCGGCAAGAACACCAACGGCTTGATCGCAAAAATTGCAAACAATTTGGTCAGTCTTGCTCCCTTGTTCGCAAGACGCTCGACGCGCGATGTGGTGTGCGTTGCTTACCCAGATGCTTGCTGGCTGAGCTCTTTCAGTTGCTCGGCATCTCGATGCTAGGAGTTTCGGAAGCTATGCTCCTGGGAACTTCTCATGGTCTGAATCCACAAGTCTTGGCCCACATTCTAAACACTAGGTGAGCATTCTTCTCACGAGCGTCTGTCGGTCTCCGCTCCGTGTGCTTTGACAACGACGAGTTGACTTACGTGCGGCCGAATCTTATGTCTGTCGCCTCCCCAGTACCGGCAGATGCTGGGCGTCCGAGATCAATAATCCCGAACCTGGAGCTCTCAGCGGAACGAAGAACAGTCCACCGGCAGATCGCAACTACGAAGGCGGTTTCGCAACTCGGTAAGGCGTCCATCTGATGCGATATCTCTTGATCAAGCTGATCAACGTACGAAAACACCTCGCCATCCTGCATCGCGTCTCTCTAGACTGCAAGCGAAAGACCTGCGCTTGGCAATGTCGGCTGCTCAGCAACGAGGCGTGCCGGTGCCGCTCGGTCAGCTTACTGCTAGCATCTACTCCGCTCTGGGAGACAACGAAACGTTCAAGGACAGGGATTTCAGTGTGGCTATCGAAGCGCTCAAATTGGCTCTGGGTAGGGATGAATTCAAGTGAGGAAGGGGAAGGCGCAGGGAGCAAGAGGTGCATGCATGACTTTGGAGCAAACAAATACTGTACAAGGGACCGCTAGCACCTTTTTTGCTGTGACTTTACCGCCGCGCTTCAGTCACACGTCGGCGCGGGTTCGAGATGATGAACGACCCTCGAGTACGGGCTCGAGATTTGCAGCACTGTGTGCGTTCTGAACGCCCGGGAATGATGCTTCGCTACGCGGTGCGCTGTTGGCATCTCTCTGAATGTTCAAAGAAGAGGAAGAAGCTAAAGTCGTATCCAGTGCTCGTTGAGATGAGCCCCTGTGAGCTAAAGCCTCCACTTTGGCGCCCATTTGCGAATCTAGGGAACCGGAGAAAGGGGGATTATTGCCTCCCGCCGCGGCGCTCAGATGAGCGATGGTGCTTCGGTAGAACATTTCGAGCGCAAACGAGTCTGCGCAGAATGCTTCAAACTCTCTTCTCACAGAGTCGGCATCGGGCGTGTTTGCAGTGCCCGCTGCAGCGTTTTCGCGGTTCGATCCGATCCTACCTGGTCCATCCCTTTCTTGCCGACCTCTGCTCTGATTGCTGCTAGCAGCCGCGTGTGAGTTGAAGAGCCTATTGTTGAGCCACAAGAAGCCCTCTGCTCCCCCGAGCACCTGGACGAAAGCTACGCCGGACCTATGCACAAATTGGCTGTAGGTGAAATGCTTAGGTCTCGAATCGTAGACGAAATCCACATCGTCGGGAAATCTATCGCTGGCTTCTTGATCCAGAATAAAGCCGAAGCGTCGCAGAAGCGCCCATTGGAAGTAGTGTTCCGCGTGCGAGAAGGGAGGTAACATGAAAGAGTAGAGGGACGAGTGAGGAGGCTGCAAAGCCAGGAAGATCTGAGCTGGAGCTTGGAATGGATTGCGCGAGGAGACGTCGGCAATTTGTCCGATCGGTGCTTCGATCAGCTTCAGGCCATACCGTTCCACCGTCCTTGTCCAGGTCTGAACAGTATCTTCGATGAATCTAGCAGTAGTACCCAACCAGTGAATTTGGCAATTAAAACCGTTCGCTGGGTTGTGGGCAATGTCGTGATGCAAGAAGGCCACTTCTGCCCGATCACTCTTGCGTTGAGGGTCCAAGTCAATGATGTGCGTGCGACTCAATTTGACCAGCTTGCGGCCTAGGCTGACAGGTCGACCAATGGAAGCCGTTGAGCTAGATTCACGGTGATGGCGACCCCTTTCAGAGGTAAGGGTTCTGAGGTTGCTGAAGTGGCCTGATGATCCTCGACTGTCCCTTGCGGACAGGCCTTGGCTTTCATCCGAACCCTCTCGCGATGAGCCAGCGAACCATTTGCTGCCCTTGCTTGCAGTGTACTCTGGTCGCAAGCGATACTGAGCAACGGGGTTGCGTTGGTCGATCACTATCAGTTGCGAGGTTTTGACTTCAGACGCACTTCGACCGACTGTACTCACAAAGTAATGACCGTCCAAGAATCCATGCGCTCTGTTGACATGCTCGAATAGACCTTCTCTCAACAGTCTGCTCCCGGCATTGCTCGCCTCTTCTCTCGTTTTCACATCCTGGAAATTACGACAGAGCCACGTCACAAAGTCTGCACCAGTGAAGGAGTCTTTGTACAGGATGGCCTGCCAGTACCTATCATGTATCAATTTCTTCTCCGTCTCGTGCCTCATCTCTGTCGCTAAACTTCTCAGGTCCATATTGCCCAAGATCTTCTTTCTGGATCTGGATGTGCTGCTATTTGCGGAGCTGTTCCTCTGTTTCTTGGCTTCGTTCTCTTGCAAATTCTGATCATCTTCAGCTACAGCAGCCAGCATTTGTCTCATGAACTGCTCATCATTGAGGCTTGCCGAGGGATCCAGACTGGTAGGAATGAACCTCAACCTCGAATAGTTCCTCTCTTCCCTTCCTGAAGCTCTGTTGATCGTCCTCAACTTTGCACGAGCAAATAGGTCAGCTAGTCGATCGATGCCCATCAATCTAACTTCCTCATCGTCCAATTGCTCTCCTGAAGCTGCCCTCATTGTAGGAGCCGGGCCTTCAGTCGGAACGACGACGAATCTGGCTCTCCAGTACCTCAGACCATCGATGAACTTTTCCTCCTCTGCATGACCCGCGATGATCTGATCCAAGTAGGTCCAGTTGTAAGCTCCAAAGTCGGGATAGTGAAAAGTAGTCTTGACCGTCTGATAACATGGCACATCGCGTGGCCAAATACAACATGCGTAATCCATAGGTGAAGCATCGTGCTCAATCTTTCTGACATAGCGTTTGACGTGGATGGCGCTCATCGATCTGTCGTAAGATAACCTATGTATCTGATTGGGCATGCCTAGGTAGATCGGATTTCCCGCGACTAGATTGCCAGGTTGAAACAGTTCCGATGGTTGTCTGAGCGAAGCCGAAGCGGAACGGCCGCCAGACGCATTGATACTTCGTCCTGCGCTGCTGCCATGTCCCTCTGCATTGACAGGTACTATAAACTGGAATCCCTGAGCTAGTCTCTGAGAAGACATTTCCTTTAGGACCGCCAGCGCCGGATAGGTCGACGGGTTATGCTTGACCATGAAGCTCGAGGTGTCTGCCGCCACGGACATCGTATAAGGATACTCAAGCCATTGATTAGCAAGATCTACCTCGCTGGGCAAATAGAGCGTAGTCAGGGGCAAGCATGCAGGACTCGTCATGCTACGCCATTTGACCGCATGTCTGTTGAGTCTTCGCGGGAAGAGATGCTGCCACCGCATCAATTGCGTCGAGGATTTGTTCGCAGCTAAGCTCTTTTGTGGGTTCGAAGGATTGACCAGTGTCTGCTTCTCCACTTGCGCTTGCTGGGCGTAATTTGTTCGCGCTACCTCTTGCTCCAAAGCTTGCTCATACATCTCTCGCTCTCGCCGCGAGTCAGCCCCGGTCGATGTTGTACGAGTCAGTGGAGGGCCCAAAGTGGTGTTGTGTCCGTCGCGCGTCGCACCGTGCTGTCCAGAAGGGATAGCAATCGGGCTTTGCGCGTGTTCCTCGCCCAAAGAACTGTCCCCTTCCAGCACGTCTTTGTCAGCATCCGCGTCGGTCTTTGAGGGATTTCTGTCCTGGTCCGAGCCTTTGACGGCCGAGCTAGCTAGCAAAGCCGCGATTCGTCGTGAAGCGCTTGCAGAAGTCTCCACGTCCTTCTGCTCCGTCGACAACAAAGAGCCTGGTCTTGAAGCGCTTCTCACGCTTCCTGCGAATGCAGGGTCGCGTTGCTCCGTCTGAGCACCTCTAAGTGAAGACCACAGCCAATGAGTGGGCAGACGATACCTCGACTTGCTTCTAGTCGCTTGCTGCTGGGAAAGCACTGCGGACGCGCTTCTGGAGGGAGGCAAAGTCTGCGCGGCTGTGACTGGTCCCATGTCTTCAAGGTGCATCTGATCCGGATCTGAGGGAGCGACCCAAGCGGGTGCTTTGCCGACAGGTTCTAGGGGCCTTATTGCTCGGTTAAAAGTAGCCACACTCCTAAGAGAAGTCGGCCTGGACGTCGTTCTACTCATGTAGGTCGACCTTGCCGGACTCTCCGTACTAGCGTTCATTGAGTTGGAGTTTCTCGCGCTTGCAGTCGAGCCGGGAGATTCCGAGTCGAGCCCTTCGATACGACTCGGTGGACCTCTTTCGTGAGCCGAATCGTCAGGGTGTTCGTCATGCGCCTCTAGCAGTGTTGCTCCTCTACGCGCGTCCCTGCCCACGCGAGCCACGCGTCCCGCAGGCCCTTGATTGGCCGGCGACGCAGATGTGGGATTACCCACGCCCAACATCTCTCCACTCCTCTGTCGCGTAAGACTTTTTGTAGGACTGGAACCCATCGGCGCCAAACCCGATGGTGCTCTTGACGTGAAGGCGAGCACCATGGAAGATCTGACCTTGCTCGGTGCAATGTCCAAATCCCTCATGGTTTCCGCATCAAAACGTTCTCGAAGGATCCGCTTGACCTCGCGTGAAGGTAGGTGGGCCAAATCGGCACTCACTGCTCCTTCGCTGTGTTGCGCACCGCTGCTGGAAGCACCTTGCGTAGGCAGTAACGATCCAGTGGTCCCCACTCTCTCAGCGCTCGATACCGCTCCGCTACTGTTGACACTCCTCGTGGGACCACTCATGCTCGATCTTCTTGCATTGCCCATCCCTACAGGCGGGCCCAGCTGCTGAAGTCCATTTCCGCCCAATTGCAAGTACGGCAAGCAAATATCACTAATTTCATTCTCCATGATCCCCATCATTTGAACCTCGTGCATTTTGCACCTGGGCACGAATCTGTCTGCTCGAAAAGGCTTGTCCTGCTGCAAATTGTAGAAGCTGCAGTCCACCCAGTGAGGGATGCTGTAGAAGTCCATGCTCGCCTGGCTTGTTGAAGCGGCGCCTTGCTGTCCAACGCCAGTGGAGAAGCTGTGCGTGTGAATGCTTGCATGTCGCTGATCAAAGTAGAGCGGGTCTGGCGGTCCACTGGAAGGAGCCAGCGAAGGCGTCTTGCGAGCCCTTCTACCGCGTGCAGGAACCGAGTTGGGCCAGGATGTTTGAGACTGATCAGGAATAGCGCTCTCGAAGTGGAATAAAGGCACGGAATGAAGCGGCATCTTGGTCAAGCAAACCAGGTCCAGTCCCGTGCCACTATCGATCATCCTCTCGGTCGTCAATCTCAACAACCTCTTGCTCACTTTGAAGTGGCCCGTACCAGCCGTCAGAACGACAATGTCGAAGCCTGTCCTCATCAGATCCCGATCGACGAAATGAGCGTCGGCAGGATTGAGTGCCAGATTGACGGCTTCCAGGATGTTTCCTTCGTGAGATGCGCTGAGTCTGCCTGCTAGCAGCGCCCGATCTCGACGTAGGAGATCGGCCTGAGGATCCTCCGCTCCGGGTGCTCCAGCAGGCCCAGCAACAGGTCTAATAAGCAACAGTATGTCATGTTGAAACCTGAAAAACTCCTCCTTCAGATCCGTCAGCACTTTGTTCCATTCACAATTGCCTTCCAAGTCCACGATAGTCTTGTAGTAGTCAATGTACCATCGTCCATTTGTTCCCTCTTCCTTTTGCAGTGGTAGGTCGGCATCTTGTAGCATATGCACTTCAGAGGCGTCGTAGTGAACGCGGGCGAAAAGCACGACGGAGACGACGTGATTCGTGGGCACCACCTTCCACTTTCGCACCAATTCTGGTATGAAGCCCGAGATCGCCTTTTCGTAGTAGAGCTCTCCATCCTCGTCGAATTCCCACATTTCTCTTGCTAGCTGGATGAGCAGATTATACTTTGCCGATTCGGATCTGTAGATCGTCCGGGTGTGGGGTGCGACGTAGCCCGATGTGACCTGCATACACGCACCGAGCGGGCGGTGCGCTCGCATCAGCACTTCAAGCACATCCAGGCGTGATGCTCATGCTCAGCCGCTTCATCGCACCACCGGCTCACCTTCTTCTCTTTGATGAATATTCTGCCCACCGTAGCGCGCACGCAGCCCGCCAACGTGATCTTCTGACCCACATACACGCACGCATCTTCAAGCTGGTTTGCCAATCTCCACATATCCGCTCTGCCCACATACTGATCCTTAAAGTAGAGCTCCAAGTGGGAGATGGTATGAGGATCTCTTAAGACCTTTGACAAGAGGACGTCGGAGCGGTTGTGGAGGCCGTACAGTTGAGCGATTGGCTTGGATAAGCTCAGCTGCAGGGTGTTGCTGCGGACTTCAGAATCTGGCAAAGCGTCGATGGGCTTGAAGACGAATCGCTTGCCCCTAATGGTTTTGTCTGCCCCTCTAGATCCCAAAGATCGCACCTCCAACAGCTCTCCTTCGCTCAGACCCGACCCTCCGCTCCCAAAGCGGGCGATGACGTCCGGGTGAATGACTACATCATTTGAAGAGAAGTTGGGTGGCTCGTGAACCCACAAAGTGACCGGCATTGACGCCAGACGTGGCCGCGATTGCTGGTGAGAAGACGATCGCCGACGTCCTGGCGAATCTGTGGCAGACGAGCGATCGAGGCTGACCGCTCCAGATCGAGTGGGCGATGTCATCGTGGGCCAGGTAGCACTGAACCAGTACGAGGCGTGAGTACTGTTACGAAGATGTGATGTGGTGTCTTGATCCGAGTATCGCCCCGCTTGCCAGCGTTGTACCGCTGGCCATGAAGCGTGGAGTGGAGGAGCAAGAAGTCGAAGGGTTGCAGGCCGTTTTGTGTAGCTAGCTGCCTGACCCGAGGCGTCTCGTTGAGAAGGAGTCAAGATGATCGCTCATGTTCAGAGCGAGGCAAGTCGCGTTGAGTAGCAAAGCATTGAAGTTGCGTAAGCGCAATCAAGGCCTTGTGAAGGGGGGCGGGCAGAGGGTGCCGGAGGTGGTGAGGAGCTAAAGTGTCTAAGTCGACTCCGACTCGCGAATTTGCGTGCACGCAGCACCCGCGTTTGGCATGATCAGACACGCCCCGCGAAGAGTTTTCTCCGCGGAGATCCGGCCGCGAGCGCTTGATGGCTGAGAATGGTGCGTCGCGGTGAGTGAATTGACATGACGATTCACGATTGCTGATGCTGTCTCTGCCCTGCCAGGCACACAGGTTCCTTTGCACAACCATCTGAACGTTGATCATCTCATCTCACTGCCAAACTTTAGGCAAATTCTGGCCACAGTCGACTCGAATCGGAGCGGCTGGCTCAGAGAAGCGTCCTGCAATCGTCAATCCACTGGTAAACACGCGCGCGCGCCTCAAGTTCATGATCTCAGTCCTCAACAATGTCCTCCTCCTCCTCCAGCTTGTCCGCATCGGACATCCAACCTCAAGCCCTCTCCTCTCTCTTCACTTCTCTCAATCAGGCGTGGATACGAGCGACATCGAGCGGAACGGTAGTGCGACCCTCGAGCACATTGGTGCTGTTGCCCGACGGAAGGCGAGCGCCATCAGAAGCAGGGGACGGGGCTGGCGAAGTCGGGAAGCTCGGCGTGAACTGGAGAATACGTTGCGTACCTTCGCTCGGGCAGAAGGCGCGAGCAAAAGCTCAAGCCCAGGCTCAGGCGCAGGCGGAAGGTGCAAGCAGCGCCGCCTCCACGACGGTAGAAAGTGACGTCTTTGCGCCACCTTATGATGCAAATCTCTTTGTCTGGTCCGACGAATCCCACGTCGTCCTGCTCAACAAGTACGCTCTGGTCGCCAGACACTTCTTGCTGGTGCCAAAGCAATTCGCTTCGCAAAACTTGCCGCCGACGCCTGGCATGCTGGCTTTGAGCTACCAAATCTTGCGTCAAGATGCGCAGTCACACACGATGCTCTCCTCCCATTTCCCTTCCACTTCCACTTCCACTTGCACACTGACTCCCGAGGAGAGTGAGCGAGAAGAGGATGGTGAATTGTTCGCATTTTATAATTGTGGACATTTGAGCGGAGCTAGCCAAAGGAGAAGTCATGTGCAATTCTTGCGCAGCGGACTCGAGGGCCAAGAGGAGCTTGGAGAGCGGGGAGAAGGCAGAGTTCCCATCGAGAGGCTGCTGAGTCTCTGTGTGGAGGAGCATCAAGGCAAGGATGGTGAGCTTGTGTGTGCAGGCGCAAGCATCGTCAATCCCACTGATCCTTGACATCTTTACTCGATATAGACACGGTATTTGCTCTTCCACTGCCTTATCAGCACTTTGTAGCTCTTCTAACTCCTCCTTCATCCTCTCAAAGCGGCGCGCTCCAATCGTACCTGATGCGAAAACTCTTTGGTCTGCTAGAAGCCATGCAGCAAGCCCGCTTTGCAACTCTCGATCAACAAATCTCTTCCTCCAACGCTACCTTTTCTCCTTCGCAATCAGGAGCGACCCAAAATGGACCACCGAGCTACAACCTCTTGATGACGACTAGAGCTATGCACCTCATTCCTCGCAGCAAGGAAGTTTTCGAGCTCAAAGTGGAAGAAGATGGGAAAGAGCATCAGGCGGAATTGAGCATCAATTCCATGGGTGAGTTCTGGTCGGCGCTGGGCTCGATGTGCGGCGAGTAGGTTGGTACAGTGCTGCTTGGACGACTAGCTGGGCGCTGGGCGCTCGCGTGCAGATTTCGTGCTGCTTCCCATCTCGCGGCATCTCAAGCCTGCCAGCATCGTGAACGATGCAAGCTTCAGAGACCGAACAACGAGCCTTTGCTAATGAATACCTCGCCTTCCCCCTCCCCGTCGCTCTTACCGTATGGGTCTCCAAAGCATACGCGGGCCATCTGCTCGCGAAAAATCGAGCGGAGCTCTTGGCGCTGCAAAGCTTGCCCGGAGGTGCTTTGCAAGTCCTGAGCAGCACAGGCATCGCCGGCGTCAAGGACGTCACGACGGCGCTTGCTGAAGAGGGCACGCTCGCCACAAAGGAAATAAACGATGGCAGGGACTTGGCGCGCGGGGGTGGAAACGTTTGAGGGGCTTGGTTGCAGACACCAGCTGAAGTGGCTTCTCGTGCGTCGTTTGAACTGCCCTTCTCTGGAAATGCGATGCTCTGGGCAGCCTCTTGTGCGTGCAGCCTGCAAGGCATCGGCCCCATCAAAACATTCGAAAGGTCTGATTGCGTCTGTTGAGGTCTTACTATTACAGTGAAAGCCAAAGCAGTCTAGGCCGGTGCAGACAGCGTACTCATTTTTACCTCCTGACCAATCTCCCCACCATATCCTTCTCTCTGCTTCTCCGATTCATCAGGTCGCTCTCGCTCGGTCCTCTGCCCGCATGCCACTTGGTCAATCTTTCCAGCACACCGGCCAACTTGACCGCTTGAACCGCTGGATACTTTGAGCTTCTTGATCGAGCGTCGCCCACATAGTCTGACACCGCATCGTTCAGAGGTATGGAGAGCGTCTGCGCGCAAGGCAAAGTCGATGTTCAGCATCCATCTCGAAGAAAGAGCCAGGATGGGGAGGTTGAAAGATGGCCAAGAAGCGAAAACACGTCGCCACATCCTCGTAACTCACTTGTCGAATCTCATCAAACACTTTGTCAATGCTCTTGTCTATTCTGGACGCCTCTTTCCGCAAAGCTTCCACATCCGCCAACACGTTTTGAAGAGCGAAAGTATTCAGCGCTGGCGTGTCCTTGTCCAGAACGTACTCGTTCTGAAAGCGGCAGTGAACGAGAAGGGATTAGTGTGGGAGCATCTCAGATGAGGTATCGGGCCGAGCGGCGACTCACGAGCAAGACGGAGGCAATGGAAGCGTATGCGGATTGGTCTGCACAGCGCAAGCTCGGCATAAGGAACGGGGTCAAGCAGCAATGAATGGCCATCGACCCACTCACAATGCAGCAGCTTGGTCTCTGTGGGCAGCAGCACCAAGACGCTTTCCATCATCGTTCCTATCCATCTGCTCATTTCTCCGATCCATTCCCTCTCCGTCGTGTCCTCTTTTGCAGGCGTAGGCTCAAATTCGCTCATCCCAATGAACTCTGTCAACTTGGCAGCTAGGGCCGCGTCGATTCTCTTTTGAGCCAAATCCAAGGAATGGCTGAAATGGCTCGACGCATCCAATCTGAGTCTGCCCCCTCGATGAGGTGCGCGCAAAGCTGCCAACAGGCCCTCGAGGGATGTGCAGGCTAGTTTGAAGTGCTCCGCATTCACCACGATCTGGGCTATCTGAGAAAGGTTTGACGTAGACTCGACCGATGCTCGAATGCTGCTGCTGACCTGTTGAATGAGCAACTCGTCCAGCGACTGATGGGTAATATGAGAGAGCTGCGCGTAAGCTCTGAGCTAGGTATGATTTGTGGCTTGGCTCACCTTCTTGAGGATGTCGTCAATATCTCGGTGATACTGCGAAAAGCCGTCGGAGAAGGTGTAATACTCGTCGACCAAATGCCGGATGTCCATGCAGCAAAGCGGATAAGTTTGAGAGAATGGTAGCGCCAGGGGGAAAGCTCGTCTGCGAGATAAAAGGCAGGCGTGGCGCGTCAGCACTGTTCTCGCCATGCCTTGATCTGGCATCCGCAGTCTCGACTCACTGCCGCAATTTATCGGCTTCTCCGGCTCTCAGCCAACAGACATTCAGGACCTTGTTGAGCTCGTCGGCATCTTCCACAACCATTGGCTGGTGCTCGGCGTCTTTGACGGCCTGTCATGGCCGGACGAAATGGAGTACCCGCCTTGAGCTTTGCGATCAACGGATCCCGACGCATTCACTCACCTGCTGGAAATCGGCCGAAAAACGATCTCTGAGCAGTTGCGCGTACCGCTCAAAGAGCGTCAGCAGCAGAGCGTTGAGCTTGGTGACGGTGAAAGAGCAGCCCTGGAATTGGGGTAGCAGTACGCGGGGCGATGAGCCAGGCAGCTCTTGTTCAGGCAGCGTTCCGCTCATCCCGACTATCGTGTCTGAAAGACCCGCCGCTTCACTCACTTCCAGCGTCATGATGAAGGTTTGGATGACCGCTTTGGTGTTGACAAACACCTGAGTATCTCTACAGTCCCGAAGCCCCACACTGACGATGTCCACTACCCTCTCGCACATGTTATCCCAAAGGTCGTCCACTTCCGCTTCGGATCTAAAACCTGGCGAACTAGTCTGGAGGACATGATGCTCTACGAGAAAGTAACCGACTACTTCCTGTAAGACTAGCGGGAAAGTCGGATTGACGGGATCGAATGTAAGACCTTGCGATAGGAGAAGGCTCGCTTGCAGCTGCATGCAGGCGAGCTTATGGCGTGAGCAGCTCCTAAACTTTACTGTGCGCCCGCATACAGCTCACCCTGCGATCTTCCTGATAGCTCATCTGCAGCTGCTCGCGCATGTCCATGGAGTCGTAGATCAAGATGCATTGATACAATGGTTTGAAGTCGATTCGAACCTCTTCGTTGTCCACAAAGTTGTCTTGAAGATCGCGGGGAGTTGCATGCACCATGAACTCCTGGTCAGACATCCACATCGGCCTCTGTTACTGAGAGCACCACTCACATTCGACGCGCTCGTTGACAACCAGCTCGATTGGACTATTGACTTTGGCAATGCTAAGCATTGGATCCTTCGAGCTCTTGATCCTCCACCTCTTTTGCCTCGCCTCCATAGCATCCAAAGCTAGCTTTCCCACTTTCCCACCTTTGAGCCTGACTTCGTAGAGCCACTCCTTCATCTCTGAAGTGACTGCTGATCTCACCGCATCCCTCATCGCGGGTATTGAATCGAGCATGTGCCGCGCGAATTCGTGATGCAAGACGGGCTTGAGATGCACCGTCTGCAACTCTTCCAGAGACTACAGGATGGCCATAAGTGAGCTTTTCCTGATGCATTGACTCGTTGTATGCGCACAGTGGGAAGCTTACTCACTCGAAGTGCCGCGTAGTATCTACGATTCTCGATCAGACCTTCTACTCGGCTCGTCATGTCGAGCACTCTCAGACAGAGCTGCAACGTCTCGATCGCTTCGTCGAGATTGGCACCTACCTGTCTCGTCTCACGTAGTGACTTTTTCTGGAGAGGTGAGGTTGGAATGGAGGAATTTGATAAGATTGAAGCGGACTGCGCTCCAGCCATCAAATGTATCCCCACCAGCCACGATTTCATAGCACCGCGACACGCACCTTTGCGCTCAAGCTCTCTCCGCCAGCTTTAACCTCTTCGTTCAGCTCGCCAATCCGATGTCTTAGACTGACGGTACCACTTCTGACTTTCAACAGTCTATCCGTAGCGCTGACGAAATCCTCGTGATTGCCTTTGCATATCCTTTCTATCTCATCTTCCTTCTCTTTCACAAATTCGTGCAACCTCCTCAAAAAGGCATCCGACTGACCTGCCTCGTCCAAAGATTTGATGATTGGACCTAGCTGCTCCAGATTCTCGGAATCAGCGTCCAAGTCCGTGAAGAGCGTGAGTGCTTGGAGCTGAGCGTCCAGCGAGACGTGAGGCCTTACGCGACCGCGCGGGGCTGATGGCATGGTTGCACGTTTGCAGTCTGCGTACCACCTTCTCGTGACTCTTGCCTCGTGATCATGGGATATCTCGGGCGTGTCTGCGAGTAATCTGCCAGCCTGGTGCGGCAAATTGCGAATATGGGGGAGCCGTCAGTGGTAGGGCGCTGGGACGAGTCGTGGGGGAGCATGCTAGCTTATATAGGTGCAATTTGCTTGCCCTCGCTGTCCTGACGAACCCTGCACAGCCCATTATCCCCACTATTTGTCACGTGTACCCTTATTGCCCTCCGCGTGTAGCTCGAGTCAGGAGTGCGCCACGCCTCACGCCCGTCGCCAGCCACGCTGCAATTATTCACGCGATTGGAGCTTAATATTGTGATTCCAAGCGCCGCGCACACAGCATCAACCGCCCCGCGGCGGCCTTCGAGCGTACGTGGGCGTTCAGCCCGGTCGGTGCGTGCGCATGCGCATGCGCTGCACGGAACTCGGTGTGAGCTGCAGCAACAGTAGGCATGAGCAGGCAGAAGACTCGACCACGACAGGTGATTTCTTATAAGCGCTGCTGTAGAATCAACAGATCGCTGAAGAGGAAGCGTCGGTGGGATCAGCGAACACGGCTAAGCCTTCACCCTTCAACATCGCATACATCCACTCGCGCTCCTTCATCTGACATCAACTCAATAGCTGTAGAGGCACTACCCAAATCGGCGTTCCGAGGCTAAAAGGATTGTTCACGCATCCAAGCTCTCATCACTGAACGTCCCGCGACTAGCAGAGCTGTCAGCCATGGCCGACGTCGGCCCATCCAAAGAAGTCAGTAGCGTAAGCAAGACGACTAAGCCTTTCAAGCATGCGTGCTCACCTTTCCTTGGACTCCCCCGACATTGCCCTTGCAATAGGATCTCGTCCTCATCTTCAAGCATCTCAAGTCGCTCCGCAAGGAGAACCGGGTACGCTTTTGCTATGGTCGCGGAGCAGCTGGAGAGCGACTCCAAAATTGAACAGATTCTTTTCCAATCTTGCAGGTATGCTTCGACTGCGGGGCCAAAAACCCGACATGGGCAAGCGCCACATTTGCGGTCTACATCTGCCTAGACTGTAGCAGCGTGCATCGCAACATGGGCGTGCACATCACCTTTGTTCGGTGAGCTTTCTCTCTCACGAAGCGCTCTGCCGAGTCACGCTCGCTGATCCACCACTTCATCCTTCTCACAGATCTACAAACTTGGACAGCTGGACATGGGCCCAGTTGCGCCTGATGAAAGTGGGAGGGAATGGCGCAGCAACGGACTTCTTTTCTAGGCACGGTGGATCTGGTCTTCTCACTCCAGGCACGGAAGGCAAAGTCAAGTATACATCCGGTGCAGCTAACGCATACAAGGCCGAATTGAAGCGTCGAGCAGAAGAGGATGCTAGAGGTGCACCCATCGGAAGCAGAGTGGTCTTTCCTGGCATGGCGGCTGAAGGACCTCTGGCTTCTACCACGACCACTGCCGCAGCCGGCGCAGCAGGCGATGAGGACTTTTTCGACGACTGGGATAAGCCCGCTGGAACCGCTGCGCCCAAGCCCGCTCAAGCTGTCAGACCCGCTGCTGGTGCGTTGCCAGCCATCGGAGCTGGCAGGCCCGCCCCTCAGTCAGCGCGAAATGCCGCGCCTGCTGCTGCTGCCGCCGCTCCTGCCGTTGCGGCACCCAAGCCTGCACCCTCTCCTCAACCCATCTCTTCGTCTTCTTTTCGATCTTCCACCCCCACGGGCAGTGTACGTGGTGGCGGCGGCAAATCAGCGCTAGGAGCCGTGCGTGCTAAGCCTGGTCTAGGAGCCACCAAGCTGGGTGCAGCTGGCGGCTCGAAGCTGGGAGGCGTGAAACGAGGAGGTCCAGCTGTAGACTTCGAAGCGTTAGAAAAGGCGGCCAAGGAGCAGGAGTCTAAGGATGCAGCTTTGGCGGCCGCAGCTGCAGCCGAAGAAGAGGCGGCCGCCAAGGTGGCAAAGGAGCAAGCGGAAGCTGAAGGGATTGCCAAAGCTGCTATTGCGGCTGCTGCTCAGGCCGAGAGGGATGCCAAAGCAAAGGCCAGTCAGGCTTCCAATGCTAGCAATGGCAAGCCCAACAGCCCGGTGAGACCAAGTGGAGAAATGGAAAGGCTTGGCATGGGCTTTGGACGAATGCAGATGGGCGCTCAGCGTGTAAAGGCGCAGAATGATGCTGAGAGGGCAGCAAAGCTTGCCAGCTACACCGGTGAGCTTAATCGGCGTGCCTCTCACATTGCGATCAGCGCTCTGACACAAAGACTACTCGGTGTTGTAGCGGACGACACGGACTATGCGCGTAACAAATTTGCGGGCCAAAAATGTAAGTAGACCAGGAGGACGCGTCTCATGTTGATCACTGAAATCTTGACGATTCTGTCGCTTCCCTTCTCCACACCTCAGCCATATCCTCGGACCAGTACTTTGAGCGCGGCAACTATGATGCCAATGCCTCTGCAGAAGCGCGTGAAAGGTTGCAAGGCTTCACTGGACAAACGAGCATCTCATCCAACCAATACTTGTGCGTTGCCTCACGCGCGGCCGTGCCGGTGGCCTGCCATTTCAGCTGACGCTCTCTCGCTTGTTCCACCATTGATTTCATCGCAATAGCGGTCGCGATGAAGATGACGAGCCTCCCCCGGCTGCCAATGGAGACTGGGCCGGTGACTTCGAACAGACTGCCAAAGAGTACTACGGCAAGTTCATGGCCAATCCGGACGTGCAGAGCGGGATCGAGAGCTTCAGGGCTGGTGCTATGAAGGTGCGTTCGAGTCTCCACATGTCACGTCTGATCGTGACCCGGCCAAGTGGCTGACACGGTGCTTCTTTCTCCCTCTCTCTTTCACGCAGCTGAGCCAGTACCTCGAGGAAATGTCCCGCAATGGAGGTTGAAGCGCTCGACGTGTAATTTTTATGCTCGTCATTCGGGTTGTGTCATCTCTGAAGATGTCTTCTCAGCCGAGCACTCCTTCCACCAACGTGCTTCCTAATTTCTTTTAGGGCCCTTTTAACGCTTCACGAATTGCCGAAAATGATATGCGTGTCTTTTTGAAGGCTGCCTAGAGGGTCTCAAAAGCAATTAGTCCAGTGTGATGTGCTATGAGGCTTTGCGAGGTCGATGCTGCGATCCCCCTTACGCCGAGAATGTGCGCTAGAAATCACGTGGGGCATACGGGGCAGCGATCGAGCAGCAGCGCACGACACGAAGCACACGGGGCGCGTTGCAGCAGGAGGGCGTCGAAGAGCGTGCGTGCATGCAGCAGGTCCGTTCACACACACACACACACACACACGCACGCAGCTCGATGTACATTTTCGTGACTCGAAGTCTAAGTCAGAGCGTCACTCGCACATCTGACCTCGATACGCACTCCACGTACTTGCGAGACACTCGCGTGCGACTCAGCAGTCCGACGGTCGTGAACTCCAATCGACGTTGACGAGTGAATTTAAGGCAGCCTCATCTTCCAAGGGAACACGTAGACGTACGAGTCAAGGCCAGACGATCACGGACCAGAGTAGGCTTACTGCGCGCATGGTTGCGAGGATCTCTCCCAGCTTTACCCCTCGGCTGTTCCCTTCTCCATCGCGACTGATACGTACTCTTGCAGTACACGCTTCGTCTTGTTCGACTCGATCTCTGCATCAGTTCAGCAGAGCGCATACAACCGCTTGCGCATCCAACATGACGACCGCAGCTGCGACCTCTGCGGGCGCTTACGCTTCCGGCTCCGCTGCGCGCAATGTTCAACCCCCTTGGACCCGACCTGATCCTCAAGGAAACGACGCAGCCCCAGAGCTGCATGTCTACAACTCGCTGACTCGGACCAAAGTGCCCTTTGTTCCCATGAAAGGAAAGACTGTTACGTGGTACAATTGTGGTCCTACTGTCTACGATGCCAGTCACATGGGACATGCCAGGTGAGAATTCTCCTTTGCAATTCAGATAGACTCGAGGTCGGAGTGACCAACCATACCGCACTGTGTGTTCAACAGAAATTACGTCTCGCAAGATATCATTCGTAGGCTGCTGAGGGATTACTTTGGTTACGATGTCATCTTGGTTCAGAACGTCACGGACATCGATGATAAGATTATAGTCCGAGCTCGACAAGTGCACCTTCTATCCGAACTCCAGAAGCAGCATGCCAGTGGCTTGACAAAGGAGCTGCTGGAAAAGGTCCAAGAAGCTTGGAGAGTGTTTTTCGAGAAGACTTTGAAGAGGTTTGCTCCTCCCCCGGCCCCTCAGGATAAAGAGCTGGGAGGTGCGGCTTTGACAGAGGCTATGTGGGAGGAGGTTTCAAGGCTGTACAAAGATGAGCAGTGGAAAAGGGAGAACACAGAAAAGGAGCCGAAGCTCAGCATGTGGTTTGCTGCTCTCGTGAGTCGGAGTCAAAACGAGGCAAGAAGTCGAGGCATTCTTCGTTCAGACTTGATGCCCCGCTTTTACAGGATTCATCGCGACAGGCTCAAGTAGCAGCAGTAATGTCGCTCGCTGCAACTCCGACCACCGAGGAGCTGTCCAAGCAGCTCATCGACGCCTCCGCAGACGTCCTTTCACCCTGGTTGGACGCAGCCAAGGGCGCTAGCGTTTCAGATCACAGCATCTTCCGGTCCTTGGCCGAGTACTGGGAAGGTCGATTCTACGAGGACATGACGCGCCTGCATGTCGAGAAACCCACTCTCGTGACCAGAGTGACCGAGTACGTACCTCAAATCGTCGACTTTGTCAAGCGAATCGTGGATAATGGGTACGCTTACGCGGACTGTAGTCCGGGAGAGGGAAAGAGCAACGTCTGGTTCGATACTAGGGCTTTCGATGGGGCTCCTTCTAAAGCGGCGAATGCTGCGCCAGAGGCAAAGAAACATCATTACGCTAAATTGGCACCCTGGAGCAAGGGCGATAAGGCCTTACTGGAAGAGGGCGAAGGTAAGCACGCAGAGCGCTTCACCTCGATTGTGGGGATCGGCTGACCCGTTCCATCGATAATATGACAATGACCGCATCATGCAGGCTCGCTGTCCACGGGCGCTTCGACAGTCTCTGGCAAGAGGACGCCGTCTGACTTTGCGCTTTGGAAGAGCTCCAAACCGGGCGAGCCAGCTTGGCCTTCTCCGTGGGGCTTGGGTAGACCGGGTTGGCACATTGAGTGCTCAGTGATGGCTACCGAAGTGCTCGGCACCCAAATCGACATTCACTCGGGCGGCGTTGATCTCATGTTCCCGCACCACGACAACGAGCTAGCGCAGAGCGAGGTAAGTCTCTCGTCTTCGTTACAACCCGCGCCAAGGCTCAGAGGTGCGAAGTTGACCTTGTTTCACCGCTGTTGCGCCCAGGCTCACAGCGGCTGCGGTCAATGGATCAACTACTTTTTGCACACGGGTCACTTGCACATCGAGGGCTTGAAAATGTCCAAATCTCTCAAAAATTTCATTTCCATTGACGAAGCTTTGGAAAAGTACACTCCCAGAAGGCTCAGGCTTGCTTTCTTGCTGCAACTTTGGAGCTCAAAAATGGACTTTAGGGAAAGTGCCATGGCAGAAGTGAAGAATGCGGAGACCACTTTCAACGTGAGCTACATTTCCCGTGACTACAAGGTGTCAAGACCATCTTCATTGACCTCGATCGCTCTGTCCTGCGCTACAGAACTTCTTTGCGACTGTCAGGTCTCATCTTCGTGAAGCCCGGTCCCGGGGTCTAGCGTACTCGGACGGTACAGCCCACTTCTCCCAAGCAGAAGCAGACCTTCTCACCTCGCTCGTTGCGGCGCAACAAAACTTTAGAAGAGCCATGTGCGACTCGTTTGACACTCCGAGCGGTATCAACATCTTGTTGGAGCTTGTTTCCAAGGCCAATGTGTACGAAAGAAGTGCAAAGCCGCATGATTTCAACGTCGAAATCTTGGAGAGCGTCGCGCGATGGGTCAGCGATGTGCTGCTCGTGTTTGGTCTGGGTGAAGGCCCGAGGAGAGAGGGACAAATCGGCTGGGGAGACTCTCCCGAACCGGGAGCTGCCAATGGGCTCGACTCGAGCGAGGACGTGAGTTGTCTGTGACGCATTCATTTTGGCTGCCAACAGTGCACATACTGACAGGCTTCCACTCCTGCTCTCGACAGCGCGAGGAGATACTCATGCCATATCTCAAAGCTCTGTCCAGCTTCAGAGACTCGATCCGGAAGCTTGCGCGAGAAGACGCTCCAAGCGCCGAGCTGCTCAAGTTGGCGGATCAGCTTCGTGATGTAGACATGGTAGATCTGGGCGTGGCGATGGAAGATACAGAGTCTGGTCAAGCTATGTTGAAACTCGTGCCTGCTGCGCAATTGCAAGCTGCCAGAGCGGAGAAGGAACAAGCGGCCAAGGATAAAGTGGCTCGAAAGGCAGAAGCTGCGGAAAAAGCAAAGGCTGCTAGGATCGAAAAGCTGCAAAAGGGAAGCGTAGCTCCGGAATTGCTCTTCAGACGATCTTCTGGTGCTCCTGTTGAAGAGTCGGAGTACGCGCAATTCGACGACAAGGGTATTCCTACTCATGACAAGGAAGGCAAGGAACTTGCCAAGAAGCGCAGAAAGAATTTGGAAAAGGAACACGAAAAGCAGATCAAGCTGCACGAAGAGTATCTTGCAGCAAAGCAAGCGGGCGAAATTTGAGCTTCGTGCGATGCTTCAAATTCTCCAAACAATGCATGTACTTTTCCCCTCCAGCCCTCGTCGCGCAGCTCAACGGCCCGGAGCGGGTCAATCTTTGACTTGGTATATTGCTCAGAATGAGGCCTGATGAGCTGTCGCTATTCAGGTCTCGTTTGCATCTGAATGGTGAGGTCGATCGGCAGCTGATGCGGGCAAGGTTTCGGGAATGCCTCTTTGCTTGTCGGGATTCAACAAGTCGGCCACCGTCCTCTGGAAGGTCATCCATTCATCTTCGCGTGGTTGGGCCAGCGTGCCAACATCTGCGATGTAGACCCTACCATCGATGCCTCCCATTGCTGCCTTTTTGCCTTCTTTCTTGTCCCATGCCAGCTTGTTCAGCGCGCGGCCGTTTCCGATGATGGTGCTCGATATGGGACGCTAGATTGCAAATGGGCAATAGAGCACCTTGGTGAGGAGCGACTCTCGGCATGCAACAAAAGACGCCATAAAGCTCACCTCGGTGTCCTCGTTCAAGTTGAACAGATCAAAACGGCCCACGCCGTCCACCTGACCAAAGACTGCGGGATGTGTAGGGTGCCACCTGACATCATAGACATATTCTGGTGCCTCTTCAAACGTCGTGACCGGTTCAACGACGCTCGTGTTGTAGGAAGATGCGCCAGAAATGCCAGCAGACGCAAAGGAAGCGGCAGCGGAGCCTAGCGAAGACACGCCAGGTGCAGTGGGGGCTCCCCCAGCGGCAGCGGCCGATTGACCAGGTAATCTCCACAGTCTGCTAGTCCAATCCATGCTGGAGCTGAGGAACAAGTCTGAGAAATCCACTGGCCCGTAGAGCGGGTGGAAATGCAAGGATGACACAGGTGCTGCGTGACCTTTGAGAACGTAAGAAGCGTTCAACCCAGCTTTCCCGCTTGCTCGATCAAAGCGAGCGCAAGGGAAAATGTGACCCTCTTCGGTGCCCACCAGGAACTCGACCGTCTCTTGATCCGGGAAGCCGAAAGAGGTAACGGACACCTCGTCAGTCTTGGTGTGGTGAGGCGAAAGCAGCTCAAGCACCTCCGATGGCTTGGCCAGCACGTCCATCATCCAGCCGCACACTAATCCATCCGTGGACGCGGATACGAGATTGTGCGCGTTTTGGGTTCCCACAATTTGCAAAGAGTAGACTGGGTGCGTATGACCAGCAGCAGAGAGCGGCGTCTTGAGGACTGGCAATGTGCCGCTTCGAGTATCCCAGATCAAGATCTGTCCACTGTAAGTTCCGCCCACGACCAAGTTTGGGTTGAAGGGCGAGAATTTGGTCGAAAGCACGTCCGTCTGTCATGGGAGGTGTTGAAGCTCGTCAGGGTGACTCGACCTGCATGAGCCTAGCAGACCTTGCCTGCGCACCGACTTACCTGAGCGTGAAAGACGAACTCCGGCCTGTCTGCAAGATGCATATTCCACACAGCAACCACGCCATCCGGGTCTTCATTCGAGATTGCGTCAGATCGACTGTAGCTGGCAACGCTAAGTTCGGGATGCTGCAAACACGGGACGAGAAAGGTGTGAGTACGATTGACGTTCAGGTAACACAGGAAGGAAACCCAGTCCCATTGCGCATCACATGTCGGATTTCGCTTGTGGTCATCTGCGAGACCCAGACCACGACTTCCAGAGGAGCCCAGAGGGACATTCGCCAAAGGCACGTCCACCAGTGTCAAAGGTCGCGCACGACTCACTCTGGCCGACCAGTCCAGGTCAGTGACGCTCCTTCCGCGGCAGAGCTTGTCATCCCAAAAGGTCCGTACCACCTTCACTTGGCGCGCTTCCGCTTCGTCCCTGTCACAAGGCATCGAGGTAACGTTATCATCTGTGCGCTGCGCACAACGACGAGATCAAAAATGCGTTGCTCACCCAGCTCCGCTCTCGTCCTTTGTATAATCCTTCATAAAGTCGTAGGCGTCTGTGAGGGCCCTTTCGACAATCTTGGAGCTGGTCTGCACAAAGCTGGTGAAGTCCTGCGCTCCATAGATCGAATTGAGTTCCGCCGATGAAAGCTCTGCGCAAGGCACGAGATGGGGTCAACGGGTCTTGAGGAGGTCTATGTTAGCACGAGCTCTGAAAATCGCACGCTCACCTCTGAGACCCTCCTCGATCTCTCTTTCCAATCTCTCCTCTTCTAACTTCATTTCTTCCGCCTCTTTCGCTTCTTGAGCTTCTTCCAGTTCCTTTTTGATTTTCGCTCTCAGAGCTGCTTCCGCTGCTGCAGGTATGCGCGCTTCCCCCCCAGCGCCGCCAGCCCCTTCACCTACAAAGCCATTCTCGCCCATATCATCGTCCGTCGAAGTCGACGTGGTCTGTACTTCTTTGGTATAATACACTCTCTCCTTTTGAGGATATTCGAACAATTCTTGGGCGCCCGAGATGAGTTGAGGCGTCCTGGCATACAATCTGAGAGCATGCAGACCGAGGTGATGGGTGCTAAGCACGCAATGACTCTGAATAGCCAGCCATATTAGGCACTACTCACCCTTCTGCTCCGTCTTCTCTGCCCATCGCCTCACTCCCATATTCGCTCGAAGCCCCGGGACCAGTGGACAATCTGCCTCCTCTGCCCGGACTGTCGCTATTGACGGCTAATCCTGCACCAGTCGCACCATCAGACGAAGGTTCACCTCCCGCAGTGCTGTAAGATGGCATACGTCCTACAGCGCTGCTCGATCCTGATCTGCCTCCGCTGGCGCTCGCCGAAGTGCCTACAAGAGTTGCGACCAGATCGTCCAGATCTTTCCGGGCTGATGGAGTGCTCGCCTATAGCCGAGCAGCGTACACGTCAGAGACAAACAGCGTGAAGAGCAGGCCTGGCCGCATAGCACACTCTCACCTCTGAACCTTTCTCCCCTCGACCAGCAGCTATCCTTCTGTCCCTCTCTTCTCTGGCCCTCTTCAGCTCGGCCAACTTGGCCCTCTTGGACTCGATCTCTGCCCTGCGCCTCGATTCTGCCATCTTGTTTTCGCCGATCGGTTGGGTAAGATGCGATGCAGTTGTGAAAGATTTGTACAATTGAAGGCCTGTATGCCTTCAATGAGGACAATGGCGTGAAAGGCACCATCAACAGCCAAGATGCGGCCATAGCCTAGATGTATGAAGCGGTATAGCCACCCACCAAGGCACGACGCGTCTGTGCATGCTGGTCGAGGTCGCGCGCCGCTGATTGATGCTCTTGCTTTTTGCTGCTGGTGAACCGTGCGTGCAGGCGCGGTGGCGGGTAATGCTGTGTGAGCTCTTTCTCTCGGCCGAGAGAATGAGAGGATTTCAGCCCCTCGTGATCACGTACAGTATACGGAAAGATGGATGGATGGCCGCAAAACACCATTCACGACACACTCGTGGACTTGTGAATCCGATGGATGACGCCTTGCAGCTCAAGTCACGAGCTATAGCGGTACCCAGGACTGGGCCGAGTGTCGGTCCAGCACCGGCTCCCAAAGCGAGCACGACAGAGCTCCGGCTTACAGTGCGCGACAATCTTGTATACAAATTTCAAATCAGGGCCCACAATTCAAAACTTGAACTTGACTAGTGAGTGGGATCGCATAGAGACATTCAGATTCGTGATTGTGGGAAAGGATGAAAGCCAGACGTCCATGCAGAGAGGCTACAGTACTCGTGACTCACGCGCGTATGCCGTGCGGGCATCGCTTATCTCACGATGTAATTCCCAATTACAAAAAGATCCGCGCTTGAGTTCGCGGTTATCTTCCTCTTCTGAGCTTCTGCCGTTGCGTGTGCGCCGTGTCCTTGCCTTGTCCGCGTGCTCGAATGCCATGCAGTCGTGTGCAGCAGCAGCGTGACGCTATAGAGCTAGCTCGGTCGCTCGACATGGTGCCTGAAAATCGCGCTATCTCGACCCTCAAGCTCAAAGGCGGGCGGTGCAGCAGCAGCAGCAGCAGCCAAGCTTCACAGCCGTGGAGCGAGACATTTGCGCGCATTCGTGATTCACGCCTCCGGCACACGACTGATCCCAAGCTGCGCACTGCTGGTCGTGACTCGCAAACAGCAATCAGAATGTGCGTGCAGCAGCAGATGCACATCGAAAGGGCCGGCGCGGAACCCACATGTACACTACCAGTACATGCGCGCACCGATACGGTACCGATTCCCGTGCCGGGTACAGAATGCGAGATGGATGAACCGCGCCTTCGCTGCATGCGCTCTCGTCTTGCCGCTTCTCAATTGGCTCTTCTCTGGACACTCGCGCCTCAAACTGATCCCAAAGGCTTTCTTGCGCTCTTCCACACACCTGCGACGCTCCACGTTCAGAATAGCCGCATTCCACGCTTGCAAGTTCCCTTTGCGTGCTGCCAGACTCACATTGGAACATCCGAACATTGCCACGATAGGTGACCTGTCTGGTACGGCACTGTATGCTCCGCGGACTTGTACCACAGGCAACAAGGGCTTGAGGAGAGTAGCTGTTAGGAGTCGTTCAAAAGCAGCACCATGCCCGTGTTTTGAAGCCATCGAACATCATCATCCTCTTCGTTAGTCTGTACTCGGACATGGCGATCATGTCCGACAACGCATCCTCCAGTTCGAGTCGCACTCTGCACTCAGCTGACAGGCTACCCAACGCTCGACCGTCCAGTACTTCCGACTCGCATACTCGAGCTCCTCAAGCACCCGCAAAAGCAACCTCCTTGCCGCGCAAAATGTCTAGCGCTCGTCCAAGCGGAAAGGGCGCGGATGTCAAGAATAAAGATGCACCCGGACGACCTACAGTGTTGCCCGCGAACGGCGATGCCGCTGCTGCAAACGATGACGCAGCAAGTAGCGCAATGGGCGGGACCGGAGGCGGTTCTAACGATGGCAAGGAAGACGGACCAAAAGGTCGCATGCTGAGCTGCACCGAATGTAAGTGGCAGCACCGACTGAGAATGATGGCATAGAGTTGGAGGCTACAAAAGCACGATCGATCGCGAAAGCCAACAGGCTCACCGAGGGACATCGCGCGCATGTATGCGCTCAACGCATGCTCTGGTCCGATGAACATCTCGGTAGCATCCCAACTCATCAGCTGACACTCAAGTCCGACTACTTTGTTCCATTAAGGCAAAAGGCGAAAGATCAAATGTGAGTAGCTGCTCTCTTACCCCCTTTGGGCGCTTGTGGGACCTCGCGCTGAGATCTGCCGTACGTGTTCACCCCGTCCAGGCGATCGAGAGTGTCCGTGTGGACCTTGCTTACTGCGCAACGAGGGCAGCAAGTGCAAGCAGGTCATACGCTGGGAAGCAGGCTGCTCTTTGACAGAGTTCCAACAGCTTCAAAATCGCGTGCGCGAGCTAGAGGGGAGAGTAAAGGGGCTTGAGGATGTCAACGGCCCAGCAAGGCCAGTACGCTGGCCGAACCCAGATACCAAGGGGCGTCAGGAAGAGTCGTCGCGTAGCCCGTCGAGGTCAGGTTCTGCCGGAGCAGACGCGCAACACATGTCATCTCGTAAGACGGATCAGCGATCCCCTCCGCGTGGTGTGGTGCCTCTGCACGAGCACTCTGGTCAAGCTCAAGCCCAGTCTCAAGCGCTCGGAAATTTTGCGCCAGGCTGGACAGCACCTGGCGCTGTACCTCTTGCTGCTCATAAAAGGGAACGCGACATGGGTGACGAAGATGCCGCTATGATGTTGGAAGAGTGAGTTCAGGCAGGCGGCGTTGGCCGAGTCCCCAATGCAGCAGAGTCTGATGGCTTTGCTTCTTCTTGTTCAGCTATGCCATGGGCAATCGCATCAATACGACGCATGCCGCTGCACGCTTGGCATCTGGAGACGGAGCAGCTCAAGGTCGAGGCAAACGCTCGAGACACGACTTGACGTCTCGATTTGAAGGTTCTTCGGATTTGCCTCATCTTGTGGGCGCTCAAGGTGCCCTTGCGCGCGATACTGCGGACAAGGCTGGTTTGCGCGAGATCAATGGCGGTGCGGGTGCAGACAATGATGCTCAGCATTCGCCGACGACGAGCTTCTCGCAAAGGTCAGCAGACTCTGCTCCGGCAGTGGCCTACCGAATCTTGTGCCTATCTCCTTCGCCAGAGATAGTACGGCGGATGGTCGCCTACTACTTTGACCATCTGGACTGGTACACACGAGTCCTGCATCGTTCGTCTGTCGAAGCCGTCTCGGAAAGTCTCCTTTCGCTGCCTCCCGAAGTAGCAGCGAGAAGGATCAGACCGGCAAGCCTCTGCATACACTTCTTGGTCCTTTGCTTGGCCCTGCACCTGTGCGGTCCGGAGGAGGTTGCGGAGTGGGGAATGGATAGACCGCAAGCTGCAGTGCTTTGCGATCAGTTCAATGCGGGAGCCTATCAGCTTTTGTGGGCAAGCGATTTCATTGGCAGTCACCAGGTCGAGCATCTTCAGGCTGTCATGTGCGTGTCACATGGTCCGACGCGACGCGCACCAAAGGACTGACACCCGCGTTGACCCTCGTCGCAGTCTCATGTCTGTTTACGCGTACAATCTGGACGACTCTGACGCTGCTTGGGCGCTCGTTGGTGCTAGGTGAGCTTTCGCTGAGGGTCTATTGTCTGAAGAAGCCGACCGCTGCTGCGGATGCTCACTGGGCTGACCTCACGCGTCTTTGCAGCATCAAAATTGCGCAAAATTTGCGTTTGAACAGGCTCGATGACCCACGCGTGGTCGCGACAAATCGGTCAGGAGCGGCTACAAGCAGCGCGGCAAAGGGTCTCTCCGTGCTCACAAATACATTGGATCGAGAGATAGGCAGGCGCGTGTGGTGGTATTTGACCTGGCTTGATGTAAGTGCAGTGCTCCCAAGTCACCGGCCCAGTCACCGCTTTTGCATAGTACTTAGCAGCGGAGACACACCATGCGCAGGTCTCACATGCTCTCTCGCATGGCGGCTGCTACTCGATCTTGCCGGCTCACAACGCCACCGCCGAGCCCATGAATGTCGATGACGATGCGCTCAACAATGAAGGGCACGCCGCGCCGAAATCTCTCAGCGAATACACGGTGAGCAGAGCTCTCAGAGATCATCTCTCGGCGTTTGTGTCTGAGATGAGACTCTTGTACGCATTGCTCTCTCTCTCTACCGCAGACTTCAAGCTTTTCAATATTCCGCCTGCGATTCCTGCTGCTGTATCGGGAGACGATCGACTTGACGCACCAGCGTGGCGGTCCTACATACGCCCAGGTGATGGAGATGGACAAGAAATTGCTTGGCTTGATGCAAAGCTTGCCAGAATATTTTGCTCTCAGAATAGAAGACAATGAGTCTGTCTGGAACGTTGGAGACACAAACGTATGTTGTCTTGTTTTCGCCGAGGGTTCTCGCCTTTAAGAAAGGTGTCTCTTACTCGCCACCGATTGCTATGTCGCAGCGCGATCTGGAGCTGCTCAGTATCAATTTGACCGCACATAATCGACTCTTGCGCCTTCATCGGCCGCATCTCATCAAAGGGCTGGCTGGAAAGGATCAGACCACGGTCTCTGCTCGACGATGCATTGATGCTTCCAAGGCAATCTTGCGCATCTTGAGACACGCCAAACGAGCTGCGCCAATGTTGCTCAAGGTGGGTCCCTCACTGAGCCCGGCAAGTCGGAAGTCTTACCTTTCGGTTGACAACTCTGTCTTTGCTATCCCAAGATGTGGATCAATGTGTATTATGGATTCGGAGCTGCTGTCGTCGTCTTTCTTGCCTTGTGTTACGAGACTGACCAGGACAGCGAGGAAGCGGAAGCTAAGCGGGCTGCAGTCAACGAAATGGCCGGTGAGCGAGGGATGCGAACAGTCTCCGTCTTGTGCCGACATTGTTCACCGTCTTACAAACGAACTCGGTGCTCACGCGCAGACATTTGCAGTACGGCCTCGCATCTGAGCGCAGGCGCAAAGAATACTGGAACTCTACTCAGAGGTGTGAGTGGTATATCCCGGCGTCAGATGCACAATTTGGCTGATTTTTAATCCTCGCGTCCTCTCAATGTAGCTTTTGGAAGCTGAAGTGGAGCTGCGTAGAGGACCAAAGACTCAGGGTGCCAACACTAAGCGCAAAAAGTCTGGTCTTGGGGATGAAGGAGGCCGCGGTCCCTTTTTCAACCTCGTCGCGCGAGTTCTAGGAGATGCTACGAGCCAACCGGCCACCTCACTCTCTGCACTGCAAAAAGATCTGCCAATGTCTTTCGACAGAGCTTCACCGCACCTGCGTCGATCCACTTCGACGAGCTTTGCGCGCGGTTCTGGTCCCAGCTTTGGTTTCCCAGCTGGTCTCAGCTCACCATTAGCGAGCAGCGGACCGACGCAGCAATTCCCAGTGTCCGTCTCACGTTCTGACGAGTCTCTTCGACAGCTCGCTGCTCCCTCTGGGAATGGAGTCGCTACCACGACTGGACATTCTGGCTTTGCTGCTCCGGGACCCCTCTCGCCATGGGGTGGCAGTACAACATCGAGCTCCAATGGAGTCAGCGGCGGCGAGCGGGGAAGGAGCGCGAGCGGAGCCGGAAGTTGGGTCAAAGGACCGGTGTCACACCCGGTCATTGGCAGCCCACACGGCAGCAACGGCAATGGCGGTGGCACGGGAAATTATCCAGCCGCTGGCGGTCTCTTGCACACGCGCAACATGCCCTCGCCTGGACTTAATCCTGGCGCCAGCGCGAGCGGCCTGACACCGCCTCTGAATCTTGCTGGCCAATCGCTGACCAATCTGCTAGACGAGGATATCTTTTCTACCGTCTTTTCCGAAGCTGCAGTGCCCGGAGAAGTGGCTCTCACGGATTGGGGTGCCAACGAGTGGGAAGCGGCTCTTGCACAGACTTACAACATGCCTCAATCCAACCCTCAGGCTGGGTTTGGTCCGGCTTCCAGCATTGGACCCGCTGCTAGCGCACCTGGCCATGGATACGGCCCTGGATATGGTCAGGGGAGCAATCCGTCAAGCACGCAGATGAACCTTCCATCTCTTCACATGCCCAATCATGGCCACTCTTTTGGCCACGGCTCGCCCTCGCCCGCCCCTTTGGCTCCTTCGCCGGGGCACCATGCCCGCGCGAACTCGAACTCGAGCGCGCATCCTTCACATTTCCACCATCACGCCTCCTTCTCGCCAGAAAACCGAAGATGATCGACTGCTCGCTCCTTTGAATGGACTTGCTGGCCGTTGCGGCGCATCAAGTCACCGCGCCGCACCTCTAACGTCTCTAGAGTATGTGCATCTTTGTCAACCTGTTGTATTTCTTGTCACGACTCGCGCAATTGAAGTAATCCTGAATCGGATCGCAGAAGGGCAGACATTACTCGAGCTTGATAGGTACCTGATTACGCGCGCCACGGGATAGTAAGCAACTGCGCTATCGGTGCTTGGACTTGAAGGGCTAACCCTTACTTTGCTCGTCAGGATTAGGGGGACCTTGCTGCGCCTTTGTCCTGCAAGCTGATGAGGTTCAGCAATGCCACCCACCTTTGTGCGGCACGATCCAGGGCACCCACAAGCGTCTGCGTCTTTACGAATCTCACGAGACGTGTTCAGATATTTGTCCTGGTCCCCACGCTATCGATGCCCAGACGGTCATCCCGCTCTTTGATGAGGCCTGTCGCTTCCTCGGCAGAGATGTGTTTGGCAAGACCGGGTTTGGGCATATATCGGACAAGTGACAGAGTCTGTTAGAGAAGGATTAGGGCAAGCACTTGACCTTGCTTTGCAAACCATCAACGTCGGCAAGCCTAGCGGTAGTGCAAAAACAGACGTATACCAAGTGTGTATAGTCTAATGTGGAGAATGATCACTTTTTTTTTTTGTGTGCGGCTTTGTGGTGCGGAGAATGCAAAGGCATAGGTCTCACTTTTGCTCACCTTTCTGGGCGTTTTGTGAAGAGCAGTCATCTGGGCTTGATCGTTAGGTGAAGCCACACAAATTTGGATTGCTCCGATGCGCGGCCAGCCGCCTCTGCCGTGGTTCGAGTTGTGCCTGAGTGGCCCGCTGGTCCTAGAGCAGCCAGCAGCAGCATTTCACTTTCAACCTCGTGCTTGTGCTCCTCATCCGCCCTCTCGAAGAGATGTTCACTGATGACATGTTCCCAATCCTAGCAGTCTCCGCATCCTTCTCGGGCAAAGCGTAGATGAGACATGGAGAGATCCTAGAAATCGCCACTGGGCGGCGCAGATTCGGACTTTGAAGAGTTGGCAGTAGGCGTTTGAGCTGGAAGCAATGCTGGTCACACTGCCATTTTCGCCATTCACCGCCCTAATCCCTCGCGAACAGGGATGGTAGCTCTCTACGACTTGCGTTCGATGGTGCGCTGCGACATGGTAGGTGTCAATGCCGATGTGCACCTTGGAAAGAGGTGCGAATGGATGAATGGTCGAGATGGTCCGCTCTGCACGGCTTGAGCGGGTCTGAGCGTCTCCGTTTTCATGTCAATGTCCTTCAGTGCTGCCGAATAGATGGTCGTGCTCGCAGCGAAACAGAGTCTTGGCCAGTCTGCGACGGAATTGCTTCTTCACACCAGGCTGAAAGAGAGAGACGTCTCGATTCGAAAGGAGCTGGTACACCCTGCATGTCATTTAGAAATACCTGCATCAACATGTAGAGGGGCGAACGCTGGGACAAAGCGCTCAGGTCTCACACAGGTGAATCTTGGACAGCTGTTCTTCCCAATGCAGAAAGATGCACCAGTCTACACAGCGGACAAGACTAAATCTCGTTCGAGCAGCAATGTCTGCGGCGCAAAGTCAACGAACAGCCATGAAGCTCCAAGTATCAGCTCTCGCCAAAGTTAGGAGCATCAGCACAAGTGCGCGACGTTCGTCCGGCTTAATCGGCACGCAAATGACAGGGCGGATCGCCCCCCATCACAGAAAGAGATCAAGAGCAGATCCGCCGCTTCATTTTGGGTTTCATCTTCCACTTTGAGAAAAAGTCAGATACCGCGAGCCTACGAAAGGCGGGCAGTTGACGTGGCACGAAGCTCTGCGTCTGACTCGTGGGACGGGGAAGAGAAAAGGGGGAGTCGTAGTGGGGATCGCGAGCGGAACGGCAGACTTCAGTGCCAAAGATTTTCTTGGAATATCGTACAATTGCATTTGGAGTCGATGAGAATCTTTGCTGATCTTTAATCACTTCTTGTTGTAATGTTTCTTGAAAATTGGATGCCTCTCCTTTGCCAAAGTCCGATTGGCAGACTTGTTGCGTTCCTGTGCGTTTGAAGTAGGGCAAAGGGTCAGCTGGCTCTTGTCATGACACGCAAGCGGCTGGAGGTAGTGCTCACCACGTAAGACATGGTGCCTGCACCGGACAGCGCGTCCAGCGTACCCGTCGAGCGCTTCGCTTTGAACGAGGCAGGAGCAGCGCCGATTCGCCTATTGCCACTGCTTGAAGCGCCACCGTAGCCTTCCTCCTCCCAGCCGCCAGCGCCAGCCATATCCTTGCCAACATCTGCCGCCGAATCGTTCGCTATGAGGACGCTTTGCAAGAGCTCAATCTGCTCTTCTCTGGTCTTGAGGATCAAGTCGTCCATCTCCTGCAGACCGGTCAATTTGGTGATGCACCTGTATGCATATCCTTGAGACACCAAGAATGCTTGCCTTCGGCTCGAATAGTACATCTCACTGGTGTCGGTGGACACTAGACTGTAGAAAAAAGCATTGAAGCCATCTTCGGATCTGCGCTTTGCTCTCAGAATACGACCCAGCCGTTGAGCTTCTTGACGACGCGAACCGAAATGGCTAGAGATTTGGATCAAGCATGTTGCTTCTGGCAAGTCGATGGACGTGTCGCCTACCTTGGACAAGAAGATGGTGTTGATGGTCGGGTTGTGTTGAAAATGTTGCAGCACGCGCATGCGCTCGGTTTGAGGGATGCCTCCGTGAATAAACAACTTGTTGAGCTTCTTGGCATAGGCCTGGACCAGACGATGGAACCATGTAATTTTGCATGAGCACGCGTTCGTTGGCTGCATTAGCATCTCACTTACCTCCAAGGCGTATACATTGTCCGAAAAGACGATGATCTTGTCGCCTCTATTTTCGTGGTAATTGATGAGGAATTGGCAAGCTTGGAATTTATTCGGATTCATGCAGTACAGCAGCATCCTCTTTCTGCTCTTTTCACGAAGGTACTCTCTATAGAACTCTGGTGTCATGGGGCACCACACCTCGGCGCATTGCACAGTCGCAATGTGACCCTTTGCAGCCAAGTCCATCCAATTAGCCTCGTAAAGCTTGGGCCCAACCAAGAAATTTAGCTCGTCGATTTTTTCGTCTTCTCGGACCAGCGTCGCTGTCAGACCGAGTTTGCTGTGCGCCTTGATCTTCGTCAGCACCCGTCTGAACATGGATGCTGGAACGACGTGCACTTCGTCGAGCAGGATGAAACCCCATTCGCGAGACTCCAAAAAATTCATCATCTTCTGGGAAGAGTGCGACCGCTTGCCCGTATTTGCCACCATGGAGTAGGTGGACACGACGATTCCCGCGGCGCTCGTAAACTGTGTGACGGAGCACGTCAGCATGGACACTTTCTGCCCGCACGACACCAACGCCTCACCTTTTCTTTTTGGTCCGCGGTGAACACGCTGATCTGGTGGTCTTGAATGTTGCTCCACTGCATAAATTCTCGCTTCCACTGCATCACACTGACGGAGCTCGTTGCAAGCACCAAACAGCTCTTCTTGATGGTGCAAGCGGCCGTGATGCCCACTAGAGTCTTTCCAGCACCGCAAGGCAGCACAATGATGCCACTTCTAGCTCTGCCGTTTCCAAACATCTTTGACAGACTTTTTTCTTGATAGGGTCTGATCTGAGTGACGGGCTTGAGGTCGATTTCCAGATCCGGATTGGAGTGGTCGTTGCGAAAGTCATACTCTTCCAGCATCGGGTAGCCAATGTCGTTGCATCGTCTTCGGACCTCCTCGGTCGCCTCTTCGCGCACTTCAAACGAGTGCACCATGTCCTCCTCGTCCTCGTTCCCGCCCGAGGCACCTAGTCCGTCCGCCTCGTCGTCCATGCCAATGATGCTGCTGAAGAGGTCAGCGTCATTGAGGGTGCCGCCAGCAGCGCCGACATCGCCGGACGCCGCAGCTGCATGGGCTGCGGCATTCGAAGCCGCAGTCTTGCTGCCTGGTGGCTCGCGAACAATGTCGCCGGATCCGTTCACGCCTTGCCCAGCCTGGCGTGCACCGCTTGTACCAGGAATGACGAGGTTGCCTCTGCTGGGTGCTGCTGCTCTTCCCAAGACCTCTAGCCGATTGTTGCCGTTCTGCTGCTGGCTCCGCTCAGCTTCAGTGATGCGCGCCTTGCCAATCACCTCATCCCGCAGCAGCATTCGAAGTACATCGGGATGTGCACTCTCGATAAAGTACTTGTTCTGCTTCAGCACGAGCTTGACTTTGCCAAAGCTTTTGGTGTTGTCTAGAACAAAGTCCACGATGGACTGAGGAATTGGAGACTTTGACAGACGGTTCAACACTTCCAGGATGTCCGTCGGCTGCAGCCCTACCGAGACGGCAGCAAACAGGCTGTACATGGTGAGCTGATACTCGTGAATATGTGCAGGCCTGCATGTGGCAAAGATGCGGCGTGGTGAAGCGTCTTCAGCGTGTTCGAGACGACTGTCGAGTCGCACGCATACACTCTACTCACCTGCTAACCGGCTCAGCGATTGCGACCAAGAAATCCATCGCTTGCTCGGCGATAGGACTGAAACCTTCGAGAATGATGTGCCGGTTGTGCGGATTGATCCAGAGTGGTCTACTGGCGTGGTCTTTCTTGAGTGGCAGCAGGCTGAAGTCGCCTCCATCCTCGTGACTGGGCGGCGTCAACGCTTCGTCGGGCTCATCGCCCGTGCTATCACCCGCATTGTCGTTTCGACCTCTCATCGATGCGTCATTGCTCCGACGACTTGCACCAGCACCTCGCTTCGTGTTTGTTTGACGACCGCGACCTACTGCAATGGTGAGACCACCATTGCCCTCCTCATCCGAGCCTTCACCATCGGATCTGAATTCAGGCTCAGCCAAGTCTGGGGCGTCGTCCGCATCGCCTCCACCGTGATTGCCGCGGACATCAGCTACAGCAGGTCTACCGGCTACCAATCTTGCCTCGCCACTCTCTTGCACACCATCCTCATCCTCATCCGATGCAGCGTCATGACTCATGCCGCCTGACCTGTTGAGACGCACCACCAGACGCTGCCTTTTGCTGGCCGGAGATGGATCACCATCTTCCTGCCGCTGTCTATTGCCTTGAGGTGGCATGCTGGCGAGCGAACGACGGCTGAGAGAGGTTCTGTTGACCAGCAAAGGCGGTGGTGGTAGGAAATTACGTTCAAGGTGAGCTGCTCAGCGCAGGATAGCAGCGTCGCGCGCAAGGCCAATAGATGATTTGCGATCGTCGGCGCGCGCGCGCGCTCGCGCGAGGACAAGCGTACGAGCGCCACAGGAAATGTTCTCGAATGCCTCGCTCAGCTTCAGTCACGAGTGGAGGCACTACGCTGCACGCGGCAGCGACCGGCATTCGATGCCAAAGTGAGCCGATCTTGAACAGCTCACTACTTTAGCTATAGCTAGCTAGTCTGCTCGATGGTCCACTCTTTCTAAACACCGAAACGCCGATAGCGATAGGATAGATACGCAGTTGCGCTTCAAGATGACGCTCATTGTTGTGAGTCTTTGCGATGGAGATGTGGTTGATTGCGCCTTGCTTACCGATACTTTGACCTATGACCACCGCAACTCCTTCTCAGCACCACCTCAACAACAGTCGTTCTCAGCGCGTGCTCTGGCTGCTGGAAGAGCTTGGCGTTGAGGTGAGCCGAAATCGGTGGATGCGTCAGTGTGAAAGCTAGGCTCACGGTGGCTGTTGCCCCAATCATCCACGCATACATCCAGTATGAGATCAAGCACTACAAGCGTGGACCGGACATGCTGGCTCCTAAGGAGCTCAAGCAAGCGCACCCTCTGGGCAAATCCCCTTTCATCACCGATACGGATCTGAGCGGAAAGGAGATTACACTTGCGGAGAGCGGTGCCATTGTCGGTGCGTTCGCAGCGCTCAAGGTCGGCGTCTCGCGGCTGATTCATTACGGTCCGGTCGCCAGATTTCATCATCGAAAAGTACGGCAAGGGCGCTGCTGTGCCTGTTTCTCACGAAGACAAGCTCGAGAACAACATGTGGTCGCACTTTGCGGAAGGTTGGTTGGTCGCGTTGGTGATGGGAGGTGTTCTGACCTTTTAGCTCACGACGAACCTTTTACGCTGATCAGGCTCACTCATGCCCACGATGGTGATGAAGTTGATCTTTAGCACCGTGCCCACTCAAGCACCGTTCCTCGTTCGACCCATCGTCTCGATTATTTGCGGTCAAGTGTGCGGCAGGCTGGTCGATCCCGACATCAAGTCCAAGCTGACATACGTATCGGAAGCGCTCGCCAAGCGTGGAGACCCTGCCACTTCGGACAAGGAGATTTGGTTTGCCGGAGGTGACAAGGATGGAAATCCCACGTCGGCAGATTATCAGCTCATGTTCCCACTGGAAGCTAGCATTGTGGGTGGAAGGGCTGCAAATGCTCCTGCAAATCTCAAGGCGTACGTTGAAAAGGCACAGAGAAGGCCAGCATATCAGGTGAGTGCAGCATGCAGCTACGTAGAGCCAAGGAAGCGCAGCTCATGCTTTCTGGCGCACAATGGTACAGAGAGCACTCGCAAAGGGCGGCGAGTACGCTTACGCTGCCAAGCTGTGAGCGAGACGGGCTTTGCAAATAGCACGCTAAACTACGTTGTGCGGCCCAGTCTCCCTGTTCTCCTTTTCTACCGCCTCTCGGCGAGTCTTGCGGCTTTGACGCCTCGGTCATGATCGCCCCTAGAAAATGTGGGTCAATCGCATGGATGGGCAGCGCGTCACGCAATGCGCCATTCACTCGCTTCACGCTTGTGTGGTGTCTCTTGTCCACCGTCGATGAGGGTGTCTATTCGAATCCATATGCATCGAAAACCGTTGGATGTGAATGTTCAAGAAGGTTCTTATTCTGATGCGCTCCCCGTCAAGTCAATCGTGAATGCATGTATGGCATTCGTGATTATCGACGCAGACAGCAGCCTCGCGTACAAACATCGCTTTCACCCGCGCGTGGCTTTGAGCGTGACTGCGCCACGCAGCAGCAGCAGCAGCGGTCGCGCTTTGAGGCAACTCCGCTCCACATGTGACGCGCGGGCGGGCGATGGTGCTCAGCTGGCTATATAGCGATGAATCTTCCATGCCTCCATCTCGTGTCCTTCTCGTCCTGTGGCAGCGTCCGACTTTCTTGCCACGCTTGAGCATTCGGCGCCACTAGTCACTCACGCTTGACATACCGCGACCTCTGCAACATTACACACCACCAACCCTGCGTCGCTTGTCGTCTTTGTGAAGCGCACACATCCCGCTTCTCCTGCGCAACTGCGAGCGAAACTGCAGTGCTGCGCTCGGTCAACCCGCACACCGGGCTGCTCGAAGTGCGAATCGATCCATCGTGTCTTCAACACCCTTGCTTGCGCCGCTGAAGGCAGTACCGCCCAGCTCTACGCACCTCCCCAGCGGTCCGGGTCGATCCACCGGCAAAGGAACATGTCAGGAGCTCTTGGCCCACCGCCTTCATCGGAAGGTCTGGACGCCTTGCGAGCGGCCAGCAGCAGCGGCAAGGACATTCAAGCTTCGTCATCCTCAATTCTACCTAGCGCTAGCCAGAATGCCGGTCCCTCGAGAGGTTTGCCTCAGTTGCCTAGGCGAGGCTCTGTTCCGAGTGCCTCAAGCGAAGCGCCCAAACACCGACCTTTGCCACTCGCAGCCTCTGCCCATGCCGTCTCTCCAGCACCGATATTATCTGCATCGCTGGCTGCAGCCAGTCCCAATCATCCAGCCAATCTGAGGAGGTATGCAAAGGCCGAGCTGGACAGCAAATTTACGCTCAAGAGCTACGTTGGAGCTGCGTACACGCTGTACGAAAAGGCGGAGAGTGATTATAGGCAAAACGAAATGGAACGAGCGTTTGTGAATTATTTGAAATGCGCAAAGTGAGTGGGCAGCGATGAGAGATGCGCTGCTGAGGCGAGACGTTCGAGGGAGCATGTCGCCACGCGGACGAGTCGTCTCTACTTTGTGCTGCAAAGCAGACGCCGAGGCATTGCGCAAAGACTCTTCCGGGGAGCAGAGGCTGCTGCTGATTCTCGCATCTTCCCCCCCCAGAGTGGCTTCGCAGATACCCAGACACGCGGAATGGCCTACGATCTCTCGTGTGCGACAGGATGGAACACGTGATTCGTTGTACAAGACTTATCAGGACTTTATGCAGGTAGGTGGTGTTTGCCCAAAAGTGGCGGAATGTTGGACATGCTGACCCAGCGTCGCACGTACAGAAAGTACCTGGCATCATAGAGAGGACGGAACGCATCGAGAAACAGCTGCAAGCGCGAGAAGATGCTTGCGAAGCAGCTCGCTCTGATCAGGCATCATCAACAACAGCGTCGCAGTCGCAGCCAGAGCAAGTGGCAAGCGATGTAGATGCAGGTCTGATCAAGAGTCAGGCCGCAGCTCCTCACGAAGACGTCGAGCTGGTGAATGGGGCTGGATCTGCACCCAGGGAGGTGAACTCGTTGGCGGACCGTCTCAGCGCTCTGAGATCCAATGGCATGGCTGCTGCTCGACAGGGCGACTCTGGAGTTGGTGCCTCGGGCCCGAGCTCGAATCGCGCATCAGCCGTACCCGCGCTTGGGAGCGAATATGGACACAGGCGAGATCCTACAGATGGCGACGTGGCTTCCCGCTTGCCCCGACCCGCCACACCAACGCATTCGCCGCGAGCTCCCGCGGATGATCAGTCAGGCCTTGCCAGCCCAGTGCTGCGGCCGAGCGAAAGCTGGAGCGCTCCCAGCATGGGCTCCTTGATGGGACGCATCGACACGAATTCTGGTCGGACAACACCGACTCAAAAGCAAGAGTCGCCGACGTCGGTACATTTGCCGACTGTGAGCGAGTTTACGAGCTCCTACCCTGCATTGGAAGACTTTGAAAGGGCTGGACTCAGCGAGCATGATCAGTCGCGCCACCAGAATGGCTCAGCCACGAGCGCACCGCCAAGACCGCTTCCGCCTCCGCCAGTCTCTCACCCCGCCGGTCCCTCGAGGCCGCCGTTGCCTCTGCCTGCAGCGACATCTGTCGCGGGAGAGTCCACCAGCATTGGACGCCCAGATGACGCCGAGCTTCCACCTCTTCCACGTTCGAATCTCATCACAGTGGAGGAGCTGTGGACGCTCTTGCATCCGGGCTTTGCAAGCGTCAGCGTGCCAGCGGCCGAGGCAGCTTCCGAAACCCCACCGCAAACGAGAATGGTGCGGAAGCCGGGCCGCACAGTGCTGTTGTTGGATGTACGCAGCCGGCAGCAGTGGACAGAGAAACGCATCGCGGTGCCCACGAGCGCAGGCACGTGCGTGCGCATCGATCCGATGTACATCAAGCAGGGCATGTCGTCTGAGGAGATGGGCAGCGTGCTGGCTGCGTCAGGAGCAGACTCTGCACAGCGCGAAGCTTTCGAGAAGAGGCACACTTTTGATTTGGTGGTGCTGTGCGACTCGTACAGTCGCGGGCTCGTGCCGCAATCGAATCTGCCCCCTGCGGTCGTGGCTGCGGCGGAGATTCTAAACGCGATCAACACGGCAATCTACGAGCGCGAATTTGCAAAACCGCTGCGTCACCACCCGGTGCTGTTGGTCGGTGGCGTGGAATCGTGGTCACGAAAGGTCGACGCTTCGTATGTCGCAGGAAGCAAAGGGGCTGATGCGGGATCCGTCGATGGTGCGCAGGCTGCGCACCCTCAACAGCGGCGCGATAGCCAGCCTCGAGACGACGATGCGAGACGACTGCGTCGGCAGGGCTTGATAGTTCCTGAAGGCATGGCGCCACCCGCGCTGGCGAGCTCGACGGATGGTTCCAAAGCCGACGCAGACCAACTGCCTTCTCGCCAAGCTCTTCCGAGCTACGCGCCTCCATCCATGCCTGTGCGGGCTTACCAGTCGGGGTACAGTTCTTCCAACGGGCCTCCATCCTATGCGCCTCCTATGGGCGCCCCAGCTTTCCCGCCCCCCGCATCTTCAGCGGTGTCCTCTGGTCGCTCATCGAGACAGAGCGACTACCACGCGAGTCAGCCGCACATTCCATATGGCGATCCAGCGAACCAACATGCGACTTCGCGAGTCAGCGCCAACTTTGAGTATCCGAGGTTGCGCAATGGGCATGCCGGGGCCGTGTCGCCGCACGACGAGCGATCGAGCGGACTCACACCGCCACCCGCGGCTGCTGCTAGCAACGGCATGTCCTCTTCTTCGCGCGCGGCGCTGGCCGCTCATGGGCACGGACACACGGGCTCGCTCTCCGTCTTGCCGACTTCGTTGCAGTCCGGTGCAGCTTCTCAGCACGCTGCGAGGGGCTCGATGGATCTGAGCCGCAGACCGCCTCTCGGTGCGTTGGGCTCCTCGCCCGCGTCGAAACCTTCTGCCTATGCTGCTGGCGCGCCGTCCTCGCCCTCTGCCACGCCGGCGTCTGCAAACGCTGCCAAGCTCAGCAACGACGTGCGCGTGGGCATGACGGGATTGAAGAATGTGGGCAACAGCTGCTACATGAATGCCACGTTGCAGTGCTTGAGTGCGACTGTGCCTCTGGCGAGGTTCTTGCTTGGTGAGTTGTGTGCGAGCGCGCGGAAGTCGCGATGGCGATCGCGCTCGCTGACTGGTCACCGCTCTAGACGGCTCGTACAAGCGCGCCATCAATCGCGTCAACCCTCTTGGCACGCAAGGAGCGCTAGCAGAAGCCTTTGCGCAGCTGATCAGGGTAATGTGGTCCGAGTCGTACACCTTTGTGTCGCCAGTGACGTTCCGCGAAGCGATCACTCGATTCGCACCAGCTTTTAGGGGCTACGACCAGCACGATGCGCAGGAATTTCTAGCTTTCCTCTTGGATGGCTTGCACGAGGACTTGAATCATGTGGTGCACAAGCCTCCTCCTGTAGAAATGACGCCGGCGCGAGAACACGAGCTGGAAACGCTGCCGCAGCAAATCGCGAGCGTCAAGGAGTGGGGAATCTACAGGCAGCGCAACGACAGCTTTGTTGTGGATTGGTTTCAGGGACAATTCCGCAACAAGCTGACTTGTTGCACATGCGGCAAAGTGAGTTTGGGGAGGCGCTAGGTGCAAAGACCACCGACTCATGATGTTTCTACGCAATCACAGACATCGACGACGTACAATGCCTTTATGTACCTTTCGCTGCCCATACCAACACCGCTCAATGGCAGCAAGGGTCGCGTCACCTTGCATCAGTGCTTGGATGCATTTGTGAGGGAAGAGGTGATGGACAAGGCGGACGCTTGGCATTGCCCTGCATGTAAAAAGCCACGAAAGGCCATCAAGAGGTTGACCATCTCGCGCCTGCCGCAGGTGAGCGTCGCGGAAAAAGTTTCTGCGACGGGAAGCAAATACTGACGACGCGAACGTTTGCGACGCTCTTACAGATCTTGCTCGTGCATCTCAAGCGCTTCGCTTTTCGCGCAGGCACGGACAAAGTGCAGACGGCCGTCGACTTTCCCATCAATGACGTGCTGGATCTGACCAACTACATGCCTTCGCACGCTGGCATCTTGCCGCGCGGCGCACCGGTCAGCGCATCGCAGCAGCCGCCGTACTTGTACCGCCTAGCGGGCGTCGTGCATCACTTTGGCACGCTCAATACGGGTCACTACACGGCTAGCGTGCGCAGTCAGGGTCAGTGGCACTATGCCGACGATTCGAGAGTGGTGAAGCAACCCGATGTTCGCCAGTTGCAGAGCAGCTCACCTTACATTTTGTGGTTCAGTCGATTGCCCAATAGCTAGTGTTTCGCTCGTCTGCACATCTGCTCCTGTTTGCACCTTTTCACTCTTTGCACGTCACCGTTGTGCCTCCCTGCGTGTGCGTGTGCGTGTGCGTGTGCGCGTGGGCGTGGGCGTGCGCGCGCGCCCACGTGCAATTGCAATTCGCCATTGATCCACTGCGTGATTTGCGTGCGTATCAAAGTACACGGGGGAGCAAAGTGAAGACGAGCATGTGACGGTGCTGGATCACAAGTCTGCGGGAGCCGCCTGATCAAGGCATTTTCACCGTAGCCGCACCGGCACTAGCACCGACACCGGCACCAGCACCGGCATTTCTCGCCCTGACCCTTTCTCTAGCCAAAGCTTGTCTTTCTGCCCAACTGGGTTGACGCGTCGCTCTAGCGCGCTCGGACGTGCTGGCCTGCTGCTGCCTCGACTTGGGAAGCACCTTTGGGTGCGGGTGCGCTTGATCAGCCTTCGCCTGCATCTCCGGCAGGCTGTTGTTGAGCGTTGCGGCTGAAACGTCTACTAAAGCTGTGCGTGCTCGTTTGATGCCCGGCTTGTCCGAATTGGAGCGGCTGCTGCTGGAGCTAAAAGGCGCGCCGCTCTTGCCGAGCGAAGATGCAGTGGGAAGAGGGACGTTTGGTACGCGCGCATCCTTGCCTCTTTGACCTAGAAGCGAACGATCCACCAAGGGTGTGGAAGAGACTGCCCGTCGACCAGAGAGGGTACGTTTGGTGGCGCGCTCAACGTCGGAAATCAGAGTGGACGGTACATTGGAGCTGGTGTTGAGATTGTCCGAGGCCACATGCTCCACCTCCTCTTGACGCGCTCGTTTGTTCGACGAGCGAAAAGTACGACGTCCTCCCTGCTTCTCTGTCGCTGCCCCTGTGTCTTCTTCGACCGCGCGCGAACCATCATGCGGCTCGACGGTCAACGCTACCGACACTTCTTCCAGCTCTGAGCGAGAGGAAGGAGAAGGGGACGCTTCTTGCTCCGACACGGCCCCTTTGGCTCTCTTGCGCCTACTGGAAGAGTTGGACGTAGTGCTGCGTTCGTTTTCCGTGGAGCGGATAGCATCGTCGTTGATGCGGGAGGATTTGCTCGCATGTGCATCCACAATTTCATCGTCTATCGCTGCCGATCGCCTACTTGCCCCTGTTCGCGCCGTTTCGCCGCTCGAATCGCTCTGTCGGCTCTTTTCAGACACGCGAGAACTTCGTCGAACGCTCGTCACGTGCGCGGCGGCGCTCGGTCCTGGTCTCGATGTAGACTTGGACTCGGACGCGTCAAGACTGTGCAGGACGACAGTGTTTGACTCTGCGCTGCAATCGCCCTCTTGCTTCTTTGCATCTCCAAAGAAGCTCACGCGACGAGTCGTGCTGGGCGCTGCGCGTTGCGTAGCCGCGATGACGCCCAGAGATTCATCTCTGTTCGTCGCGCCTCGCGTTTCAGCTGGCGCGCGTTGCATCCTCTCTTCTTCCCATGAAAGCCTCTCCAGACGCAACCTTTCCACAGCTCGATCGTTGGCCGTTTGCGCTTCCTTGATCGCCGAGCGAGCATGCTCGAGCTCGAGTTTGAGCGCCTCTGATTGTTGCCGCAGTCTGACGACCTCTGCCATCTGCTCATCAGCTCCGGTCCCGCTCTTGAGCGCATCCTTCCAGCGTCTCCTTTCGCGCTCCAGCATCGACACTTGCTCTTCCGCGCGTCCCAGTCGTGTAATCGCATCCAACAACTTTCTCTCCATCTCCCTCTTTTCCTCTCGAGGTGTTTGTTTGGCGTGGTAAAAGCCGGTAGAAGAAGCGTGCGCTTGGGCAGCAGCTTCTCCCAATTCTCTCGCCTTGTCCGGCTCTTGCCGAGATGAGAGAGCAGTGATCTCGTCGTCGAGATCCTTGACTCGCATGGCGTGCTTGAGCGACTCTTCGACGCGCAACGCTCGAAGCGAGCTCGTACCTTCTTGGAGCGTGTTGAGCACGGCGCGCAAGCGCTTGTGCACGTCGACGTGAGTCGGACTGGCCATGCTGGTGGCAAAAAGTTGATCCATGGTCCACGGATCGTTCAGCGAAGCGTAGAGCGAGCTGCTGCTAGACGACAGCGATGTGCAGGCGTCCCCTTGTCCGCCCATAGGCAACAAGGCGACGACTTGACGCGTCGCCTCCTTGACATCGTTTGCCGCATCCAAGAGCATGGCCTTGTATTGAATATTCTCATCTGCCAATCTGGAAGCTCTCTCTTCAGCTTCGCGCATAAGCGCAGCTTCAACGCCGCCCGTTCCAGCGCGATTAAAAGGTCCGTGCGCGTCGTCTGCCAAAAAGGCAAAGGGCACGCAACGAGCGGTTGGGAAGCATCCTCGAGTGGTAGCAGCTGTCGCTTCAGAGTAGGCTGCGCGCTGACGAGTCGATTGGCGTGTGCTGGACAGCGCGGATTGGTGCGCGCTCGCCTTGACTGTTTGCAGGGCGCGTCGGCTGGATTGCAAATCGGATTGCGCTGCCTTGAGATTCGCTTCCAGCGCTTTGCCTTCGTCTGCCAGGTGTCTGCAAAGCCAGGCGCGCAAGGTGAGCATTGCAGTGCGCACGCGCACCCGCACGCGCACCCACTCACTTGTTTCTATTCCGCTCGCGCTCGCTTTTGCGCTCAGCGCTCAGTCTCGCCTCCCTCTCCTCTTGCAACTCCCTTTCCATTCTCTCTGCACGACTGTTCAGTGCTCGATTTCGTGCGGCTAGCGCGTCTCTAAGATCCACATCTTCAGCTCTCTGACCGAGCAGCGAATGCAAAGCCTGGCAAAGCGCATCCAGAGAGCGCGTAGGTAGCGAAGAGACGTTGAGCGGCTCGCTCAGGTATCCCCGCGAGAGCAGGAGCGCGTTGAGCTGATCGAATGTGGGATGCGATGAGGAAGAGGAGGCGAGTGAGAGGAGCGAATCGTCGGCTGGTGCGCCTGCGGCGACATCCGCGGGCGGCGGGTGCACTGGCTCGCTAGCCTTGCTCGCTTGAACGTCGCGCACCATCGTAGCGGCTGGATGGACGGTGTATGGCGAATGTTGTGTGCGAGATGCCAGGAGATGCTGGGCGGTGATGTCCTCGTCGACGTCACTTGAATGGCAATCGTGAATGTGACTGTGGATGAACATGGCGCGAATCATCAGCGCACCCGTCCGTCCAGACAAGCAACACACAACACGTTTGAGCGCGAGCGCGAGCGCGAGCGCGCCGGGCCGAGCGTTGCACGTGTAGAGTTTCGCGCGTCGCTTCAGCCCTGTCACGTGCCATAGCCTTATCGCCCGCGTGACCCGATCGATGGTCGCAGCAGCAGTGCATGCACGATCTCGACTCGCGCGCACGCACGCACGCGCGCAACGAGTCACCGCGCCGAGATGCGCGCGGCGCTCCTTTGGCGCCAAATTTCTTCTCTTCTTATCGCGCAGACGAGCGCGCGAGGGAAGCATGATGCAGCGCGCGAAATCACACAACATACGCCTCAAAGTGATTTCAACGTCATCTCTTCGGCCACCACCGTTGTCATCCATCTCGTCGGCACAAAAAAAGACATTAGTGGCTCGAATCCTCGACGCCTTCTTCTCCCTCTTTCTCTCTCTCTCACGCCCTCGCTCCTGCATGTTCACCCAACAGACTCGAGACGATTATCTCAGTGATTCGGTCTACAAGTCCATCGCCTGACTCTCTCCCTTTACCTGCCCCACCCTTTGCCGCGCACGTTCGACATCATGTTCGCTGCTGTGCGCGCACCCTCTTCGAGCGCCGCTCGCTCTCTCTCGCTGTGCGCTGTGCGCTCGCTCAGCGTCGTCCGCGTCGGCAAGACGAGCCCCTCGCACACCCTTCCTCGTTCGCCGAGCGTCAGCTCATCCCGCGGTCTGGCGACGGCCGTCCCAGCTCTGGACATTGCCATCACTTCTTCGCCCGCACCAGAATCGCAGCCAGCCACGCTGCACCTCAAATCCGGTCAAGCCATCTCTGGCAAATCCTTTGGCTCTCCTCGCACGCAGTTCGGTGAAGTCGTCTTTACCACTGCCATCACCTCCTACACCGAGTCGCTCACCGATCCATCCTATCAAGGTCAAATCCTCGTCTTTACCCAGCCGCTCATGGGAAATTATGGAGTGCCAGACAACTTCAGCGGCTACAGTCCCAATGGACACGCTGAAGACGTCGACGTTGGAGCTTTCCTCGAGAGCCGCGGAATTCAAGCTGCTGGCGTCGTCGTCTCTGACCTCTGCGAGAGGTTCTCCCACTTTGAGGCTCGCGAAAGTCTGGCCAGCTGGTGCGCTCGTCACGACGTGCCAGGCATTTCGGGCGTCGATACGCGCGCTCTCACCACGCTCCTGCGCAATCAAGGCTCCACCTTGGGAGGCATCGTCGTCGGCGAGAAGCACGACGTCAAGCCGGAAGCTGATCAATTCTTTGATCCGATGGAACTCAACTTGATCCAGAGCGTCAGCACGAAGCACGCCTACACCATTCATCCTCGTCTAGGAGAGAGCGGTGCGCGCGCTCACATTGCTCTGCTCGACTTTGGAAGCAAGGCCAACATCGTTCGTTGCTTGGTGCGAGAAGGCGTCAGCGTAACTGTCCTTCCGTGGAATTACGATTTCAATGCGGTTAGGGATCGCTTCGATGGACTCTTTCTCTCCAACGGACCCGGCTCTCCCAACTCCATCCCCGAAGCCATCGAAACGACGCGCAAGGTGATTACAGAGTGGAACAGGCCAGTATTTGGTATTTGCATGGGCAATCAGATCATCGGTCTAGCAGCAGGAGCGACGTGCTACCGCATGTCCTTTGGAAATAGAGGTCACAATCAGCCCGTCATCAGCCTATCCACTGTCGGCAACTGCATCAAGGCGGGACGCGTGTACGTCACTTCGCAAAACCACGGTTATTGTCTATCGTGGGACCACGATGCGCCCAACGGCGGTTGGCCAGCCGGATGGATCCCTTGGTTTGTCAATGCAAACGACGGCAGCATCGAGGGATTGCGCGCTTCGCCAGAGAGCGGCAAGCTGGTCTGGGCTGCGCAATTCCATCCCGAAAGCGCTGGAGGTCCTCAGGATAGTCACGGCATGTTTACGGATTATGTGGACGAAGTTGTCAAGCTTAGGAATGCAGAGGGAAGAAGCGTGGGAAAGGGACTGGAGAAGGAGCACCTCGTTCAGGCTCCACGCAGCGCTACGGGTACGCCGATAGGACACGTCGTCAATCCTTCCACGGCCAACGTCGTCTCGCCAAAGTGAGCCCGCGCGCGTGCGCGCGTGCCGCTCCTGCGCCTCATTTCCTCGCAAAATTTCCCCCAGACGCACGGCGCCCGCACACATGAAAGTCACTTGAATCGAATGCGTTTGATCTATAGTGGGCTAAAGCGTGCGGGTTCACTTTGCGTGGCCAGCACATCAATCACGAAACTTTGCACCCAAAGGACGAATCCCGTGATTGGGTCCATCTGAACGATCTCGAGGACGTTGCATGGCTCTCGCGGAGCGCTGGAGATTTGATGAGACGTGCGCATGCGTGTAGCTGTTTGGCCCCCATCACTACGAGCGCTTGCGCTCTGCCCTCTCGCTCTCGCTCGAAAGCCGTGCGCGAAAAGGACAATCAACACTGACGCAGAAGACGACCTCTATTTATAGGCGAGAGTCAACAGATGCTTCGACTAAAAGATCGACTGATGAAGGTAACTTCAGGGTGCTATTAAACAGTCGAGTGAAACAAATAGGTACTCGTCTCGATCATCGCAATCTAAAACGATGTCGACCTCAACGCCCATTTGTCCTCAACAACCACACCTGCAATCTTAAAAGACAAGCTGACTAATGACGCGCAGACGCCGCGTGGACAAAGTCAATCTCGCACGATAGTGTGTCCTGAAAACCTATTGCAATTTGTCGAAGCCGGTGCTCGACTCTAGGAAGGGTGGTCTGTTTGGGATCACGACTATTGCACGAGAGAACCCTGTTGTGTACGTCAAAGCCACAACTATTACGAACACGGGGTACGTGCGTGTGGCGCGCCCAGGCCTAGCGCCACCAATCAAGCCACATAAGCCACCTCGGGTCGAGGCCTGCTTCCCAAACCCAATGGACTTACGAAGCCACTCCCGTCCATTGTGGCTTCAATCGTATGCGCCAACGTTCCTCTCTTACACGTATGATCCCCAAATATCCCTAAGTCACTCTCGATGTATGGCACAACTATGATACATGCTTATAGGCGCTGAGCGCCTATAAAAAACCCAGGTACGAGAGACAAGATCTCTCACAAATACATCACTTATGCTCTAATCTTAAGTCCGATCCTACCTTCGACTGCGCTACCGCAAGTCGAGCCCTTTCCCCGCCTATCCATCTGCCACGTGCGGGTTACCGACCAAACAGGTGTCAACCTCAATGAAGATAGAAGAGATCATCTTTGGCATGCCAACCAGCATGCATGCCTTCATACGCACGGCACGCACATCAACCATGGGCTTAGAAGACTTCCGTTGTCTTCTCATGGAACTGGAAGGTGGACTTAGAGCCCACAGCTTTGGCATGAAGCCTCACATTGAGCGACACCAAGAATTTGCTTGCAACCGCTGCGGACACCACGGACATTGGGCGCGCTGTACGCGTCTTGAACCGGTCGCACCTGTACCTACCCCCTGCGTGCTGAATACCATCATCCTACCTCCCCGTTGACTGTGACCGTTGTTAGTTTGGCGTCTCCGCCTGGGCTATTCAGCTACGTCTTCGAGGTGAGTAGGATAGGACCCAGAGCCCCAGTCCCCCAGTTTGCTCGCGCCCGGAACCCCAGCGCCCCAGTGCCCCGAACAATCCAGTCCTCACGTTGTTCGCACGACTTCACGCTGACGAGTGCTGCGCCCATCCAAACCACCGCAGACCCTCACTCGCAACGCAAGACCTACCGCTTCCAAATGGAAAGCATCCAAACCCGAAACTCATCGTCATCGTCGGAAGGCTCGCTCCATCCATACGTCGACAACCCAGAATCACTCATCCGAGCCGACAAAAAGCTTCTTCGTCTGTTGACAGGACAGGCCCGTTCAAGCGCGTCTTCAGCCAACATGACGTCCAACGTAGGAGTCCCCCAGGTCGTAGACCTTACAGGCGAGCTAGATCAAGATGTGCGAGCCTGGCTACGTTCTTTCGAGGCGCAAATGTTCTACTCAAACCGCGACACGGACACTCAGAAGGCCAAAGGCCTTGGGTTTTGCATCCGCAAAGACTCGCCGGCAGAGAAGTGGTACAACGCGCTCGGCGCCGCTGATAAGGAAAACTTGAGCGTCCTTAGGGCAAGTCTTCTCAACACGTTCAAAGTAGTTGACGGGGTGAAGCAGAAAGACCACCTCATCTTCCAGGACCTGTGCCAGCGAGCAATCAGCACAGAGCGTTTGCTGGATGACGTGCTGGATGCGCGCGGCCAAGGCACGATCCCTCGATTGCACCAGTATCTTCGCGAACTACTGGAGTCCTCAAACAAGGTCCCAGTAGAGAAAATGGCAGAAGACATCAAAGCGGACATGGTGTGGAGAGCCATGCCTTACCCCATCTATCTGATGGCTCACGCGCCTTCAGCAAACGAGAAGGTGCAGGCCATGATTCAGCGCTTACTGGTGATCCCAATAGATCACATCCGAAGCGTCGTACAAAACTCATCCAGCAACCGACAAGCAAAGTTCGACCACAAAGAGATCGACAAAATTCGTAAGGACGTCGACGCTTTGCGTGCAGCACGCCCGAGGCCAGCATTTGTGTCAGGACGCGCCCCACGACGCGTCCGACGCCGCGCCCATACTAGAACATTCCCGCCAGTCGCCGCCGCCAGCGATCGC
>CCYA01000273.1:312327-337556 GCA_900000165.1 Ceraceosorus bombacis
CGTCATGCTCTCACCTCGACAGATTGACTCCCCACTACATTGAACTTTGAAGGCGTGTCCATCTCCAAATGAGTGCGGGTCGACATCTTGAAATCCTGTCTGAGTGATCGGGTTGACAGACATGATGCTCGAATCAAAATTCTTCAGGGGACTGGGCCAGTAGGCATGATGTTACAATCAAGAATCACAAGGATGAGAAGGTCGGGTTTCTTTGGGGACCAAGGCACGTGCTCTGAAAGGGATTTTTTGGAGCGATGCGACATGGCTCTCTGGCTGGTGGCTGAGAGAACAAGGACCAGTGAAGCCAGCATGGATCTGCTGCACAGTCAATAAGTATTTGCGACGCTTGGGAAGGGACACGCAAGGCAAAATTCCCAGAAGAGAAAGCATCAACTTGGTGATAGTCTTTGACCAGGCGCTCTTGGACGTGGGGCAGCTTGGAAAAGTGTCTCAAACTTGAGCAAGATTATCAAGAACCGGATGCGGCGGTCACTAACCTTGCCAGCATTACAACGACAAACAGCATTGCGCACCCAGTTCACCTAGTGGGCTGGCCATTCCTGCATCATCTGCGAGTCACGCTTGGTGCATTTGTGGCAGAGGACACAGGGCAAGATCCCCGCATCGAGTTCTTTTGGGTGCAAGATCTGACTGGTGGTGGTGCGGACAGCATCAGCGCAACGCCAACCATGCTCCTCCAAATAAAGGTGGTGCATCTTTGCTGGGATATTCTGGTTTCCCTTGGTTGGGATGCGCTCGAGTGCGTAAGCATGCCAGAGGCAAAAGGCAAGGGGTCAGATTTGCTTTGTCGTCGCTTTCCTGATGCCTCACGGCTTGTCCAATCCTGCATCAGAGAGCACATCTATGACCCCTTTCCTGATGGCCACTGTGGGTTGCCGAGCTTTGGCCCACAAGGTGATGGGGTCAGCAGAGCACTGGCTGATAGTGGGTGCAAATGCATTGATAGGAGGTGCGCTTGCATTCACAATTGCTGACTGGTGCGCACGCAGGTACCATGCCGCCTGTGCAAGAAAGCCGACAAGCATCCAGCAATCTGGACCACCTTGCTCCAAGCGCAGTCCAGCAAGAAGGCAGCTGCTGGAATCTGCTTGTCCAGCACCACCTGCATGCTGGATGACAAGCGAGACCTATGCTGCTCTTGCAGCATCAGCATTTGGTCGCATCGTTGTGATGGTGGCGCTTCTGGATACGGGGACGCATGCATGCATTATGCTGCACCTACTTTCTGGTGGTGTTGACTGATTTTCACCTTGAGCATGTGATGCTCATCTAGGACTCCCATCAGCACATTTCTTGCAGGATGAGCACAGCAAGCGCCTTCTCAGCCGAGCTCAAGTTAGCAGCCTCATCACAGGGTCGCAAGTCGCTCCGGACAAGATCAACAGCCAAGCAATGCAGCTTGCAAAGCTTCATTTGAAGCTGCTGTAGTGCGCATAGATATGCCGGAGTGCTCTCAAGCGAGGCTTGGGGGCGATGGTCGCATGCGGTCCGCAGATGCGGTGCTACGGCTGCGGTGCTATAGATGTGCTGCTACGGATACACTTGTGTCTCTACCACACGCAAATGAATTGCTCCACCTTTTAGTGCACTTCAAAGCTACCGGGACCTTCTCTACTCTTATACTAGTTGATATATCTATGCTAAACCCGACTATAGCGCTTCCTAGTCTAGGTGCTCTAGGTCCTATAACTTATCAAGGTTCTAACTCACCGTGCTGTGTGTGTCTTGCATGCGATGCTCTATGCCACCCAGTCACGAACGCTTGCTCTGTTGCAGACGCTTGCTCTCTCCGCGCTCCTGTCGGAGCAAACGTGCCCAGTCCACACGCGCTTTGACTTTCACGTGTACGTTCTTGCGTATAGTACTAACACCATTGTTGGAGTGGGAATCCTGGGAGAATTGTGGCTGTGCTGCTAAAGCCGTGTACTGGGGAGTCCGGGCCAGACTGCCGCGACACGGCTTCGTCTAGGTGTCTGTTTGTAGCCCCTTCGTGTTGTTCCGACGTGCGTCTGCCAATGCATTGCCCTTCAGGCACGAATGCTATGCTCGATCGCCTTCTCAAAAAATGGCACTTACAGCTGCAATCGACTATCCTTCAAGCAATTTTCCTCGGCTGTTGCTCCGTACGATACACGTTTGCGCTGTACACTGCGCAGTCACCAAAAGTGCAGGGCATGGTAAAGAGCGCAAGTACTCCGCTATCAACGCCTCGCGTGCAACGTTCGCAACAGATCGATATGCTTACAGATCGCGTGAGACTGCCGCAAGCACGATTGCGAACATTGCGAAGAGACTGCAGGTCTGTGGAGGACTGTTTCTCCACCACGGATGCGATGATCACTCTCGAAGATCTGCAGCATGGACATCTCAAATTGAAGTACAAGACTGCCTTTTGCGTCTTTCTTCGCTGCAGCCTCTGGCCATGGCGACTCTTGCCGTCTGGCCCGCCGCGGGCTCATTCGTCTTTGCTCTTTGCCAGCGAGGCGCTCCCTTCTACGGGGGCGCACAAGTGTCCCCGTCTTGCCCCCAAACAGCCCCTCCAATCCGCATCGAGCGTCCCGCAAGTCTGCTCATATCCCTCGCACCGCTTCAAGATGCAGCAACTCTCGTCCGCCTGTCACGCACTTTCATCGTGCGACTTTTTTGCTCACCGCGCCGTCGACGTGCGCAATCGCGCTTTGTGACAGGATGGGAGCCGATCGCGTCGCTGAGCGCGCAGACGCGATTCCCGTCACACACGCACTTCCACGGCGAGGGCCGACGTGAAGCGACATTCGTGGTTGTCCAGAGACTTGCGAGGCGCTGGCGACTGGCGACATCAGGCCAAAATCGTTTTTGTAGTCAGTTGATGTATTCAATCTTGACTCGAGGGAGTAGTCACGCATATAGATGTGTAGCTAGCGCACGCACGCACGCACGCACGCACGCACGCACGCATGCGACACGAGCACTTCATCGCATTGAAAGCGCTGCTAGCGGTGGGATAAAGAGCGACGGTGCTACATGATCAAGCCTCGACGATCAGCCAGTAAGGCGCTCCCGCAGCGTCTCGCGCTTGCAACATTCGGGCCTGCTGGCGACCGCCATCAAAGAGCGCAGACGCTTGACCTCGCGTCGTGACATCTCTCCTTGCTGGCCCTCGCGTCTGCGGGGGCGCCTTCTCCCAAGGCAGAGCCTCAAATTTCTCTCGATACTACCATGCAGCCAGTGATCGTCGTCGTCAGAATGTACATGCGCGAAAGAACAGCGGTGACTGAGCGCCCACTCACCTCCTTGGCCGACATGTCCTTCTCGCTCTTCAAGCTGACGTGGCCGGGCGCGTGGCCTGGTTGACCTCCATCTTGCGTGGCTTTGAATCCGGTACCCGGCAATTCTGTAAGTAGGCCGTTCAGTTCAAGTTCGCAGACAAGATGGGAGAATTTCAAATGGGAAAGCGAAGTGAGAGGATGGTGAGTCTGAGTCAGCTGAGCTGCACATCTCTGTCAAGGACGGCGCGATGCAAGCAAGACTTACTGTCAGTGTCCAGCTGCCACTGGTTCTTTGGCGGGATATTTTGGCGATCTCTGTTGCAGCTGATTCCACAATCCAACTCCGGTTTGTCAGCCGGAGCTTGAGCTGGGATATTTTTGCCCGGATCCACTTTGGTCTGGTCGTTTTTTGGGATGTTTGGGAATACATCTTTAGTGCGAACTCCCTGGCCGGTCATAGGTTTCTCGGTATTGCCGTTACGATAGATAGTGATGGGCGCAGCCAAAGTGGTGGTGGCGAGTGTCGCGGCGAGGAGTAGGAGCGCAAAGCTGAGCTTCATGTTGATGCGGCGGTGAGCGTCAAACCTCCACTTGTTGAGCGATTTGCGAGACTTGAAGAAGGAAAAAGAAAAAAAAGAAAAGAAAAGAAAAATAAAACGAAACAAAAAGCGATTTGGGTAAATGTCCGACGTCTGACCAGCAGAAACGAAGGGACCAAAGAAGAAAGAAAGAAGGAAAAAAAACAAAAGCGAAGGCAAGATTGTTACGAAGAGATTGAGGTGCGGAGAGGAGTTGTCGATGTGCTGCAAGATGGCCGCCCTCTTTATACCCTTTGGTCGAGGCGTGACGAGTCGTGAGTGTAGGATGCATCTCAGGCATGTAGCCGCGCTTCCTAATCACGAATGTGACCTCACACGCCTCAAATTAAGCCTCTGCCTCTTCCAGCGCTCCAGCTCAGCTCGAGGCAGGGGTTGTGGGACAGAGACGCTTTTGCACTGCACCGCACCGCACTGCACCGCACCGCACCGCACCGCGCCATCCTTTCCTTTTGCGCGCGTGCAAGACGCATGCTTGACGATTCACATTCAAGATTGCCAACGCCCACGCATGCATGCATGCATGCAGCAACGTCCAAACAGTCAGAGTCAACCATGGGCGCCCATGAAGCCTTGCTAAAATCGCGCCAGCAAGACTTGGCCGCCACAAGCGCGTATGGCGAGCATGATGGCGGGCATGGCGAACATGATGCGCATATGATGCTGTATATGGCGATGCTGTATATGGCAATAATGGCCCCTGGGCATCATGCAAATCTTCCCCAAATGTCCGACATCTTGGTGCATCTTTTGCATCGGGGCGCAGCGTAGGGCGCGCAGCACCCAAGATTGCTCGACTTTCGCGCTAAGCATCAGGCATGCCAGCCAGCAGTCACAGTGGAGCTGAGCTGCGCGGCCAGCGATGCTGCTGCTGTGGCCGCGCGTCCACGAGGGATATCAGCAATCGTGGAGTGATTGCATGCATCATGCATCATGCGCATGGGCGCACACCAAGCGAGACTTGGCATCCATGCATGCATGAACGCGGCGCGATGCTCACCGTGAGCGCGCACGCACGCACGCACGCGCGCATGCACCAGCACAGCCTCGTCGATGTGGATCAGAAATCGAAATGCTGAGTGCTCGCGCGCGCGCGCGGTGGGGCGCATCCACATTCACGTGATTTGTGATTGATTGCATGGCTGACACTCACTCTTGACTCTTGACTCTTGACTCTTGACTCGATCTTGATTGCGACTCACACTCAGACTCTTGACTCAAACGGCAGCAAAGTTTGCATCAGAGCAATCACTGACAGTTTGCATCAGAGCAATCACAGACGCGCGCATGAAATCACTATCAAATCCTAGCTTCCATCGACGCTTACAACAGACGCCCACGACGCCCTTCCATGCATGCATGCATGCATGCATGCATCTGTGGTAGCCGCCTCTCGCTTAGCAGCGCACGCACCGCGCGATGCGCACCCGCCGAGAAGCAGAGCGATGGATGCGCATCATCTCACTCACACTCACGACTCACGACTCCCAGAGGCACGCACTCACGACTGACTTGCTTGCAAGGCAGCGGGCCCACATCCCTCTCCTCCCCACCATCACCGCCCGACACACGCCTGCGCATCTTGCTTGACCACCACATCTTCACCACATCGACATCGACATCGACATCGACATCACCTGCTCAGTTGACTTGCACCTCCATCAGCGCGCACCGCCGCCCTTTCCGCCCATCGCAACACTCCTTGCCCATCAAGCAGCACACGCGACACTTCCACTCGCACAACTCAGCACACGCCAGACACAGCATCGCAAGCATCGCAAGCATCGCAAGCATGAGTGCAATTGCGCTCCCTGAGCGACTCGCCTTTGAGGACACGTCGGTGGACAGCGCCACCTTTGTGCGAGTGACGTACGACGTGGTGGCCACCTATACGCAAGCGCGTGGAGAGGTGTGCTCCCGCCTATCAGACGAGGCGGACGAGCTTCATGGTGGCGCATTTCCCGACGGCAGTCCGCGCGAGGAAGAGCATTCGGATGCGCTAAACGACACCATGGATGGCATCAACGCCTTTAGCCTCATCACCACACCTCAAGCGCACGCCGAGTACAAGCAGCGCTACGATGCTCTGCGCAACATAGGCAGCGCCAAGGACGAGGCGGACTCCCTCAGGGCTTGCTTGGGGCTGACCCTTTTGAAACATGGCTTCTATCGCAACACCCTCAGCGATGGTCTGCCACTCTACAAGGCCAGCAAGCAGGGCGAGCTCAGCACCGAGGAGGAAGCAGCTACGCGTCTCATGTGAGTCAAGTCTCTCTGTGCGCGGTGCAGTGCGCTGCCGTCGCTCTGGTTCGGCGTCTCGCATTGGCTCTGCGGGCTGAGTCATCTGCTGCTTCTTGGACCCCTCGCCAGCGAATACCTTTTGGTCCCGTTGCCCCTCGCACAAGAGCGTGTGGATGCCATCTTGCCTGGTCAAGCTTGATTCGCGCGCATACACGCAGTCATCATGGTGTGCCAACACCCTCAGGACCTGTTCTTGCTCCGCGCGCATCTCCAAACAGAGTCCGGCTCGATGCAGTACGCGACTCGGCATGCAAGCAGCAAGATCGTTTCATGGATGGCATTGCGAGACGAGGGGTGGGGTGACGTGGAGCGGGCCAAAGGCGGAGAATCCTTTCTTGCGGAGTCAAGTGTATCTGTCAAGGCTCGAAATGGCAGGCGGATCTACACGAGGAAGCAGAGGGGCAACCAATGCGACGAGAATGGAGCGGGGGCGGGACGTGCCGGTGACTTGGAAACACTGGTGGCGCAGGCATGTGCAATCCTATCCATCCATCCATCCATCCATTCATCAGTAGCGCGTCATTGGTTCTGCGAGCTGGTTACCGTGAGGGCTGTTCGCTGCCATTGGCTCGGGATGCCAGGCATTGTTGGCGACGGCGTTGGGTGCTGGCGCGTTGCCAAACAGGGGATTGTTGGCCGGGCTCATGGGGCGCGCAGCGAGGCTTTGCTGAGACATGGGACGATTGTGCGCTGCCATGAGAGGACTGGTGGGTGGCGAAGTGAAGAATGCGCTATTGTTGTTATTGTTGTTGTTGTTCGTTCTGCCAGCCGTGCTTGCGGTGTACTGCGATGGCGGACGACGGTTGTCGGTGGCCCAACCTCCGTTGGAGGCCAAAGTGGGCACATGAGCAGAATGGCCCGATGCGCTCTCCATCTTTTCCAAATCGGGCGTGCCAACTGCTTGCGCTCCGCTCATGGCCGCCGGCACGAACGCGCCGCCTGCTGTGTTGCCTCCTCCTCCTCCGACATTTGCACCGCTCGCTTGGGCTTCTTGCTTCAGCTTGCGACAACGCACGATCAGCCAGATCACCGCGCCGAGCAGCAGCAGGACAGCACCGACGATGCCACCAGCGACTGCTCCGATCGGAACGCCGTGCGTCTCTTGCTCGACTGGCTGCACAGGTTGACAGGATGACGGATCAGCCAGAAGATCATACAATGAGCAATGCCAGGCTGTATCGCTACTTACTAGGTCGGTAGGATACGACGTATCGGTGCTGGTCGATCTGGAGGTGGGTGTCAATGCGGACGAGCTGGAAATCGTTGTGGGACGGGGAGTCGGCGTCGCGTCGCAGCCAGTAACGGTGCGGGTGCCGTACACGATGAGCCTGGTGCCGTCAGCGGCAGGAAGAAAGTTGTTTTGGTAGTCGATCAATCCAGCTCCAATCTGCCATGAAGTGCCGCTTGGGCGATCGCTATCATCGACGTAGGTCGTAAAGGTGTACCAAACACCGTACGACTTGACATCTCCATTGGCGCTGACGGTAAAGTCGGAGTGCAGAGAGTCGAAGTCCGAGTCGCTCGAAGCGGCGTAGAAGCGCAGGGTGGAAGCTTGCACGTATTCTTCCCGCGAGTCTGCAAGTCGTCAAGAGCGGGGGCCGTGCATGGGATGTCAGTGGAGTGGTCATTGTAACCACGCTCGACGCTTTGCCCCAACTTACCGAGGCGGATGCTCCAGTTGATGGCTGTGCAGCTGGCAGAGTTGATGTTGATGGTCAAGGCGTTGACTTGAGAGGCAGCCAAGGCGAGAGCCGAAGCGAGGAGGACAGCAAAGCGCATGGTGAGGTGAGTTTCGAGGGAGAGGATGGGGGAAGCGATGTTGAGGCGAAGCGGAAGAGAGGCGTGCTGATGTCGATGGGGAGAGATGGTCATTTGGAGTGTCGCAAGCCTTGCTTAAGTACTTTTGCAGGTGTCGAAACAGAAGCGTCGATGAGTCCGACATGGCGTTGCAAGAGGCGTCGCTGGCGAAGCGTAAAGGAGCTTTCGAAGAGCGTTGCAGACATGCCACGCTCGGAGACGACCGTTCACGCTCTCTCCTCATCACAGTCGGCATCACCAAAGTCCGACGTGCTCTCTCGTCTGGATACGAGGTCCGCGAGGCGTCACCCTAGGATGTCGGTCTAGATTGTCAAGGCGGTCAGCGAGAAGCCCAAACAGAGTCTGGCCCTCTCATTACGGGGAGGTTGCGATGTGTGGAACAGGTCCTCTGGACATCCCATACCGCGTGACCGGCAACCACGCACGGTGGGCCTCGCTGAGCCTGTGTGCGTGTGCGCTTCGATTAGCGCGCCGCCGCACAATGTCGCGTTACGCGTGCCACAGCAGCCCTCGCGCGGCCCTCTTTTCTTGGCCTGTTGGCCGCCGCGCGCGTGGGCTCCCGTCGGAACTGGTTCCATTTTCGCGTTCCTGCATGCAGCGGAGCGTTTGCATCATGCACGACGGCGGAACCGGTCCTCACGGGGGTCGATCGTGAATGTGAACGGATCGGACGATCAAGCAAAGAGATATGGCATGCAATCACGCTCGACTCACCATTCGCACTTGCACACAGCCACCCTTTGACGCTCAGCCACCTTTTTTTGGCTCTTCGACCTTCCTTTGGCGCGTTCAAGCCACGCATTTGCACGATGCTGCAAAGCCACACGTTTAGCCTCACTTGCCCAACGACTCGAGTCCCTCTGACAACACTCCACTGCACTGTGCCATGCTCCATCGATGCTGGGTGGAAACAGGGCGTGTCTCTGCCCTCGCTAGCACGCCAAGTAGCCGGCACATGACGTTCCGCGAGCGCAGTCTATCGAGTTGCTTTTGGTCGCTTTCGGAACGCGCAACGCGCCGCGGACCTTTCATCGTTTCTCGTCAACCTCGTCATTGCCCACCATCACTTCAAGACGAGACAATCGATGCTGATCATCTGGTCAAAAACATCGTCAGCAGACTCCCATCGCAAGATCACTCGAAAGCAAGATGGGCAAAGTAGCGGGTGAGTGCGAGCGCAAGTGGCTACGTAGGCTGCGCTGACAAGAGGTAGCGCACTCTCGAGCAGGATGGGTGCCTTTGAGCGGCGAATGGAAGTCAAAGTACAGAGCGCGCATTCTAGAGTACAGCAATGATCATCTGCTTGAAAAGGAATTGCGGTTCCGCAAAGAAATCGTGAGTCGTCGTGGGTGGCTGCCGTGACCGCAGATGTAGCCTTTGCCTAACATTGCACGCGCTGGAGGCCACAGCAACAAGTCGCGCTTTCTGCTGGTTTCTGGACCGGCAGCCACATCGTTCACTGTGTTGCGAGCATGGGCGCGACGGTGCCTGGAGCGGTGATCCACATCTCTTGGCAGCTCTACAGGGCCATCGAAGCGAATTTAAAGTCGAGACGCTTCTCAAAGAGTGAGCGAGCAAGTGATTGTGAGGACATTGTCGTGCAGCCCCTAATCACACGGCTACCGGCACAGGATATACCGTCGAGGCTTGCAGCCTCGCAAGCAGACGGGAAAAGATGTGCTCGAGACGGCCGGCTGGGCCGCTCTGTCGATTGCGCTCAGCAGCTCTTTGGACGCTCTGTCCACTCAATTCTTCTCAGACTCTGCGACGCACAGCGTGACTCAAGCGGCAGGCAACGGGGCCACCTCTGTGATGATGGGTCAAGAAGTGAGCAATGTTTGGGCAGCCTTGCATGGGATTGGGCTAGATGACATTGCTGACGCCGCAACTCGTCGCGCCAGAGCGTCGCCGGCGCCACCGCAGACACTTGGCATCAAGTTGCCGCCCATCCAGGTTCGCTCATTGCCGAGGCTCTGTATACGGGCGGAAGCAAAGCGCTTCCTGTTGCCTTTGAAGAGCTTGCTTGGTTGGCATCTACCAATTCGAGCAGGATCATGGCGACTGCAGGCGCGGGGACCGCACTGCTCGCTGCATCGGCGGCAATCAAGCCTCACAGCTGGTGGACTTCTGTCAAGCCAGCGCACCCTCATACGGATGTAGGGCAAGCCAGCGCAGTGTCCGAGTTCAGCGTGACTGCGTGGTGTACGCGCTGCAGAAATTCGTTCGAGTACACTCCGAGCACGTGCAGCGATGCTCACCTAGTGAGTGAGCAGGAGTCGGCGCCGTAGACGCACTTTTTGACCATTCTTGGCCTACACAGTGCACCGCGTGCCAGATCGCAGCGCTCAGAGAGGCGCACGACGAAAGAAAGGTGGAGCGAAAGATGCAAAAGGAGACGCAAGCGCAAGCGCACGACCTTCAAGCCATGCACCTCGGGCGCTTCTGCGATAGCTGCTTGGGCTGCATTTGCGGTACTCGCTACAGCTGTGACACATGTCCGGACTTTGACCTCGTGAGTGTGAGTAAGAGTACTGCACGATTTGCCATTACTTACTGCCCCACATTGTCCTCTCAGTGCGAAGCATGCTACACCGGCATCAGGCATCCACACGACTTTATCTCGTACCGTCCCGCATCTGACGTACAAGCGGATGAGCTCTGTCACACTGAATGGAAGCTCTCGCTCACAGAGCACGAAGCTTACTGCGACTGCTGCGGCGAAGACATCTTGGGCATCAGGCTGCAATGCGTGGATTGCAAGCGAGTGGACAGAATCTTCGACCTCTGCGACCAGTGCTTCTCAGAGCCGCCTCTCGACTTTTCTCATCCCAAAGATCACGCATTCGCCACTGTACGCTTTGCATCCTAGCACCGCCCCGTCGAATCTGATGTTGTGCAGTGCGCCTTGCACGCGAACATGTGTGCTGGCTTGCCGCGCCGCGCCGCGCCGCGCTCCGCATCGCATCGCGTCTGTGCATTGACCACGCCGCTCGAGCCAGGATCGTTCTCCTTGTGTGCTCGACTTGACGGCTTGCTTTCCGTCGCGTGCCTCCTCAGTCAAGCAGCGGTAGGGTCTGCCACCAAGATGTAGGGTAGTGCACTAAGCGCGCCCAGCGCTCACCCTCAGACCGGTCGCAACATCGATACTCGTGACTCTCAAGGACCGTGTCGTGCTGCTGCTGCTGCTGCTGCTGCTGCTGCTGCTGCCACTGCTGCTGCGCTGTCGCGTGCGCGGCGCGAAGGGTACGAAGAAATCACACACGACTCGTGACTCTTGAGCGAGGCCTTGGGACGGACGTGTCCCCAAACGCGCCACGGGGAGAGGTGCGTGCATGCTGCAGCGGCACCGCACAGCTCGCTGAACGCGCAGCATGATGAGCCTGCCGCGCGCGCTCGCGCGCCACGAAAAGCTCCTCGAACCTTCCCCGCTGGAAGTGGTCCCTCAGACCGGTCCCTCTCCCGCCAGCACATTTGTAATCTTCCTTTGCGAGTCTGGACCCACAGCAAGGCAATGCCAGCCCACTATAGCGCTCCTGAGCAATACATCAGTGGAAGAGCGAGCTGGACTGCTTACATTCACAAGATTCGGAATCGCGACAAGCCACAGTGGGAACTGAAGGGCTAACATTTTGACTGTCCTTCCGCCCCGCTTTCCCGCTTGCGAGGCGTTGCGGATCACCAAAGCATCCAGAGTTGGCATTCATATCTTTGACGATCAGCCGCGCGCTAAAAGGCAAGTCGGGGAGGTATTGAGCGACACCGGGCCAAGGGCGGTACACGGTCGCAAAAGTCCAGGCCTTTCCCTTGCGTTGCGTGAGATGAACAAGTCCCGAGGCTTGAAATGCTGCACTCGACGCTTACGCGCAGAAACGCTTGCGAGCCTTGGAGACTCGAGACGCAGCTATAAGTACCGCCACTGAGCTCCAAGTATCGCTTCATTGAGAATTCATCCACCTTTACCTATTCGTGCGCCCACCCTGCCTTCTTCCACCCCTTGCATCGCGAAACAACATGGCTTCACCTAACTCCCACCAACTCGTCTCTTCTGGAGCAGAGTCGGACATTCTTCAGCTCAAGAAGCGAGGTGATGTGCCCGCTGCTCGCAGAGAGAGGATGGGAGTGCTGAGCTCAGGCAGCGCTTCCTCGGCCCACTTGAAAGTGCGCTCTCCAGCTGTTGACGCTTCTCAAGTTACGCCTCTCGTCCAGAAACAAGCTCACGGCGGTGAAGTTGCTCATCTCGAGAAGCGCCAAAGCCTTGGCCAGCCCTTCACGGTTACGCTCGCTGGCACTGCGTATGAAGGCACCTTCACCACTGAGGGTCAGCTTGTAGCTACGCAGGCCCTTGTGAGCGGGAACCGCTGTTCCCACTTCCACGACCTTGAGTGTGCCGACAGAGACTGCCGACCCGGGTTACACAAGTCTCTGTACCGACTATCCCAGAGCTTCGATTTGCGAATGGTCTCGAGGAGCAAACCCCACTGCAGGCAAAAACGATGGCGGCTTTACCCCAAACAACTCAACAGAAGCACCTGCCAACATTGGGGGCGTCGCTAACACAAACTCATCATCGGCAAGTCCATTTCCTGCTAGCAGTGATGGTTCGTCCTCCGGAAATGCAATACTGCCCGGCCCGGCAAAACCAGAGGGGTCTTCTGGCACCAACTCAAATAACGGCGGCAAGTCCAACACTGGCGCCACTGTAGGCGCAGCCGTCGGCTGTCTCCTCGGAGGTTTGCTCATCGGCGCCCTCTTCGCATTGTGGTTCCTCCGCCGTCGCCACAGAAATCGTGTTGCTGCGATGCAGCGAGCACACGAGAGCGACCTGGCCAGATACTCGGACAAGGGTACTGAAGGCATGACCGTCTTGCCATACAAGTCGGAGCGTCCAAACAATAAGGCACTAGAGACTGCACGCCAGCGCATCAAGACGCTCGAAGCTGAACGAAACGCGGCCAGCGCCTTTGGAGATACGCTGGACAAGCTGAGCGAGCGCGAGCTCGTCGACAAGCTGGGCAGCGTCAATCGACGACTCGAACAGACAGCAATGGCGATCTCGAGGGCTGCTGACCACGGCAACGACGTTACAGCTTCGCGCCTTCAGAGCAGCGGTAGCCTGCCAAAGAGCGTCCCTAGCTTTGCAAGAGCTGCACTCAGCTCGATCGTCGCCAACAACAAGACGGCAAGTCTTGACAATGTGCTGAAGCACGTCGTCAATGCTGTCCTCGTCGAGCAGCTTTGCCAGCCCTTGTGAGTTCATTCTGTTTTGCGCTCGCCCCGCCGCCGCCGCCACGACTGACACGTCGCTTCGCTCACAGCTGCTTCGTTGGCAAAGCCTCGGAGAATGATTCTTTCGCAAGCCTGGAAGTCAGCGTTCTTCGCCAATTCGACCAGGCGCGCGCCGCTCGTTGGAGAGTCATGGCACACGCTGGTCTTCGCGAGGCTAGCGGTGATCCTCAAGGCCGTGCAGCTGTGCGAAACACGGTTCAACAAGCCATCAGCGCGCTCACCGACGTCCTGGTCTGGTCTGGGGCCGAGAGCAGCCGTTCCGCAGCGAGCGCAAAAGCCAACAAGGAGCTTCCCAGACTCGAAGAGGCGGTCAAGATGCTGATCGCGCTCGTCATTGAGCTGAAGGAGAAAATGTCCAGCGCCAACTTTGCGATCACCAGCGCTAGTGGCATCGCAAGCACCTTCGTCCTTACCGTCGCTCTTGGGCTGCAATCCACCGTCGCTACAGCTACGCAGCCAAAGATTCTCCTCCCCGCTGTTTCTGCTTGAATGTCACCGCTCCGCTTCGTTTACGACCACGCGTCTGTCTGCCTCGCTGCCTTGCCTCAGTGCCGCGCCCCGTGTCGAGTACTTTTCGCTGTCAATATATGCACTTGACCTTATTCCTGCAAAAGAATTCTGGTGCCGGCCACATTCAACATGGCGTCTCGGATGTCATGTGATGACCGCCGCCTCTTCGCCTAGCGCCGCTGACCATTTCGACTCGACTCGTGACGGGGTAATGCGCAGCCGACGCTCTGGGTCAAGTCGCACGAAAGAGCTCTCACCGAGTCGCTGGACGTGCTCGCCAATCGCGAATGGCCTTGAATGCTCGATAGCAAAAGTCTAGCGCGCCTCCTTGTGCATGATTCGTGATTGTGATTCACGATTCAGCTGCTCTTGTCGACGCACCTCGCCCACGCACCACGCACCACGCAGCAGCGAGCGCGGTGCGCGCACCGTTCACCCGCGCGAGCGGGATGCAACGCGCGGACCCGTTCTGCGCGCGAGGGACCGGTTCCACCGGGCTGCGCATGTGGCGGAAAGAGTCTGGAACTTTGAGGGGCACGCCCAGGCGCGGAGGAACAGGTGCCAGAGGGAGCGGGCAGCACTGTGGCTTTGGAGCAGAAGATTCTGATAGAGAGAAAAGCAGCCCGGTCTGGCGGTGCTGATGGAGCTGCTGAGCGATGGGCGACACGATGATCACAGCTTGCGCGGGGAAGCGCTTCGAGGCGCGTCGTCCATCCAGACCGCCGCGCGCGCGGTTGCTAGCGGACAGAACCATTTATCGTGGTGCAGCAACCCCGAGAGAGCGAGCACTGAGCGTATAATCCTTCATATAGCCTGCTGCAAACGTTCGCATGGCCGAGCAAATGTGTTCTGCCTCCAGCATCTCGGCCTGTCTCTTCGCCCTCGCAACATCCACGCCCACCATGGTCAACTTTTTCAAGCGTTCCAACAAGCCGCAAGCTCCGCCTTCACCCGTTCAGAAACCCATCCTGCACGCCCGCGACTCGGGCTTCTCGGAAAGCGGCGCTTGGAGTCAACCTCAGACCATGCCATTCTCGATGCAGGCAGAAGCTTGTGCGGCGCCAATGCCTCCCCTTGGCGGAGGTCACGCTCTCGATCCGACGCGCGACGAGCACACGAAAGCGCGCCGCCGCGGAAAAGACTGGCTACCGTACCGCGGCCACAGCAAGAGGCTCGTCATCGCCGTGGATTTGGGCACGACGTACTCTGGCGCATCCTACTGCATCCTCACCCCCGGCAAGACGCCCGAGATTGCAGAAGTGACGGCTTTCTCTGGACAGGCGAATGGAGCTTCAAAAGTGCCCACCAAGGTCGGCTACAGCGTCGAAGGCGTGCCTTGCTTCTTTGGCGCCGAGTGCTCCTTTGCGCCCAATGCCATGCAGCTTGCCAATGCAGGTGGACAGGTGGCGCGCTGGTTCAAGCTGCATCTCAAGCCCGCGCATCTCTCCTTGTCGGTCGCGCAAGATGATGCGTCCAACCCTCTGCTCGCTCCCATCCCGTTCGGACTGAAGCCACAAAAGGTGCTCGCCGACTTCCTACACTACATGGTGCGCTGCGTCGGCGAGCACATCAAGACCCGACACGCCAATGCCATGGAGCTCATGTGCGAGCTTGCGCAATCCACCAGCTACGTCATCACCATTCCAAACGGATGGGAAGCGGCTCAGCAAGCCATTCTCAGGCGCTGCTGCGTCGATGCGGGTCTGGTCGCTGCAGAGAGCGCAGAGGCTGTCAAATTTGTCTCTGAAGCTGAAGCGTCCATCCACTTTTGTTCGCAGTCTGCCGCATCGAGCGCTTGGATGGACAAGGTGGGCCAGCAAGTCCTCGTCTGCGATGCTGGCGGTGGTACGGTGGACATTTCGACGTACGAGGTCACCGCTACAGCTCCTTGCCTGCTGGTCAAGGAGATTGCGAGGTCCGACTGTCTCATGGCCGGCAGCACCGTCATTGATCGTCGAGCTGCCGAGCTTCTGCGTCAGAAGCTGGCTGGCACGCCTTGGGCCGAGCCGGCGCAACTGTTGCAGCTGCAACTGAAGTTCTGCTCCAGCGTCAAGGAGCTCTTCAACAATCCTTTGCAGAGCATGCTTCTCGAGGTGGGATCTTTCAGGGACAATGAGCCGGAATTGGGCATCAAGAATGGTCTCTTGGAGCTGACTGGCGAAGAGATGGCCGCCTTGTTCGAGCCGTGCATTGAAGCGACGTGCAAGAGCATCATGGACAAGGCTCAAAAAACCAACAGGCGTCGCGGTCCGCTGACAGTCGCCATGGTAGGCGGCTTCTCCGAGAGCGCCTACTTTAGATCCGAGCTGCAAAATCGATTGGGCGGCTTGGTGCGCATGACGAAGCCGGATGGAGCATTGTGCAAAGCAGTCGCTTCTGGTGCAGTGGCTTGGTCGTTGGATGGCATGGTGTCTACGCGAGTTGCGAGAATGTCGCTGGGCATTCGATGCAACGCTCTCTTTCGACCTGAAAAGCCAGGTCACGTGCAAAGGCAGCACTTGAGCTTTGCAGGTCAAGATGGCCGCTGGAAATTGCCCGGCGTGTTCGCCCCCATCATCAAGAAGGGAGAGAGCGCATCCAGTACCGCAGAGCACATTGAGCCATTCAACTTGACGTGGCCTATCGGTGCGCCGCCGATGAAGGAGGTCGTCTTGTTCGTGCATCGAGATGAGGATGGAGATGATGATGAGCAGCACATTCCCGAGTTCGTCGAAGAGGAAGGATTGTGAGTGCTGCGCTACATCGCGTCATTACTCTCTGTGCTGACACGCAGCAACCCCCGCAGCGAGGAGCTGTGCCGCTTCGAGATTGACCTGTCTCACTTTGCCATGCGCATGCCGCTGCCCGTCAAGACGTTGCCTACAGGCCAGCGCTACGTAGAAGCCAAGATTCAGCTGGCCATGCAGCTCAACGGCACCGAGATCACCGCCCAGACCATCTTTGCGCACGGCGGACAGACTTACAGAAGCCCAGCCATGGTTCACGCCAACAAATGCTTGATTACGCAGTAGTAGTGATCCTATCTCGTCTTGCACGTGATGCGTTCTGCTCCCCTCGTCACGTCCCTCTTTGTCTCTTGACCCGTTCTCGCTCGCGGCAATCGTGAATCCAATTGATGCTGCTTACTTCTCCCTCTGGTCAGTGTACGTACGACTCGCGTGTCTGAATTTGAATGCAATCTGAATCGTGAAGAGCGTAATGCTTGCGTCAGCACGAGCACGGCTCACGCGCTCTGCTCTGGATGCTTGCTTCGCGATCGGCTTGAAGAAATGCACGCATTCACAATTGTGATTCACTTGGAAACTCCACTTTTGAGCGCGTGCAGCCGTGCAATCACGTGGTGCAGCAGCTCAATACCGATCGAGACGCGAGATTGAAGGTTTGATTGAAATTTGAATCAAGGTTTGAAAAACAAGGCAAAGGCGAACGCGCTAAGCGCTACGCTCTGCAGCTCAGCCAGCCAGTCAGTCAATTAGTCGGCGGCGCGTGCTCGCGCGGCGATCGAGCTCGGCCCCGCGCACAAGTCTGCAGCGCGTGTGCAGATCAGAGGGAGCTGCATGCTGGCCTGGCCCGAGACGCGCGCGTTTGGTGGCATACATACATACGCGCGCACTTCAAAGGAACCGGTCCCTCTTTTGCTTCCCGACCATCACGCCACAGTGGACGAAGCAGCTGGTGCAGACAGGCAAGCAGACAGGCAAGCAGGCAAGCAGGCAGGCAGGCAGGCAGGCATGCAAGAGCAGTTAGAATCAGAATCGCGCATAATCTGGACCGCGAATGCAAGCAGTGGAGTGGAAGAGCGGGAGAGCGGGAGAGGGACAGGTCAAGCAGACAGCAGGGCCCCGCGGGGAAAAGAGTGAGCTGGCTGACTTGAGTGCGCGCGCGCGCGCGTGGAGCGAGGCAGAGATGAGACTCACGACTGATTGCAAGACGCAACGCAACGCAACGCAACGCAACGCAACGCAACGCAAGCAACAAGGCTGGAGGGACGTGTTCTGCTCCGCTGCATCCTTCTTGCCATGTGTGCGTGCGACTTTTGCGGCAACAGCCACACCATGGAGCAAGAGTCTGGGCCTGCATTCGTGATTCTTGCAAAGCGCAGGACGATTGCCTCGCGCGCGGTCATGGAAGCGCTCAGAGTCAAGATTACGCACCGAGCAGCTGTTATCCAGCCGACACTTTGCGCGCGCGCGCGCGCGCTGACAATCACCGCACTCGTGTCGAGCTGTCTGTTGCCTCGCCGCCGTCTTTGCACCGCGTCTACGCATTTCATTGTTAAATGGCTCACTCCATCTTTACCCGCAGGCAAAATGCATTCCCCCAAACCTCCGTCATCGCCTTTGCTCCAGGCGCTCCCTGCTCATCACTCGTCGTCGTCGTCGTCGTCACCCTGCACCTCCTCCTACTCGTCACCGCTTCCGCATCACATACCATGGGCGTCAAGCAAAAAACAAAGTGGGGCTCGTATCAGGGCACTGCTTCAAAACTGGTCATAGGCTTGGACATGGGCACGACTTACAGCGGTGCTGCCTACGCTTTCCTCCGAGCTGGAGAAGAACCAAAAGTGGTCAATGTATGCAAATTCCCCAGACAGCGACCGGGCGAAGGCTCCAAGGTGCCGTCAGGTGAGGTTGCGCTGCTCTCTCTCTTTCGGGCGGTCAGTGCAGTGCTTCATCGCTCACGCCACCTTCATTGCACTCTCATGCAGTCCTCTTGTACTCGCACGATGGGCATTGCCTCGCTGTGGGTAGCGAAGTGGCCGAAATGGAGGCGGTCAGCGCGGGTCCGACTGGCAGCAAGCTGCACAAGGCAGAGTGGTGGAAGCTTGCCCTCTGTCGAGATGACCACCCATCACGCATCAAGGTGCAAGGCGCTACCAAAGACTCGCCCTTTCGCTACGACAAGGTGCAGCAGATCCGTCTGCCGCCTGGCAAGAGCGCAAAAGATTGCTACGTCGACTTTATAAAGTGGATGATGCGCTGCGTCGAGTCGTACATTAGGGACAATATCGCCTCTGGTGAAGCGCTCCTCAAGGAAACTAGCGCTTCGCGTGTGATCGTCTGCGCCCATCCGAATGGCTGGGAAGGCTCGCAGCAAGAAGCTCTAAGGAGATGCTTTGTCGATGCTGCAGTCGTCGCTTCCGACAGAGCCAAGGCGCAAATTCGCATGGTGACGGAAGCCGAGTGCTCCTTGACCTATGCTCTCATGTCCCAGTCCATGGCCAGCTGGACAGAGGTGAGGCGTGTGTCGAGGTAGCGCACGCCATGTCGGCAGCGCAAAGTTGACACTCTCCCTTGCCCTTCTCTTTGCAGTGCGGATCGCAAATCGTCATTGCGGACTGTGGAGGTGGCACGGTGGATATCAGCGCATATGCCGTCCAAGCTGTGGAGCCGATTCTCTCCGTGCGAGAAGCTGCCATCTCTCAATGTGCGTATCTCGATTTAGTCCAGTACCCTGTGTAGCGCAACAACTCATCGTGACTCGACGCGCGACTCCAGGTCTTGTGGCCGGCGCAACTCTGGTCGACGAGCGTGTGGCCCAGCACGTCAGAGGTGAGCGAATGAAGATCTCCATCATGGTCACTGCGCCTGCTCACGTCGCGCTTCTTTCTCAGCGCGCCTTCAAGGCACAAAATACGGCGATCCTGAAGACGTTGCCAAGATCACGCAAGACATCATCAAGACGATGAAAGAGTCATTTACAAACGAGCGCACCCCCGTGTACGTTCGTGTTGGAGGTCCCATGGATGTGGATGAACCTCTGAGCGTCATCAAGGGCCAGCTCGTCATACCAGGACAGACCATCAGCGGATTTTATCAGCCTTCGATCGAAGCGACTGCTGCTGCGATCAGAGAATCGATCGCCTCTCTGCCCGCTTCGAGACACGCACGAGTGGCTCTTGTTGGCGGCTTTGCGGAATCGACCTTCTTTAGGGATCAGCTCAGAGCGCGATTGGGAGGCCAGGTGTCCGTCGCAAAGCCCGACAGCTCGGCGTGAGTGCTTAAGTACATCGCAGCTCAAGCGTCGCTCTTTCTGATGCATTTCATCGCGCGCAGCACCAAGGCCGTGGCGCATGGCGCCGTTGCGTGGGCCATCGAAGGCGCGGTCAAGTCCCGACGGTCAAAGATGGCTTACGGGGTGCGCGTATCGGTGCCTTTTGACAAGACCAATGCAGAGCATGCCGAGCGATCTGGGCGCATCTTCATAGGCGCCGACTCCCGGCCCAGACTTCCGCACGCTTTCCAAACGCTTCTCAGCAAGGTGAGTAGCAGATCAACACCGTCCTCATGCTTTACACCGTCCTCATGCCTTGCTCGTCCTGATGCCACCGTCGACGTGTCTATAGGAAGCAGAGCAAGGATCTGAAGAGGATGTGGAGTACACCTTTGGCCTCACCAAAGGCATCGACGAGCCCTTGACGGGTGCATTCGACTTGCTCTGCTACCGCGCAGACGGCACGCCTCCAGCCTTTATCGATGATGACGACGACCGTTTGTGAGTGCTACAGCGGCGGAGAAGTACGAATGACGGCCTGACATGATTCTGCGCATGTTTGCAGCGACACCCTCTGCAGGCTAGACGTCGATCTCGAGCGTATCAGCAAAGCTCTGGACGTGCAGACCACTGGCAACGGTCTCAAGTATCGCTCGGTCAAGTTTGTCGTCAAGCTCAGTCTTGGTACCACGGAGCTGCAAGCGCAATGGGTGCACAGCGGTATCTGCGAGGTCACTGGCGATGCCGCCGTCGTCTTTCTAGAGGATCTGGATCATTTCCGCAAGCCGGCCGAGCCAATGATTGCGGCACCAGAACAACAGGTCGACTCGGGCGCTCTGCTGTTGGATCTGCATCGCGAGCCGGCACAAAGTCGTCCCGTGCACGGGCCTGCGCTTGATACGGCTCGGCCAGTGCCGTGCCAGTATCCTCGGACAGATGCCGGTCCGAGGATGCCAAGCCCTGTGCCTTCGATTAGCGGCAGCAGCATCTCTCGCATAGCGCTGTCAGATGGGGCGTACTCTGCTCAAGAGGAGGAGATTCTCTCCCACAAAGCGCGCATCGCAGACCTCGAAAGTCAGTTGCGTTCCTTGAAGGCTGGCGATGCACCTCGACGCTCTAGACCCACAAGTTCGAGCGCTGCATTTTCGACACCACCCTTGTCGGCAGCATCGGATGGTTTCGCCGACATGCACGGCGCCGCATCGCCCTCGACTCTGCCGACTAGGCAGCAGCAGCAGCCTGCTCATCCATTCTTTGGAGCTCTTGCCGCACAGCAGCGTCGCTCGATCATTCAAACGGTGGACGCACCTCTTTCCCCTCCTTCAGATTGGGAACGTTCTCCACGTTCTGCGGATCGCAGTGTCACCAGAAACGCTCGTGGGAACGCATTCGAACGTCTCGATGTCGCACCAGAGCACCAGAGTGAACATCGGCACATGCGTACTAGACGTCACCATTTGCCCGCGGACGAGATCGATGACTGGCAACGTCGAGCACACAGAGTGGGGCCCAAAAGCCCTGGGTCAAGTCGTGGACCTCTTGCGTTTGATGCGCGGGAACAGCTCGAAGAGCTTTTGCGCAAGAACAGCTCGCTGGACTCGCGCTCCTGCTCGCGCACACCATCTCCTGTGGTCAGACCACAAGCGCGCCGCTCGCAGGGTATGCAAGGCGATTGGTCTGCACAAGCGGTGCTCACCGCGCCCGGATCCAGTGCCTCGGCCGAGCAAGGCGGGCACACGACAAGACTGCAAGCCAAGTATCCGGATCGCGCGCCGGGAACCTTTGTTGATGAGTTGGGCATCACGCGGACCAAGATTCCGCACGGATACGCTGCACCGGCCTGGAAAATCCATCAAACGCTGGAGCGACTCGAAATGCTGAGGTTCGGAGACGAGTTCATCTCGGCAAAAGAGGCGCGACGATGCGAGCAAGATCTCGAGACGCAGCTATACGTCGACGTGGCGCGTTGGAATCAACAACAAGCTCAGTCAATCGCCGCACACGCGGCGAGTGCTGGCACGCATGGGGACAGCGACGTGGATTATGGCCGGCTTCATCTTGCGCGGTATGCTCGAGAGCTAGAAGAGCAAGAGCGTGGCCAGCAAAAGCTGGAAAGATCCACACCAGATGCACCCCTGCGGCGAGAGTACAGCGGCGAGGACATGGCGCGTCCTCAGCGTCTCAGGTCAGAGCTTCGGCAGCAACAAGACTTGACCAGACTGGCAGGGCGCAAGCACGCTGAAAGCTCGGCGCAAGTTTGGACGGCTTCCGTCTCATCACCAACAGAGGGGCATTCGACAGCCTTGTACGACAGCGCTATAGATACCCCAGGCGAGTCAACGCGGCCCTTTCGCGGGCGCACGCACCCCCCACAAAGACAAGAGACTGCCCCTCCCCCATACCCCAACTTTTTCTCCCACACGCATGAAGCGTAGAGCCAAGAAGCGCTAGCGATGTAGACGTCGGCTCACGCTTAGGTTGGCGCATCCTGAAATTTAACACTTTTGCGGTATCGTGCATGTAGAAGCATGCTATGCAAGGCATGCAGCTTTGCTACGGAGGACGTAATGTCTGCCGTCAAACTCCAGTTCTGGCAACGATGCGGGTGCATCTCCTCTGATTCAAGCTTTTCTAGCGATGATGATCACACGGCAGATCACGCACGCGCCGGTGGATTCGCACTCCAAGGTTTGGCATCGAGATGATATTCAACAAGCATCGTGCGATAAGTAAGTTGACTTTGTCCCAGCTCTCGCAATGATCTGCGATTGCTGCATGCAATGCCCTAACCGCCCAGTCTGCGCTCACTCGCAATTGTAGTAAGCATCGCAGCACCATGTGGATCTTCGTGCCTTTTTACCTGACGGGCATTGAGGTGGTGCATTCGTTTCGGATTTCAAATCTTTGCCCGTGCAGTCGCAAGAAGCTTGCGGTCCTGGGCCCTGCTCCGGGGGAGTCGTGATGAGCCGCGCTTCAAGTGGTGAAGCTTGACGTTCTTCAAGAGACTGTGGCGGAGCTGACGGTGCAGCCTCGGGAACCTTGACAAGCCGCGCTTCGAGTGCGGCAGCTTGACCTTCTTGACGGGCCTGTTGCGCGACGGCACGTGCCTTGGGAGCTGGGCAGTGGGTGTAGACTTTGCAGCATATGATGCCCGATTGTGCCCTGCTGCCGTCGGCACATTTGGGAAGCTGATCTATCGGCGGCGTACTGATGGTCATGCCCTTGCACGAGCAGTCGCGGCTCATGAGGGGTCCGTAGGCATAAGAGGCATCGGTGTCCCCGAGAGGCATGCCGAGGGAAAAGGAGGCAAGCGCCGAAAAGGCAAAGAGGAACAAGAGGATGGGCTGCATTGTATGGGAGGGAGGTGGAGGGGAGGAAGAGAGATCCAAACCTGTAAGGGTAGAAGAGGCGCAGAGGTCAGGAGGCTTTTCCTAAGATTAGCGCACTCGATCCTCTCTCACCAGTGGATGTGTCAAGAAGCAAAGTGGAGGGTCGATGAGCGCTGATGGTGCAAGCTTTGGGGAAACCAGTTCCGTGAGGGAGAGGGGAGGAGACGAAGATGAGCTCGTAGCGGCCGCTACTTGTACCCTTTCGGCCCCGTCGATTGACGCGCTGCTTTGTAAGCTGACACGTCAGCGTCTGTGCGTCCACTGGTCTCGTCATGGTTTACGCATCGCATGTCCGACTTGCGCCTCTTGGCATCGATGGAGGCAGCTGCTCACATACTTTCACCCTTTCAATCTTCCTCGACGCCCCCATTCATGCACAAGAGCGCTGTAAGAAGACGCGCGGAGCAGGACGGCGCGCCCCGAGGCTTTATGCGCGCGCGGGTTGACGATCGGACATATGCGTACACCTGCATGCATGCATGCATGCGCCCTCGTATATTCACGATTGGCACAAGCGTGCGTGCGCCCTTTGCAGCGCGTCGTCTACAGCATCGGTCCAGCAATTGTTGCCACATTCGTGATCCTTGCTCCTACTCGGCACCCGCTCTGCTTGAAGCTAGCCGTGGCGTGTTGGCGTCTAGCTTCAATGAGACGCCCAGCTGGCGCGAGGATGTGTGAATTGAGTCACACAAGTTCTGAACGTCCAAAGGAAATTGGGAAGCCCAAGTCTGTAGTCGACAGTCGTGAATGGATGCACTTTTGTCGTCGTTGCAAGAGTCGAATCATCAGCACCAGGATCGGTCATCGCATCTCTGGTAGACATGTGCTGGTGTAGGCAAGGCGGAGCACGCAGGCTTGACTCGTCGCCAACACGTTGCCGCACAGCGCAATATGCTTTTGGGGCAAAGGAGAGGGGGAGATCAGGTGTCGTCCTGCACGGATCGTTCTGGGAAGCACATTCACGGTTGCCGGGCGCATCGCTGGTTATCAAAGACGTGCAAACGCGCGCGATCCTCCCTCCGAGCATGTGATGGGGCGTGCAAGAACGCGTTTCGAGAGCGTGTACTTCTGACTGGCAAAGTTCCTCGAAGGGGACTGGCGGCATGCCGTGCGGGCCACGACTCTCCATCCATCGTTGCGCACACGTAGCCCATGGCATGTGCCCGTCGCACAACACCTATACATATGCCCCGAGACTTTTACGGCGCAAAAGCGGATGCGCAGCCAAATCCCCCGCCAAAAAACGCGTCCGGAGGTCCGCAGATCCACGGACTTTCACTTTTACGCCGTAAAAGTACGCAGACAGATGCGTGCCATATGTGCCATACAGATGCGCGCCTGCCATACAGATGCGCGCCTGCCATACAGATGCGTGTGCCATACAGATGCCTGCGCCATACAGATGCGTGCGCCATACAGATGCGCACCACACAGACAATCTGCCATACACAGGCACGCGTGCCATACAGATGTGCAAGCCTATTGCAGCTCAAATGGCTGTCGTACCTACCTACGTGTACTGTACACCCCTACGGTACCTCAAACACCTGTCGTACTACATCAAAGCGCAGTGTTCACTGTACCCATCTACGGTCGCTCCCTACGCGTACCGTACACCCCTACGGTAGCTCAAACACTTGTTGTACTAGATCAAAGCGGAGTGTTCACTGTACGCACCTACGGTCACTCCCTACGCATACCGTACACCCCTATGGTAACTCAAACACTTGTTGTATCACATCAAAGCTCTGTGATCACTGTACCCATCTACGGTTGCTCCCTACGTGTACCGTACACCCCTACGGTAACTCACACCATCTGCCATACATCAGAGCTGATCACTGTACCCATCTACGGTCGCTCTCTACGCCTACCGTACACCCCTACAGTAGCTCAAATCAACCGTCGTACTACATCAATGCTCTGTAGTCACCGTACTCACTTACAGTTGATCCCTACGTGTACGGTACACTCCTACCGTAGCTCAAACACCCATTGTACTACATCAAAGCTCTGTGTTCACTGCACCCATCTACGGTAGCTCCCTATGCCTACCGTACACCCCT